>JAHHUM010001216.1:438139-478954 GCA_036173005.1 Crenichthys baileyi | reverse complement strand
GCCCTAAAATCCCAGGTTTAAAAACAGTGCGATCGGCTTTAAATCCAATCGATCGGCTTTCCTCCAAACTAATTGCTGCAAGCCAAACCGTGAAAACTTGGGTGATGCAGTTTTCCAGAAAGCCAAAGATGATAGCAAGCTTGCACCATCAGTGGATGATTCCCAGTTCCTTCAGATAATGGAGAATTAATTCTTCCAGGATTCCTCCAACAGTTGGGTGGCTCCCTTGCCATTCCACCAGCCACGAAAGCAGCTTCCTAACAATCGCCAATATGTTATGAGTCGCCTTAAATCCTTGCAGCACACCTGGAACAAAAAACCCCAGATGAAATCCAACTTTTTGGACTTCATGCAGAAAATATTGGACAATCGGCATGCAGAGCTTGCACCTCCGGTAAGGGAGCTGCTTGACTTCAGAATGAGAGTGCATGTTTTTGGAAGCAGGCCCTCCCCTGCTGTAGCAATCTATGGAATGCGCAGGACTTCTATGTGGATGACCCTCTCAAGTCCCTCCCCTCTGTGGAACAAGCTGTTGACCTTCTCTTGAGAACACAAGAAATGCTAAGAGCCTCAAATCTTCGGCTCCACAAAATAGCCTCTAATAAGCCTGAGGTGATGGATGCATTTCTAGTGGAGGATCATGCCAAGAACCTCCAGGACCTGGACCTATTCATACATGACCCTCCTGACCAATCGAGTCTTGGATTGAAATCGAATATCATGAACTGTCAGTAGAAGCTTCTGACTGGGACTCTCCTCTTCCAGAGGCAATGCAAGAAAAATTGATGGAATGGCAAAACTCCCTGCAGCATCTCAGCAGCATCCATGTGCCCCGTTCATACTCCACAGTTCTGACCTGCAAAGTACTGAGCTGTGCATATTTTCTGATGCTTCTGTGAAGGCCATATTTGCTGTTGCATACCTGAAAGTCAAAGGCCTTGAAGGAAGTGTGGAAATGGGATTTCTCCTTGCTAAAGCACGACTTGCTCCTCAGCCAGAACTCACTATTCCCAGGTTGGAGCTCTGTGCAGCGGTGCTCATTGTCAAGATAGCCGAGGTAGTTGCTGAGGAGATTGATGATCCGCTCAACATGATCAGTTTCTATATGGACAGCAAGGTGGTCCTTGGTTATATTTATAACCAGTCAAGATGTTTTTTATGTCTATGTGAACAATCGCATTCAGTGTATCAGGGAGTCTACCGTGCCTAGCAGTGGCATTATGTGCCAACAGAACAGAACCCAGCTGACCATGGCTCCTGTTCTGTTCCTGCTCTGAAGCTCTAGAGCACGACATGGTTTACAGGGCCATCTTTTCTTCAGAACCCAAGACCATCATCAGATCCACAAGAGAAATATGACCTCCTGGACCCAGCAACGGATGCAGAAGTACGTCCTGAGGTAAAAACTATCTACCCACATCGTAGAGACCTGCCTAGGCTCAAAATGATGTTTTTCCTACATGGAGATCCGTGACCAAGGCCACAGCTAATCTGAAGCTTGTGTGGGCATCCTGAATTTATTGTATGGAGCTGTTTAGCTTGCTGGATAGCTGAATGGAGATTTCTGCGAGGCCAGTACAGGGGGTGCAAACCGGCAGCCCACCGGTTACAGGACTGGTCCCTAATGCCTAAGCCACTGACCATTTTTCAAATGGTCCAAAAAGCTATTTTGGTAAAAAAAACTTGTGGTTTTATCTTACCACAGCAACTTCTTTCATTAGTTTGCTGTGTCTCCCTTATGGGTTGTGGCAAACTACAAAAACAACTTCGCATGGCTTTTTTTTTTTTTCTAACAATTGAATAATCTGATCAGTTTCGTAGATTGCACAACTGATAGTTGTCATTTCTCCCACCTGAACTGTGCCCCTCTCTAGCTCCTTCATTTACTATCAGAATTGGGTACTTCTCTGATCAATGCAGTCTCTGCTTGTTTAAAGAGGTAGAAATACATTTGCAAGGCGCTGTAAATAGAGAAAATACATAGCTTAGCACATGTATCATTTGACCAAAAATGAGAAATCCATGGGGTCTCATTAAGAAGAAATTAAAGTTCCAATTTTTGTTGACATACACACATAAAACCAACTATATCGCTTTGAAAGAAACTAGTTATTTACACAACATTCACATCTAATGCAATCATTCTGACTCTCAGTTGTGCTCATTAACTGAAAGCAATCACCGATTCATGGGAACTGAGTTGTCAACCAGAAATTGTCATCTTTTATTTCTTTATACACACTGTATCAAAGCCAGACTATATAAAATGTTAATTTGGGGCCCTAAGCTCAGTTTGTGGTCCCAAAAATGTATTCAAGGTTATTGGTATTAAAAATGAATCCTTTAAACTAAAATAAACTTGAGCACACTCATTGCATTAAATAATGTATAAGAAACATGTTTTCTACTAAATAACATCTACTGTCCATGTGATGCTGCTTTATTTTTTTATGTTTGCTATTTGGAAATATTTAAAAGTCTCAGATTCAAATTTTCATTCCGCTCACAATCAGCATTCACACTGACAGCACGCAATAGGTAATAGCATGCGATGGCTTGCCATTAAGTTTGAGCACTTTGGCATCTTCCTATGTCCACCCTGGGCACTAGAGGCGGCGTCAACACTGGAACCTATTAACACAAGAATGATTAATGTGTCCAAATGAACCCTGCAATGTAAATCATCCCCAAAAGTTGATGCAAAAGACTCTGTAATTACATGATCACAAATGACCCTGAGAAATTGATTATACCTTAGACACCGGACAGGAACCAGCTCCTCAGCAAAAGAGTTTAGCCAGCGTTACTGTATGACCCAGTCAACGTATAGACCTCAACCTGATTGAAATGCAGTGAAGGGAACCTTCAGAGAGCTCAATAAACTTAAGCAATGCTATGATTAAGAGTTAGCCAAAATTCCACCACAAAAATGTGAGACACATTCGCTTCTTCACATAACAGTACAGGCAGTCAAGGAAACTTCTTATTTTCTGTCTCAAGGGTGAAACCAAATAAAATACAAAACCGGGGTAACTATCAAGGGATATAAAACGAGCCCACTGATTGCTGAACAAAAACGTTACAATAAAAAAAAAAAAAAAAAAAAAAAACAGGGAAAAAAATGACAAAGCTGTGACAAAGGTAACAAGTTGAGAAATGGCAAAAGAACCAAAATGTACCCTAAATGTCTAAAAAATACGAAAAAAGGCATCTGAAATTGAACAGAATGTAAGAGGAAATCATATAAACTTATTCAACAAAAACAGCCAATATTTGCCTTTTTTCTGTCTACATTAAACCAGTTTTCTTATTGTTAGATGGAAGAATGCTGGTAGGGGTGGTTCACATTCATCACTTGAACCCCACACTTTAATCTAAAAGTGCTGTCAACTGTTCTCCGGCACCAAACACACAGGGGTAGGTTCCTGCAGGATAAAAGTTAACTTTTATTATCTCCGTAAGGTGAATTCAGACTTTTATAGGTCATTATAAAAAGTGTGCTCTGAAGGACACTGTTCCCAGTGTTATGTGTAGTTGATGTCTTCAAGTCAAGCCTGACCTCTTGACACTTTTAAAATGACAGTCTCACGGAGCTGAATTAACATGTTCGAGTAGCAATGAAGCATCCGTATTTTCAGATATGTTAGGACCCTCCATGTACATGGGTCTTTCATCCCCATTTACTATAATGCCACGATTAACAACACTTCCAGGCTGCTAACAAGAGCAGAAATGTGTAAGTAAAATCTTATTTATATAGCGCCTTTTAAGATATAAATGGTAAATGGCCTGCACTTGTATAGCGCTTTATCAAGTCCGAGGTCTTCAAAGCTCTTAGCACTACAATCATTCACCCACCCATTCATACACACTTTCACACACTGGCAGTGGTAGCTACAGCTGCCCTGGGGCAGACTGACAAAAGCAAGGCTGCCATATAATTGGCGCCACCAGGCCCTCTGATCACAGTCAGCAGGAAAGGTAGGTGAAGTGTCTTGCCCAAGGACACAACGACTGAGACAGACGAAGCAGGGGTTCGAACTGGCAACCCGCTGATTACGGGACCCACCCCTATCACCTGAGCCACTGTCACCTTACCAGGTCAAGTAAGAGAATTTTGTCAGAACCCTGGCAGCAGCATTTTAAACAGCTTGCAATCGTTGTGTATAGTGCATTGCAATAATCCAGTCATGATGAAACAATAGCATGCATAATTGTTTCTAGTTCAGGACGTGAGATGATGGAGCCGAGTGTGCAATATCTTTCAGATGATAATAGAAATCAAAAGTGGAGGTAAGGTTCAATATAAGCAGGGCAGAACAGTTTTAGTTCTCATTCAGCATTAAAATGTGATTTGATTCTCTCAGAAGAGCTGTTTGAATGAGACCTATGAAACCTGACCTAAAGTGGTCAAGAATGCTGTGCTGAACCAGAGTAGCAGTAAACTGGCTAACCATAACCTTCTCTAAGATGTCAGTAAATGGAAGCTTGGAACCATTAACACAACAGATGTTCAGGAAAAGATATAATTTAACACATGTCTAACCTTCTCAACAAAAAAGAAAGAAAGCATTATAGGAGTCATTTGAGGATATGGGATCAGTAGGCTGTTGGGACCCCAGCCATGGTTACAACATGAAAGTCCAGTACGAACTTTTCTGGAACTTTCAAAATAAATCGCATTAACCTACTTCCAGCCGCATGTTTTAGACACTCGGGTAAAGAGAGGGGCTGAGCTGTCCACTGATCACCACCCGGTGGTGAGTTGGATCCGCTGGAGGAGGAGAAAGCCGGACAGACTTGGCAGGCCCAAGCGCATAGTGAGGGTCTGCTGGGAACGTCTGGCGGAGCCCTTGGCCAGGGATGTATTCAACTCCCACCTCTGAGAGAGCTTTGACCAGATTCCGGGGGATGTTGGAGACATAGAGTCCGAGTGGACCATTCTCCGCATCTATTGTTGATGCTGCTGCCCATAGCTGCGGCCCTAAGGTCTGTGGTGCCTGTCGCGGCGGCAATCCCCAACCCGATGGTGGACACCGGCAGTAAGGGACGCTGTCAAACTGAAGAAGAAGTCCTATCGGCTGTGGTTGGCTTGTGGGACTCCTGAGGCAGCTGACGGGTAACGTGAGGCCAAGCGTGCCGCATTCTGGCAAACCATCCGGCGCCTCAGGAGGGGGAAGCAGTGCTTCGCCAACACTGTTTACAGTGGGGGTGGGAGGCAGCTGACCTTGACTGGAGATATTATCGGGTGGTGGAAGGAGTACTTCAAGGATCTCCTCAATCCGGCCATCATGCATTCCCTGGTGGAAACAAAGGCTAGGGACGTGGGGTTGGACTCTTTCATCACCCAGGCTGAAGTCACCGAGGTGGTTAAAAAGCTCCACGGTGGCAGGGCTTCGGGGGTGGATGAGATCCGCCCTGAGTACCTCAAGTCTCTGGATGTTGTGGGGCTGTCATGGTTGACACGCCTCTTCAACATTGCGTGGCGTCGGGGACAGTGCCTCTGGACTGGCAGACTGGGGTGGTGGTCCCCCTTCATAAGAAGGGTGACTGGAGGGTGTGTTCCAACTACAGGGGGATCACACTCCTCAGCCTCCCTGGTAAGGCCTACGCCAGGGTATTGGAGAGGAGAGTCCGGCCGATAGTCGAACCTCGGCTTCAGGAGGAGCAGTGTGGTTTTCGTCCCATCAGCTCTATACCCTCTACAGGGTACTCGAGGGTTCATGGGAGTTTGCCCAACCGGTCCACATGTGTTTTGTAGACCTGGATAAAGCATTCGACTGTGTCCCTCGTGATGCCCTGTGTGGGGTGCTCCAGGAGTATGGAATCGGTGGCCCTTTACTTGGGGCCATCCGGTCTCTGTACAAGTGGAGCAGGAGTTTGGTTCGCATTGCCGGACAAGTCGGACCTGTTCCCAGTGCATGTTGGACTCCGGCAGGGCTGCCCTTTGTCACCGGTCCTATTCATAACTTTTATGGACAGAATTTCTAGGCGCAGCCAAGGGCCGGAGGGGGTCCGGTTTGGGGACCAGTGGATTTCGTCTCTTCTTTTTGCAGATGACGTGGTCCTGCTGGCCCCCTCTAGCCAAGACCTACAGCATGCACTGGGGCGGTTTGCAGCCGAGTGTGAAGCGGCTGGGATGAAGATCAGCTCCTCCAAGTACGATGCCATGGTTCTCGACCAGAAAAGGGTGGCTTGTCGTCTTCAGGTTGGACGGGAGTTCCTGCCTCAAGTGGAGGAGTTTAAGTATCTCGGGGTCTTGTTCACGAGTGAGGGAGAATGGAGCGCGAGATCGACAGACGGATCAGTGCGGCTGCCGCAGTAATGGGGGCGCTGTGCCGGTCCGTTGTGGTGAAGAGAGAGCTGAGCCGAAAAGCAAAGCTCTCGATTTACCGGTCGGTCTACGTTCCTACCCTCACCTATGGCCATGAACTTTGGGTCATGACCGAAAGAACGAGATCCCGGATACAAGCGGCTGAAATTAGCCTTCTCCGTAGGGTGGCTGGGCAATCCCTTAGAGATAGGGTGAGGATCTCAGCCATCCGGGAGGGGCTCGGAGTAGAGCCGCTGCTCCTCCACATCGAGAGGAGCCAGTTGAGGTGGCTCGGGCATCTATACCGGATGCCTCCTGGACGCCTTCCTCGGGAGGTGTTCCAGGCACGTCCCACTGGGAGGAGGCCCAGGGGACGGCCCAGGACACGCTGGAGGGACTATGTCTCTCGGCTGGCCTGGGAACGCCTTGGGCTCCCCCCGGAAGAGCTGGAGGAGGTCTGGGTATCTCTGCTGAGTCTGCTGCCCCCGCGACCCGGTCCCGGATAAAGCAGAAGACGACGAGTACCAATACGAGGGCTTACAGTTGATAAAATATTCTGTTCCTCTGAAAACTAAAATATTACAAAAAACCAATAAAAAAGGACTTTAATGCAGAAATGTTACATCATGGCCATGTCCAAGCACATTAATGGTAAGTGTAGTTGCAGGACAATTTGTTTTATAAAGACGTGCAGAAGGGATAACCGAAGCCTTGAGAGGATTGTGAAGCAGAGCTCTCTGTGTAATGGATCTATGAGTTTTACTTTTCAAATTAAATTACTGAAATGAATGCACTTTCCAAAAATATTCTAATTAAACAAGATCCAACTGTATTTTCAGACCCAGTCGTGTCCATCTACAGCCATATTCAATATACGTATTTAAATATGCATTCTAATGAGGCTCGTTTGTCAGATTAAAGATACCTTTAAAAAAAACAAAAACCTTTAAGCAGGTATTGAATATACTTTTATTAAGCCTGATGTAATATTCTAATCTTATGTTTTTTTTTTTTTTTTTAGCTGTAAGCAGAAATCATAACCAGAAAAAAAAGGCTTGAAAACACCAGTAATTAATCTATATCACGTTGTCACTGGTATTTCAATTAGTGATGGAGTTCCTAAATTAAATTAACCTTTCAATGATATTCCAATTTATTGAATATAACTGTGTTGTGACTAGGCAAAGACAGGATTGGTAAACTGGAAAGAACAATAGGAAAAATACATATCCCTGGTGTTTACCAGATGCACACTTGCATAAGAATGACCAGTAATTTCTGTTTTCCATTTTCTTGGTCTCCATTTCAGGCCGACTGACAGCGATAGAAACACTCAAAGAAATGAAGTCAGAAAATCGAAGCTATTTACCGACAAAAAGCCAGACAAACTAAAATGACTGACAGGTTTGGAGGGGGGGAGCAGACTTCTTCAAGCCACTGAAAGGTGTTTTATAGAACTGAACTGATAGAGATATTGGTCCCACTGGTAAATGTCGAGACTGATAGCCAGCTGGTCAGCTTTAACTAAAGAAGTGCATCAAAATATGCAAAAGAAAGAAAATAGAAGAGGTTCTGCCTGCATTTATACAGCTGAAGATTGAGGTTTTTGTCACAGCAAGATGATGAACCAGTTACAATAACAGGTGGAATAGGGAGCTAAAAAATAAGTGCCATTGTTGTTTATCAGGCTCTCTTGGGCAGCTTTAGAGATGCAATAGAGCCAAGTGTTTACCCATCATGCCAAAAACTAGAAATGTCTTCCAGTAAGATAAAGCTACTTAAAGCTTTTATCACACAATTACTTCCATGTGATATGACTTCTGGGCTGAAAATGGCCTTTGCAGAGTTCCATGAACTAAATCAGAGTGCTGATTAAACGCTTATCTTGTTAAGGTGTAAAATCAAGTGTAAGTAATGAGTTGTTACTTAAAGGAACCTGTTCCAGATGCATAAATATGTGCACATCTTTTTTCCAAATAGTTTAAAGAGGATTGGAAAGTTTTAGCTTGCTGGTACTGCCTCAGTGCTAAGTAAGCATTAAAACTCGCTGATTTGTGACCTTATGTATAATTCAGGTGCATTACTGGCTTTGTAAGAAAATATAATCTCACTTAAGGTCATTGTAACTGGGTAGAGCTTACCATGTTTCAATGATCCTGTGTTGGAATTTATTGGACTGAGCATTCCACTTAAGCTCAGTGATATTCAAACCACTAAATTAAATGTTTACCATAACAATACTACCATTAGAGGGCCGTTTCTTGAGCCTGAAGACCTTACAGGTTGGCTACTCCTATATTTAGATGATGGACTGAACAGTGTTCTATTAGATGTTCAAAGCTTATGGTGTTGTTTTATAATCTAACCTAAAACCTCTCCACAACATAGTCCCTGACCTGTCTGCTGGGTTCCTCGGTCTTGATGCCATTTCCTCACTGATGATCTCCACCACACGTCTAAGGCCTTCACAGAACAGTTGTATCCGAAGTTTGTGGTTGTGACAAATGTGAAAAAGTTCCAGCGGTATGAATGCTTTTTGCAAGGCACTGTAAAAGTGTCTGTAAGCATATGGCTAATACAATCATAAATTGGTTGTTTCAAAGCTAAGCAGAAATAAAGGCAATAAGAACAGGGAATCTGCTGACTAGGTCACATTCCAGGCTGTTCATCAACCAGCAGATGATTTCATTTTTTTTCCACATTTATCCAGTTAAATAATGATACAGTAAACCTTCATCTAACAGATTGTCCTCCCTGTTTAAAACTCTGCCTGTAACCACTGGCAAATGTTTTCCCCCTCCAAAGAAGTTATGTAGTTTTCCTCTGTTGCCATTATCATATCTACTTGGCTCATGAGATGGCAATAGGAAAAGCACTAAACCCAGTTTTTGTGGTCATTTTAAATATTGTAACTGAAGTATTTCTTTAATTTATTTTTCTTCTCTAAGTCAGATTATGTAGGAATTAGTAGTCCAAGAATTCCAGGTCTCCTGGCATATAAATATGCCATGACACAGAGGTCCATGTCAGTTAACCACTGTTCAAAGGGAAATCCAATATTGGAGTAACACAAACTATCCAAGTTTCTCTTACGCTGCACCACATGTCATAGGGTCTGCACTGCCTTCTTAATGCCTCTTCAAGTCTTTGGAGAACCATGCATGTATCCCCTAAAACATAAATCAAATATCTCAAACAACATCAGTGTGCTCACTTAAAGCCAGCAAACTAGTCTTTCTTCTTTTAAAGATGTCTCTACTCATTGTCTTATGTTTGTTGTGCATTGGCGTCACCATTGGAATTACTTTTGGAGAGCAGAGTTCAAGCGGTCCACTCGAACTGTGTGTCATACCAGTACAGTGTATTAATGATGTTAAAGTGTATATGAGGTATTAGCGATGCAGTTTTGGTGGTTTATGAGCCACTTTAAGACCTTCAGTATTTGTGTTTGCTTAGAAAAGTCTTGTATTGGTAAAATCGAAGGAAGATTCTGGGTTTGCAAAGACATGGAAAAATATTTAGGCTATGCAATTAAATATTAAGTAGTTCTCATTCCCCTGCCAGTTATGTTGTCATTACATTTCAGGGCCAAATTAAGGATATAAATGTGTAAGTGACCTATTTAAGCTACACATTGATACTTTTTAATGCAGCCACACAGTCTTACAGCTTTTTGAGTACAACCCTCCAGCAAAATAAAAGGTCTGTAGGTTCACTTGAACACTGTCGTCATGAATTTCAACTGGAACAATGAATTTCAGCTTTCTTTTTACTATCACTACATTAATATCTGCCACTATCACCATTTATGACCGAACTGAACCTGCTCAGTACATTGCTAACCCCAAATAAGAAGCATTTCATAATTGTGCTACATCCAGGTTTCCTTTTAGCTCTTGCTGAATTGTGCGAGCCACAAGCTTGCCAACATTTTTAGAGGGGTGTTTGTTGATTTAAAATGCTGGGAATGAGGTATGAGCTCTTTGAAAAGTCATTAAATTACCTAGAAACAGTGGCGCATTTGGAGAATAGATGAAGATTCCTGCAGGGTGAATTTGTTTTGGGAATGTAACTGTTGTAACATTCCCCACAATCTATTTATTCTTCAAATGAATGACTTCATAATCTTTTATTCTGAATATACTTTAAATCCATCCCTTCTACTACATGAATATTCACTGAATATTCAGCATTTGTTTGTGTGCTGATAAACATACAAATTAAACTGAAGCTCATAGCAATGAACGGGAAAAACAATGCAAATCTGAGGATGAGTTAAATTTGAATCAGACGAGCTTATACCCATAATTAGCCAATTGTGTTTGGAGAGCGAGAAAGTTAAATCTGCTTCTTATTTTAAATAGGAATGTCTGGAGGCATTTAAAACAATGACTTATCTCTAATACAGTAAGAACTGCAAGACCTTCAATTAAAGTAGGATAACTGTTTTTTTTCATATATTTTTGCAAAACATGCATATTATTTTTTCTAAACCATGTGTCCTTTTAAGTGAAAAAGCTTCATATATTTCCAGGTTTTGTCTTAATATTTGACACTGAACACTAGCTTTCCTGAGCTTACGGGGTTAAAGTTGGTCTTTATATCATGTTTTTTAAATTTTTTTTTGATAAACAGCTAGATGCCCTGTTTTTTATTGAATTCATGTATTTGTTAAAGTAAGGAAACAATAAACAATAAATGGGACTCAAACAGTACTTTAATATGTTCTTGAAAAACCTATCTTTATATTAAGTTATTCTGTGAAGAAAAACAGTGTTAAGACAATTTTTTTTTTATAAAATCACAAATTCTTTAACAAATAAAACTAAAGTAATTTTGTTGCACATTTTTAGGTTGGTCAGAGTGTCTAGAAATTCTGTTCTTCCTGGTTTATAAATACGATGCAATGTAGAATCACCTTTCTATTAACTATTCTCCTACCCTCTTTCCATTGTGTGTAAAGTACATGTGTGTTGATCTTCATATGTCAGAAAATGGCTGCAAGATAATTTAGCTACTCGACCAAACCAATATCTTAAGTTTTATCTCCACCACCACACCCAAACTGGTATGATTTCGATTGCATGTTACATGTCCAGTCATTAGAGTAATACCTGTCAATGTTTTGCACATTGTAAGAAACATGAAAAAATATCTGTGCTCAACAAGTTTAAATTGACTGTTGTAATCGAATTTGCCCTAAAACTAAGTTATTCTTTTCTTTTGTTGACATTTATTCAACAATGACCTGGTAGCATCAATGTGTATCTAAAGGTAATTAGAAAAAAAATATTACATATAAATCTTGTGGTAAATACAATACACTTGCACTGGCTCTTAAGAAAGGCATTGTGAATAGACATTTGGAGTTGCTCCCTATTGTTTCTGTGGTTTATTGGCCTTTTTTTCTCAAAACTTATAAATCTTAAAGATTTCTTCTATCTTTGCATTTTTGTCACAATTAAATATTTCAGGTCAAACAAAATGATCATTATACAAAATGCAAATAACTGTTTTATTTACCAAGGGGAAAAAGCTAATCAAACCTACATGAAAAAGCAATTGTCTGCTTTATGATCACTAATTAGTGAAAAAAAGATGTGGTTAAAGACAGTTGAGTTCAATTTCACCTTCCACACTAATGCATCATTACTAGCCAGGCCTGCAAACCCAAGAAATCACATAAATAGACCCTCTCTGAAAACATGAAATTGCCCAAAGAATCTCCACAAAGACTCCAGCAAATCACAATCAGAGCCATTATACAGAAATGGAGAAAACATGGAACAGTGGGGAAGCTTCACAGGAGTTTCTGGCCTATCAAAATTATTCCCAGAGTGCTTTCAGGAGCCATTAAGGAGGTCACAAAACAACCCAGAACAACATCTAAAGCACTGCAGGCCTCACTTACCTCAGTTAAGGTCACTGTCCATGACTCAACGACAAGAAAGAGACTGGGCAAAATGCTAAAATTACATAAAATGGAATTATCATGGCCTGTTCCCTTTGTCACCTGAATCACATGTGTTTTTTCAACTTTGTAAGGCAGCAAGACCCGTTCAGCTGTTAGCCTAAGCTGCCAGGAGAGAACCCAAAAATAAAGTTACACTTTTTTTGAAGAGAGCTCATGATAAGTGTCTTCCTAATTATAGTTTGGATGTTGTCACACTTTGTCAAGCTGCTTTTTAGTTCCTATAAATAGGTAATTTATTATTAAAGCTTCAGTCAAATCAGATCATAACTGATCTCTTTGCTTAGTTTATGTTAAGCTTGCATAAAGTAGCACCTCCTGCATGATAAGCCCTACAGCACCTTCATTGATTTACCGTATATGTCTTATCAAGCCCACAAACATACCTGCTACTATTTAAACATGAATTGCCAATTTAAATGACAAAGTCACATGACTTACAATAGTGCCCTTGCTTACACAAGTTTTAGCTTATTAAGTCTAAGTAATGCATCACTCAACATGGTAAATAATGAGTTATCACTATTGACAGCAGGTGCATTAATTACTCCTGACTGTAATTCAGTTTTGGCGCATCATAGATTTTACTGTAAAACACTTAAGGCACCTCTTATTCAGAATGGTTGCTCCTTATAGACCGCTTTTTATTTTAGGTTGGTCAACCTTCAACAAAGAGAACAGATTTTAACAGCAAAATAAATTATCTAATAACGTTTCATGCGACAGTCATTGTATAAGCAAGTGCACCATCTTTCGATTCTAGGTTTTTATGCAGTAGGATATGCAAAAATAAAATCGTTTTTACCAGCTTTGAATATTATCTGAAGTTAATCTAATTTCAAAACCCATTTGTTGGGTTTTGAACAAATAATACACAATTATGTAGTTTGTGAGATTTCTGGTCTGTAGCAGTGCTCAAAGAAATAGCAAAAAAAAAGAAATACATTTTATAGGCCTCAGCACATAAAATGTTAAAGTTCATGACGGTGCAATTACTAAAAGACTGATCAAGTATGGTTTGTTTCATTACGTTGCCTGGTAAAAAAACCTATTTTTCTAAAACAAAAAAATGTGGCAACATGACATGCATCCTATGGAACCAGAAGATTTCTGGAACAATGTCCTAGGAACAGATGCCACCAAAGCAGAAAAGATTTAGTGAAAACCAAACAACTTATCAGTACAAACACCTCTCACCAACTGTCAAGCACGGTGGTAGAGGGGTGATGATTCAGGTTTGCTTTGCAGCCACATGACCTGGGCACCTAGCAGTCATTGATTCAACCCTGAAATCCACTGTATACCAGGGTATTAAGCTCAGTAATGAAGCCACCTGTCCAGCAGCTCAAGCTGGGCCAAAATTCAGTGATCAACAGAACAACGATCCCAAACAGAGCAGCATTTACACAAGGCTAAAAAAAGAATGAAGGTTTTGCAATGGCCAAGTCAAAGTCCAGGCCATAAAATACTAGAAGCTAATTTCTGCAAACCTAGTGACATATAATAGGCATAAAACTTTTAAAATGCTTTAATCAGTACTGGATAAAGAAGATCATAGTTAGGTCAGGTCACTGTCGGTTTGGACCTATCGGTATATTTCATGTTTTTAATAATAGAATATTTGTAATGAACCTCTACAAAATGCAAACAATTTTAGTTTGCTTTAAGACTGTGGGGTTTATAGGTCACTGGCCAATTGGGAAGATATGGAGGAGCAGCAGTACCTGAAGGGTACAGGACAAGATACAGTACAAAATTCTGCTTCAATAAATTTTTAATTCAACAGCTGAGTCAAAAATTGTAAACAGGGGGTCAAAAATATAAATAAACCGGCACGAATATTTGGGATAAAAGTCACAAACTTTGAACACAGGCTTTTTGCAGCCTTCAGCTGGGTCCTTTCTTAATTCTGGCTGGGTTGCCTAATGTTACCCTGCCTTATCTATTTCAAAACCAATCTGATATGTGCTTGGGATCATTATCCTGTTAAGATGGAGGAATAACTTATCTATTGATTTGAGTCCCTGGACAGAAAAAAAAAAAAATGTTTTATGAGTAATATCTGCTCAAAAGAGTCTTGCAGCCTTCACATAGCGGCCACAAAATCAGTCTCATCCCTTACAGATGTTTTAAAAATCAGTTTCTAACACATTCATTCTAAACATATTTTTAAATTTTTAAATAAGTAAAACAAGCTTACTTGTGTGATACAGTGCATACATGCATATGATCCAACAATTCAAATGTGTTATAAAGTGTGATACCAACTGCATAAAAACAGTAACAGTAGGGGATATACTGTATGTGCTGATTCAATTGAAAAGCAACAGGGGGCTAATCTTTCTTTTATTATCAAAGTGACAACTAATTGGGTGTAGACGTTGTCACCAAGAAAAAGCATGGACACGTGGGAAGACCCAGGAAGCGACGGCAATCTGGCGGTGTCGATGACGGCAGATGGCGGAGACGGTCAGCCAAGTAGCCTCTGTTGTCAGCGACATTCACACATAGCACAGTGAAACTTCATGAGCTGATTGGAGAAACAAGGCAGAGGCAAAGATGAACCCCCCTCACCCACTGTGCTGCATTAAAGCATGTGTTTTCCTTTCCCTTCATTCCAACTAAAGTGCAACTATCCATTCCCTGTGGGATCTTGGTTCTTGCAGACATGAAAAATGGCCACATAGATCAAAGTGCAGAGCAGGGCTTCAGGGGAAGATGCATACATGAGACTAAGCTTTGGGCTGCTTTACAGCAAAGCAGATTGCTATTACATATGGGCTTTTTCTGACTATTGCACATAGCCTACTGGTGACAGTTTGATATATATATAGAGAAAATTCAAATTCTTTAGCTTACATGTGTGTTAAAGCACACTTCGAAGTGCTGAAAAAAGAAGAGAAAGGGCTTTATTAAAGTATTCACACTGCTACAACCACATTGCAACCACACACTTTTGTGTTTTATTGGTTTTTAACATCTATTGTAGACAAAAACCTGACAAATATGGAGTGCATTTCTATTCAGTATTTGTATAGGTTGTCTTTGTGCAATTTAATCTCAAAAGTACAGTCGTTTTTTGAAAGTATCAAAGTTTTTACTTCAACCCCCTTTTATCTCAGTGCTCAATGAGTCAGCCTTACATGTCAATATACCTTTTCATAATGGCTTCAGGCATCATATTCTTTAAGCTATATAGTTTTTTTGTTTTAATTGCATGTGTTTTTGATTTATAATGTTCATTCATCTCTGTGGATGAAAGACGGCACCTTTGTGTCTGATATGCCTATCTCTGGTATGCACACCATGTGTTTCTGCTGATTGTGTATGATCGCAAGGCCCTTTTACAAATTTGTGGCATAGTAAAAAAGCTCCCAAATTAGGACTTTTAAAAAAAAAATTTGTGGCACTTCAATGTAGGCAGACAGGAAGTGGGTTGGAGACGGGGGACAGACGTGCAGCATAGGTTGCCGGGGTCGGCAGTCAATCCAGTGACCTATGACTGAGGTCTCTGTGTATGGGTTGCTCCAGCTTACTTGATTTTCTTTTGTTGAAACAAACAAGGATAAAACCAGCGTTGATATTTGTTGTTTACTCACTGGCCTCTGAATTTTCAAGGCTTTTGGCATCTTTTAACCTAAACGTCACTGTAAATAAACTTCCCTTATTTGGGATAAAAACTATTTTCAGCTGTGAAAACCTAAAAAAAACTTTCACATATTACAAAAAATATCTTAACTCCAGTAAACCAAGGTAGTTGTAATGTATAACATTATTTAGCGAGTTGTCAGTACTCATATCTCTAAGTCAGAGGCTGCACTAGACTTTTTCGCTGTCGGTCATTTTGACTGACAGGGTTGAAAAAATCTGGTCATATTCTATTTTTACCTGTCATTTTATTTTTTTAAATGACAATAATTAAACATTCTATAGCATTTATTTTCATTCATTTTGATTATAATTCAGCCCGAACAAGCTGAACAGAGAAGCCACATCATCCAGATGAATACATTTAACTTTTTCTCTTAAGTGACAAAAAAACACTGTGATCCCAGTGACTACATATAAACAATTAAATTAAACGATTGCACCTAAGATATGAACAGATCACCTGCTGTGGCCTGAACGTACAGTCTCACAACTTCCTACTGATCCACATGGACAAGAATTGCGCAGCAAGTTGTGTGCAATCAAATGTCTGGAGTGGGATTGCTGCAGAAGGTTTTGCCATGAGGTTTTGGACTTTTGCGTTGGACAGACGACTTCTTGTGGCTGTTTTGATGTTGTTCTGGAGGCTGAATCCACACTCTGCCGCCACGCCAAGCACCACTTCAGCCAAAGTTTTGATACAGGGAACATTTCTCCAAATAGGGTGATCAAACTCAAAAGCAAAGTGTAAGTGGTTAATTTGATCATAAACTTAAAAATGCCCTTAAGATTGTGAGTTCTGGCTTTTTTTTTTTTTTTACTGTGTTGTAACCTGTGTTTCTCCCTCTGTTAAATATCTTAATCTGCTATCTCAGATAACTTGCCATTGTTATTGAATTTGCAGCTTCCCCTCCAGCCGGTAAGCTGCTGGCGGCAGTTTTCCCTCGCATCCTCCCTTCTGAGGTGAACAGTTGTCAGTTGCCACCTTAACAGACTTGTTGCTTTATTCATCGGTTTGACAGGGTACCCTGATCTCTCCCAAGGTCTTTCTCTCCTCCTTTTATACAAATTGCAGTGAGATCCTGGACTCAACTGCCCTAGATTAGTTTCAATCTACCAAACTCAAAGCTAAGCCAAAGATAAACGATGCCACATGTGGGCTCAGACAACAATGCAGAGTGGCTAAGCATCAATGGAAGAAGCACAAACTGCACATATCTCTGGAAATTTTAAGAGAGTCTTGCTCTGTACCAGAAATCTGTTTAAGAGGCTAAATCTCAGTTTCTATTCAATATTATTCTTAACAGTGGTCATTGTCCATAGTAGTTATTTAACTCTGTTCTAAGTCCCCCCACCCCTGTTCTGCTCACCTGTCAGACAGGTTACTGGTACTTACAACAATGCAGACCACTCTGCTGCCACCACTGTTCCAGCTGTGTTTGAATAGTTAGAACCTGTGTCTTTTTTCTTTTCTGGATGAAATCGTGAAATCTACTAACTGCCCACTTGACTTCCATCCTACTACGATGTTGAAAATTGTTTAATACTGTTGGTGCTGTTCTCCTGTCTTTTTTAACTCCTGTCTTCAGTTCAGGACCTGTGCCAGCTGCGTTAATGCGTGGTGTGGTCAGACCCTTTCTTAAAATAAAAAACCTACACCTCCACCCTCTGATTTTATGAAACTTTAAACCCATTTCTCATTTGTCTGTTCTCTCCAAGGTTTTGTAAGACATTGCCTTTATCCAGTTACAACCATTTTTAAAAAGAGAATGCTATTTTTGAAAAAAATCCCATCTGGCTTCAGACCGCGACATAACAGCACATTAAGTCTGCCTTGTTAAAAGTGCATGACTTTGCTATGTCTGTTAATTCAAAGTGCCCTGTTGCTCTGCCTTTGATACATATGATCACTCTGTTCTTCTGTCTCTTCTAGACCAGAAGTTCCCAAACATTTCCATTTCAAGGCCTCTCAACCATCATTAGCTTCTGGTTAGGGGCCCCCTTTGCAAACCCACAGACAATGCTTCAAAATATGTATCAACTTTTAGAATGTTTCTTACTTTTATTCAATATTTAGCAATTATTATATTTGATTAGCGTAAGAATATTATTAACTAACATGTTTTCAACACTATTATCATCCCACTGAATAAACCTTTCAACAAACTGCTGGCAATCACAGAACAAAAACAATCAAACCTCTCTAGTGTGTGTGTCTTGGCCCCTACAGAGTTTTTTTAAGCCTTGGCTTACTGTCTGTCAGTGGCATAAGCATATCCTTGTCCACGTGCTCCATGTTTTGCTTTGAGAACCTTTAAAGCAGACTCACACAAGTAAGTTGTTGCAAAAGGGAGAAGGTCAGCCAAGGTAGAATAGCCCTCTCTTATTTATAGCCAGCAGTTAGACCGGGGAAAAGCCTCAAAGTTCAGTTTTAAATCCCCTGAGTTTGCCACCTCAATCAGCTCTTCCTGTGGCTTTTTGTCCAGACTAGAACAGACACCGGGGACAAAGGGGTTCCTAACCCAGTTTAAATGTGTGTTCTCAAGGTCAAGGAAATAGTCTTGAAATATCATTGGAGGTTCAACAGATGGATCTGGATCAAATCATCATATGACCGCAGCTCCTGTTTGAAGTAGAGGGAACATTTATGCAACTCCCTCCTGGAGATTATGTTTTATTATTATAAATTATATTTTATAATAATGATAAAAAAATAAAAGATGCTTGACAAACACTGGTCTAGACCACAATGTTGGTATCCGTGGCCCAGCTCTACAATGGTTACCCTCCAATCTGACAACTTTCTCTGTAATGATCAATAACACCACCTCTTTCACTACTCCTCTCTCCTGTGGGGTGCCACAAGGCTCCATTCTTGGCCCTGTTCTTCTTTTTTTCTTTATATGTTGTCTCTTGGATCAGTTATAACTGTCATTATTTTGTTCATGATTTACAGATTTACCCATCGTTGAAGCCAGGTCAGTAATATTTGTCACTCCCTCCTTAACTGCATCACTACCGTGGCTCAACCAAAATTTTGTATTTTTAAATGACATTTGGTGACAATGCCTCTAATGCATTAATGTCAGTTGTCTGACTTTTATAAATTAAACAGTTCTGTTAAAAAGGAGTAATATTTGACAAAGATTTGACATTACATAAGCACATTAAAATCAAGCTTTTATGATTTGCATCTACTGGCCAAAGTTAAACCTTTTCTAAATGTAAATGTTCTAAATTTAATGTTTATTCAGTGCCCGTTATTTAGGTCTCTGTCATCCATCGATGTCCTTCAACTTTTCCAAAATGCAGCTGCTCATCTTCAGACTGACATATCAAAACATGAACACATAACCCTTTCTATCCTTCTTACACTGACTTCCTGCTGGCTTTGGAATAGATTCTAAAGTTTTAGTCTTTGTTTTTAAAACTCAATGGCCTGGTCCCACCTTATTTGTCTAAATTACTAAGTTTTGCATGCCTGGCAGGTCTTTGAGGTCTTGAATCAGTTTTTATTAGACATATCATGGACCAGGTCAAAACGCTGGGGTAATCGGGCTGTCTCAGTAGCAGCACCCAGACTCTGGAACTGGCTCCCTCTGGATCTATGCTCCACCTCTGATCTAAGTCTTTCTAAATCAAATCTCAACTCATTTATTGAGGCTGGCTTTTTTTAGCAAGTAGCACTGTGACATTCTATTCCTGTCCTGACCTGCCTGTGTTTGGGGTTTTAAGTTCTGTTTACTTCTCCTCACTGCCATATTCTGCACTTGCTTTATTTCAGTTCATTAGATTCATTGTGTTTAGAGGTTTGTTACTTCCCTGGTTAGTTTATATTTTCCTTATAGTTCTGGTTCCCCTTGTTAATGTTTTTTAGTTAGTCTCATTGTTAATTTGCTTCAGTTCATTTAGATGTTTTTTCTTACCTCCCTGCCTTCCCTGCTCATCTGTGTTAATTAGTCACTCTCCCTCAGTATTCCTCAGTCTCCCTTCCACCAGCTGCCTCTGATTCTCTCCCTGATTAGCCTCCTCAGTTCATTGGTCCATACGCCACTCCACTCCCCTCAGTATTTAAACCCGCTGTTTTTCATTGTTTGCCACCGATGCCTCCTGATAAATACCCTTCTTGCTACCTGTCAGTTTGCCAGTGTATTTTTCCTGCCTAGACCTATGTTACCTGTCTGTTGCTCATCACTGTCTCTTTGTAAATTCGGGTTTAAGATTCTTTAATAAAGCCATTATGTATGGTGTCACCATTATGCTCATCAGCTCTGTTCTGCACATGGGTCCAACACAACCCCAGCTTTCCATGACAGTTCCTGATTTTAATCCATTTTACCTGTGCTTATGGTATCTCTTGTTTTGTTTAACTCCGTATGTTTTTTTTTCCACTGTTTTGATTTGTAAAGCACTTTGGTCGCCTCAACTGGCTGTGTAAAGGGCTTTATAAATACATGATTGATTGATGATAATGTTTTACAATACACCACTGGGAAAAAGGGTAATCTGTGTAATAGTGCTTGATAACAACTTGCACATTGTGTGCTTAAGTCAACATGTGAAAGACAGTATTGAAGTAAAGTTGGTTTTGTTAATGAATACCAGAAATCCATCAGCTTTTAGTGATCAGTGATCTGCAGCAATCCAATGTGGCAATTGGTCGTAAATCTTCATTTATGAAAAGGTTAATGAGTATCCTATTATGTAGGTGATGGAAAGCTGTGATGGATGATGTAATGTGTTTTACACCATATGTGTTCTGCTGCAGTTCACTGTAGCCTGTATAATATATGTTAAGATTTCTCTGTTAATGTATTGTGTAGTGTTATGCCACTGAGCATTTTTGAGTTCAAAATATTGAATGCCATCTTTATTTCCTATTGATGTCTAAGCTCAAATTAAGTTTTTTGATCTAAAAGTGAAAGTTTAGCAGACGTCTAATTTAAATTTAGTCAAGACTGGTGCTAGTAGTCAAAGAGGTTTATCATAAAATTCAGTCTGAAGATGAACATTTTTACAAACTTTAAAATATTTTTAGGATGTGAATTGTGGGATGCTAGAACACTCAAAGCAATTAACAGTACTTCACCTCTTTAATGAAGCTTATACTTAAATTAATAACTTGGACTTGGCTGCAAAGAGTGTTTAAGGTCTTCAAAAATGATTCATTGATCTTTTTAAGATGTAGCCCTCTAGATACAACCCGAAATATTTCAATACATCAAAATGCACAACAGAATCCTTAAAAATACTATCGTCTATTTCTAACAATAAAATATGTTAAATATTCAATGATCACCAGGTGTTTCCATCGTGAAAGACACAAACATTTAATCAAATTAAGTGTGAAATATTTTCTGGCATTTTTGTATCACATTTAATTTGCTTTTATTGCTATGATCAATGAAGTTAGAATTCTGAGTAAAATACAGATCACTGGTCAGACCCGGTTCCAGAAGAATTTAGCTGGGGGGGGGGGCTGTGGCTAATTTTGGGAGGGCCCAGTAAACAGTATTTTTGTTCAATATAAATACGTAAATATACACATTTATGTAGCCTTTCGAATTAAATAACCATGTTGTTTATTAATACAAAATGAAGAATAATGACTTAAAGAGTGATATGTAAGAGTGCATCAGTCACCAGAAAATGCTTATTTATGCTCAGGTTTGCATAAACTTTAGTTTAGCTCATATGTTGCAGAAATCTTAGAAACTAATCAGCACTGCATTATATTCATTGTGTTTAAAACATATTAACTCCAGAAACCTGACGGCAACTGTACATGAACATCTCCTGAAGAAAAAATACTGAACATTTTAAATATTTCCACTCTTTTTTTTTTCTTTTGCACAAACCTTTAATGCCTGGTTGAGTGTCCGAATGCTGTGTCCAAATTCAGGGGCTGCATCCTTCGAAAGGTCTGTTCTACGTACGCCGGGTGGCCGCAAAAACCACAAAGGCCGGAGGTGATCGGCTTTGAATTTGGACGGTCTAGCCTTCACCAGCTGGTCCCGCCCTAACCTCAGCCCAACTTCTGTCGCCTAGCAACTGTGACAGCGTGAAAGCACAGAGCTGGGAAGCTCTAAAGATGGAGCCCGAAGGTTAACCCCACTGTCTCCACTGTATATAACTGCATATGGTTTTTATTTACCCCTTTATATATTCCTGATGGCTTATAAGCTTGTTTTGTTTAAAATGTTCTAGTTTTATTATCTTTTAATTTTATTCTTGGTCAATAATCAGCCATTTAAAATATTTTAAATAACTTATGTTCATAGAAAAAAAAAAACACTAAATAAAGTATATTGGTGACAAATACCACTTAATTTATTGGTAAAACTTTTAACAACTTAAACACTAACATAATAACTTTCCTAACCAAGATTAAATCCATTTATGTGTAGAGCATAACAAATAAACCAAACATTAACATCAGATATCATCTGACTGAATTATGTGTTTAACTTACACTCACTGGTGAAACCCAGCGGGAGTATGAAAATAATGGGCTGGGTTACAGGTGTCCTCCCCTGGTCCAGCGACTCTCGACTGCCCAGTCAGCGAACAGCTGGCGAGGTAAGCCGGCTGTTAGCGCAGTGGGAGCGGACATTTCCGAACACGATGAGCATTTTTGCAAATAAGTGCTATCTTGGTAAACCGAACAGATATTTCAGTTTTACACGGCTACATTATTGCCTCCAAAGTCCCATTTAATAGCCTGCAGCACCCTCTGCTGGTTGTCTTGGGTAATACATTGCATATTTGCAACTTAATTTACACTGTAATCTGTCTTGGGCGGGCCAAGATACCTGAATCGGCGGGCCCTGCCCCCCAGGCCGGCCCTTTGGCGCCGGGCCTGTCATGGGTAGACGTAATGCTAGATTCAGAGGAGTTAATAAGGGCTAGAAAACAGTGCACATAATACATGCCAGGTACAGTGTAGAAACCTCTTAACAGTAATGTAAGTAAATTTACAGTACTGTAAAGAAAAGTTGTCTTACTAGATTCTGGGTAATTGGGAAATTCTGAATATCTGGTAGGATTTTTTTTTAAGGTTAGCCAGATAAAAAAAAATAGGCAGTTTAAAAATGGTTAAAATACAGTTTTTTTGTTGTTGTTGTTTTTTTTTATTAGAAGAACAAGTTACTTAGGCCTGATAAACTTGGCACATTCTGAAACAGTTTTTTTGTTAAATTATTAGAGACTTTTTATGTAACTAGCCATCTAAGGCTAACATGACTGTGGGACAGACTAAAGGTTTATATATAGGAGAATTCACACAGCCTCTATGATATTTGTTGAATTTGTGTTCTTCTAATATTAAGATTAGACTAGAATGGCTACTGTTTTTTTCTGCAAATCCAAACTATTTTCTTTTTATCGGATCTGAGAGCGTTTAGATCACGATCTACTGCAGACAAAATCCTACTTATAGCAGATCAAACTTTTTTTCAGATTTTGCATCAATTTTCAGCAAGCAGATTTTTTTGTTATTAAAAGTGATGCCTTTTAAAGATGCTTTCCAAAGAAAATATATTTTTTTTTTCCTTTTTGAATGCATCACGTGTCACATAGTGGGTAATGCTTTGTGTATTAACATGTTTATTCTTTTGTTTATCATTTTTCTACATATTTTTTAAAGACAAGCAATACTCAGAAAGGTCATTCTTTGTTATATGAAATGTTGTTAATAGGGATTTTGTTGCCAACTCCTGCCCTGGCATCAGTACTTCACCATTTTCTTGAACTTTCTATTTTATCTAACCTTGCATAGCTTTATTTTCAAGTCATTTATAGTTTCAAAAACTATAAATCACTCGACACAAACGACACCCTTTTCATTAAACCGTTACCTTCTTTTTGACAGTCTTAATGCAGAGAAGTATGCTGAAATGCTAAGCTTATGCTAGCACATTCACATTCACGCTGTATTATAATTGGTAAATATTCAGCTCATAACATATTTCAGCGTGGCTCCTGTTGATTGTGTGCAGACAAAACTTACAGAAAAGGTTTCTCCCCTGCTTCGGAAACAGTTTGTTTTCAACATCATGAAACTTTTATTTTGAATTATTATGGAGAACCAGCAATCCAACCGTCATTCATGCAGTTAGTGCACAGCCTATAAGACAGCTTTAAAAGTTGTGTACCAGAAAATGGGCCTTAAAGTTTAACCCTCTTGTACACTGTTGTCGCTAACTCTGAATGGCTTCTGGCCTAATTGCAACCAGGGTAGCACATGCATCTCACTAATGCCAATTGGTGCATATTTCATACATACAAAGGGCCATCTGGCGGTCAAAGCTATGCCCAGCCTTGCATGCTACAAATATGCATACTAAATACAATAATTTATACAGACTGTATTTGCTTCATTTAGTATATTCTTAATACTTAGGCTCAATAGTTGTTCATATATTTGCATTATTGTTTCGATTCCATTTTAATACCAAGCATCAGATAGTGACATCCCTAATCTAAACGATTCCTTCAAAGACTAAAGCAACAGTAGAGAGAACAATATCTTATTGCTCCTTTCTCTACAGCCTGGTCATGATACACCACAGTCAAAAATAAAACCTCACTGAACCTTGCCGAGATGAAGACATACATGCATGCATATCCTTTGGCCAAAGGCTCACAAAAACACAACAGATTCTCTTAGATCACCTTAATCCACATAACAAACTTCATGTTTTGAGTTTGCCGGTGCTGTACAGATTGTTTAAAAATCCACTCTTTCAGCACTGTGTATTCAGCAAAAACAGTCCTGTATCCTGTAGTTTTTTTTCCCCTTGCCCACAGTTTAGAAACCCAGCTATAAACTATGAATGATTGTTGAAATTACAATAATGCAGGCAGTTTGTAATCTCTGCCAGAAGGGGACTGCTTAATCACAGCAGTGGGGTGAGATATCACTGTCAACAGACATTTGTCTACTATGTTGGTAATCTATAGCCTCATTTGAAATCGTGATCACTTTAATAACCCGCACATACAACAAGTCCAGACAAGAGGGATGAAAACATATTTCATGCAACACATGCATTTTCCTGATTAAAATTACCATAACATCTTGGGGGAGATTTTCCATTTGTTATTCATATCAAACAACCTTTAAGTACTTAACAGAATCTTTTGTGAATGCACAAACATATCTAGGTGCAATAGGAGATTAGTATGCATGATGTGAGATAGGTTGATTTAATTGTTATTTATTTTATCAGTGTAATTATAAAATAATTTGCATTAGTTCATGGCATGATTGAGCAAATAACCTGACCTGCACTCTTATCTAGAAGTGAACACCCTAATCAGTGCAAAAACACTTGACTCCTTCCAGAAGAGTTCTAGGACCATGTTGGTTGATTGATGATTGGTCATAACACTAAATGGCACAATAACAGCATCTTTGTTTATTGCCCTACCTTGTGCTGCTCCTCTCTTAAGGACATCCTAAGGAGCACCATGCCTCAAACAACAACAAAAAATCATTCTTTTTGAATGGAGCTTGTAGCCCTGAAAGCAGAAAAACACAAAAATAAAATCAATAGCCACACAATCAATCCCAGGTGGCGTTAATATTTGTTTGAAGCACAAACAAACGAAAAGAGTTACTTTTGGACGCTTCCTGTTTTAGTTTGTGATCCAATGTCTTGTCTTGCTTGTGCTGCCTAACTTCATGTTTCTCTGGCTGCAACTTAATTATACCTACATATTTGCAAAGCTTTTCATAGTTATCACACGCCTTGAATCGTTTAAATTTTTTTTAACATTACACTAGCCAACTTTAGTGGACTAGGAGAGGGCATAGGTCTTAAGCATGTACCTATTTAATGCCAGCTTACCACAAATTGTCAATATTGCACACTGTTTGGATTAAATACTCTGTTATGTTTTCTTTTTTCATGAACTGTTTTTTATGTACAGAAATCAGGACAAAAGTCCAGATTGTGAATTCCCCGTTAAATCTTTTTTGCCACATTGCCCACTCCGGCCATATCATCCATGCAAGAAACCACTAGACTCTCTTTGTATATCAGTAATAGACTGGTTCTGTTCAAGTACTGTGCCTTTTGCTCATCATCAGCTGGAATATGCTCCATCTTATCTTAGATTTTGTTTATCGCAAGCAGTTAAGTTAAATCTACTATAGAGGTTAAGGTTTAATTTAAGACAATGTATTACTTTATTACTAATGACTGAATTGACTTCAGTTTTGCACTGGCAAACTTATACATAGGTGAAACCTCAGAGTGATTTTAATCAATTTCAGAAACCGAAAAGGTGTTTGATTAAGTAAGTGGAGGAAGAAAGTAAGACAAACATGTACAACAGAGACGCTGTATTTGGAAAGGATTTCTGTATGAAAAAAACATCCACCAAAGGTTTAACAAAGCACCTGAAAGATTTGGCCCTTCAATTGATTTTTCTACGGTCTGACCAAAGTCTCTATAGAAACGGTCTTGGTTTCATGAAACGGAAAACAGATGTAACGATATGACTAAAACTGAAGGTCTTTGGAATTAGAGAAAACAAGTGGCTTTTGTACAGTACTCTGTGTAAATATGATTTTTCAGTTTTCTGGTGCTTTTATTGTACTATTGTTTTATTGGACACCTAACCTGTTCCCAGCTTCACAGATAGTATCCTCCGTGACTGTTTGAACATCACTGGATTGCACCTAATTTAAATACCTTTAGTAACACAAGCATGACCCTGCTACTCTCTTAGAAACCATTACATAATCTTTTCTCTGCAGCTTTCTGATCTGACAATTACAATGCTTGCATCGCAAGGCATCACATTTGCACAAGTTTTCCTCACAATTTGCAGAATTTCGCTATTGAAATGGAAAGATTCCATGAGCTTAATAGCAATACGTTAGGAGTGCAGATGAGAGGGTTTTCTGTATTGAATGGTTTTAACCTGCCACAGTGCCCCATGTTCTTATCTAATAAGTATATTCAGAATGAGAAATGCATACAAAACTCAAGCTCTGTGTTTTTCACTGATCAATCTGACCTGATCACAGCGATATACTGAAGCCTGAGCTTGTTTCATATCAGTCATGCTGTCACTATAGCAACATTATATAAGATGGGTCAGCTTGCACTTTTTGTCATCCTTCTAGACTTCCCTCCTGATTGCTAAATTACATACCAGCATTTTACTTTGACAGGGTGACAAATGCATTTTGCAACAGAACTGCAGCCTAAAGAGCTCCCAAATTGTTCTGGCCTCCTAACTTTGATGTTTTTTTTTTTTTTAATTGTTGTAATTTTATCACCAGGAAGTATCTTCATTAGATGAGAAAAGTGTTGTGACAAAGTCATCTAAAATTTTTGCAATTCAAGCTGCTATTTACAAAAGACAGGATACTGGTGTGTAAAGTGAATATTACATTAGTAATATTGACTCAGACAAATAAACAGTTTGAATATTTGCATTAAAAAGGATTGGTGTCCATCTCATGCCTAATAGGATGTATTATCAAAAAAGTTACGGAAAAAAATCTCTTATTTTTGGTAAACATTGCTACCATATTTTAACTGCTTTGACCCTCAAGCTTTTATTGATAAATCTAAGAAATAAGAGCTTTAATTTAAAAACAGTGGTAGTCACACAGTTGGAATTTCTCTCCCTGTTGGCAAGTTAACCTTCAGGTGATAATTAATCACCTTTAACAAAATTTAATGAATTAAATATAAGGTCAGTATCCTCTAAAGTAAAGCATATGCTCCTCCTGGAAGCAGTGTTGTCAATTTGGTGGGATGAATGAGAGACTTTCGTTAGCTAATGAACATGGTCAAAATGAGGAAGCCAGGTTGATAACACATTTAGCTTTGGTCTTTATGGAGATCCAGTAAGTCTAAATAAAAACCACTCTATGAATCCAGATTGCTTGACCTGTTTAAGGATTCCAGTATATAATATGCAGGTTTGTCTTTAAGAGCATGTAAGGTGAGTGTGGAATATCAGGGTGCAATATAACTGTCCACTAGGTTCAAAACTTTGATGTTATTATGGATGTTGGAGTCTATGTAAAAAAAAAAAAATGAATGCAACAGAAAACATATCCTGAACTGCCGGTGAACCCTCATTCTTGAGGGTTTCTGCAAGTTTCAGTAAGACCCTTTCAAGGCCATCATGACTTGAATTTGAGACTTGTATAAATCATGGAAAATAGCCTCATACCTAATTCACTTAACTTATTTAATTTACTGTGGGGTAAGGAAGTATTAGCCCCTTATTGATTTCTTGAGTTTTTTTTTTTTTTTGCACAAATTTCCTATAAAACAAATTTCAACATCAGATACCCAGGGTAAGTACAAAAAGTAACCTGGTCCTAGTTGAAAAAGTTAAGGCCCACTAATCCTAAGTTGCACAACCTTGTGAAGATTGTGCCAACCTTGACAACGACAACAATTTTGGTGAACTCTTCTATGCATAAGTTGCTATAACTCAGCTACCCTGGAGGGTTTTCGAACATGTTTGAGGTCATGCCACTGCCTCTCAATCGAATTTGAATGCGGACTTTGAAGCTATTCCAAAACTTCCTTTTGCTAATTTTGAGAAATTCAAAGGTAGTCTGATACACCTCAGGTCGTTATTGTGCTGCAGAACCTAGGTAAATGTCAGACTTGGGTTACAAAACCATCTGCTGGACATTCACCTTTCCACCACAATTTTTGACTCTTGGTAATAACATTTAGTTTTGAGCCAAATTTCATACAGACTTTCAAAAAAGTTCTAGTTTTGTCTGGTGAGTCCACAGATTTACTTTCAGAAAAGTCTGGGGGACCAGCAAGATGTTTTTGACAAATGTGAAATGGTTTTGTGTTCTTTTTGGTCAGCAGTTTTTGCCTTTTATTTATCCAGCGAAGGGCATTTTTGGCCAGTTTCTTTAATATTGTTAAATTATAAACACTGGCCTTAAACGAAAGAGAGGTCTGCAGTGCTTTTCTGGTGACTCTTGTGACATTTTGGAGTAATGTTGCTAGGCTTGCTACTCCTAAAAAAGGGTTCACCTTTGTTTTATGTTTTACTGCATTTGTGGACAATGGCTCTCACTGGGGTTCACTTCTGTCCTAAAGCCTCAGAAACAGTTTTGCAACCCCTTCCAGACTAATAGATGTCAATAACTGTCTCATGTATTTTTAGATTTCCTAGATAAAGGAATTATGTGCTGCTTTGAGAGATCATTTTCCTACTTTATCTTTGTAGACACATTTTTTTTAAGTCATTTCCAAATTCTACTGTTCTTGGAGTAATCTAGCCCAGGTGTGCTTAGGGATGTCAAAACTAGCTTTCTGAAAACTTGCAACGAAAGGTTGTTTGTTATTTACAGTTGATTCATGACTTTGCAAGAGTCGTAAAAACTTTATACAGGTCCAGATTGGTTTGAATAGCTTCTTTTCCCTTTAATAAATAAAATATTTTAAAAACTGCCTTTTGTATTTATTCAGGTTATATTTATCTCATGTTAAAATGTATTTTATTTTACCCCTGTTAAGCTCGACCTTTCTAAATGTAAACTTTACTGTAATAAAATAGCTTTTGTAGATAATGGTTCAGGCCTGCACGGTGGCACAGTTGGTAGCACTGTTGCCTTGCAGCAAGAAGGTCCTGGGTTTGACTTCCGGCCGGGGGTCTTTCATGTTACCTGTTAGGTAAATGGGCCCTCTAAATTGCCCTTGGTGTGAATGGTGTGTGCATGGTTGTTTGTCCTGTATGTCTCTGTGTTGCCCTGCGATGGATTGGCGACCTGTCCAAGGTGTACCCTGCCTCTCGCCCGTAGACTGCTGGAGCCCCGCTACCCACTATGGAATAAGCGGTATAGAAGAGGAATAAATGAATGATAATGGCTGGATTTTAATTGCCTAAACATAAAATCAAGACTCAGTTTTAAGAGCTGAATATTTTCATGTTTGCAGGTAATAGAATGGGCATAAATTGACATAATTAACATTATTTACTGCTTCCCAACATTATGTGTACAGATGCACTGATCAGCCTTTTCTTGGCCAATACCAGATTCCATTTTCCTATGAGTTCTGACTTGCAGATTCAGATTTTTTTCTTTTTTATATCAACCACCATCACACATAAAAGAAAAAAAAATATGTACTGCAGGTTTATTGATACAGACAAGAGTTATGAATCACCCAGACTTATTATTTATGTTTGGAGTTGTTTAACAGAACACATCAAGGGAAAATTGGCCAATTCCAATATCTGGCTGATTGTTTGGTGCACCTTGATATTATTAAAAGTTTTTTCAGGGCCTTGAACATATAGATATGTTCCCGATCATTCAAGCAAAAACAAAGAATGGCAATTTGGGTATTAGCCATATTTTGGATTTTTGCATGACAGTTCATCTCCATTTTATCATGATGAATACAACTGTATCTGGCCAAGTTTTAATTTTTCATTATACAGACCAAAAGACATAGCATTGAATAATTATTCAATAGATTTTGTAGAGGCAGTGATTGTGGAGCTTGTACAGGCACAAAAAGCCATTACTGGTGATCAATCAATTTCCAATTGTGCTCAACTTCAGCCCAAGCTAATTAGCATGCTTTATGACTGAGGCCACTCTCATCCTGCCAGCTCTATGCTCTTCATTTAGCCGGTTAGTTTTTAAAGCCAGTCCAAACCAGCATCCACCTGAACAAGCCAGTTTTGGACTTTTTTCATGCTGTCCTTACTGTTTAACCCTTGGCATCTGCAATTTTATAATGTGGTAAACTTGTGTATTTATTTATGCTAAGTCATTGTCAAGTAGCTTGAGGAGAATTCCTTCTTCTACTGTCAGCTTCTGAGGCCTCAGAGGAGTCCTGAGCAAAAAGCCAGTATATCAGTTAATTTAATTTCTTTGACTTGCTGACTCTGATAGTGCTGCCTTAACAGGTAGCTGGAAAGAAGATTCCTTCTTCACCACAGATTTATAGCATTTATAACATACAACACTCTTTGCTGCAAAGGGTGAATAATCTACATAGAGGGGTTGGACAATGAAACTGAAACAGCTGTCATTTTAGTGTGGGAGGCTTCATGGCTAAATTGGACCAGCCTGGTAGCCAGTCTTCATTGATTGCACATTGCACCAGTAAGAGTAGAGTGTGAAGGTTAAATTAGCAGGGTAAGAGCACAGTTTTGCTCAAAATATTAAAATGCACACAACATTATGGGTGACATACCAGAGTTCAAAAGAGGACAAATTGTTGGTGCACGTCTTGCTGGCGCATCTGTGACCAAGACAGCAAGTCTTGGTGATGTATCAAGAGCCACGGTATCCAGGGTAATGTCAGCATACCACCAAGAAGGACGAACCACATACAACAGGATTAACTGTGGACGGAAGAGGAAGCTGTCTGAAAGGGATGTTCGGGTACTAACCCGAATTGTATCCAAAAAACATAAAACCACAGCTGCCCAAATCATGGCAGAATTAAATGTGCACCTCAGCTCTCCTGTTCCCACCAGAACTGTCCGTCGGGATATCCACAGGGTCAATATACACGGCCGGGCTGCTATAGCCAATCCTTCGGTCACTCATGCCAATGCCAAACGTCTGTTTCAATGGTGCAAGGAGCGCAAATCTTGGGCTGTGGACAATGTGAAACATGTATTGTTCTCTGATGAGTCCACCTTTACTGTTTTCCCCACATCCGAGAGAGTCACGGTGTGGAGAAGCCCCAAAGAAGCGTACCACCCAGACTGTTGCATGCCCAGAGTGAAGCATGGCGGTGGATCAGTGATGGTTTGGGCTGCCATATCATGGCATTCCCTTGGCCCAATACTTGTGCTAGATGGGCACGTCACTGCCAAGGACTACCGAACCATTCTTGAGGACCATGTGCATCCAATGGTCCAAACATTGTATCCTGAAGGCGGTGCCATGTATCAGGATGACAATGCACCAATACACACAGCAAGACTGGGGAAAGATTGGTTTGATGAACATGAAAGTGAAGTTAAACATCTCCCATGGCCTGCACAGTCACCACATCTAAATATTATTGAGCCACTTTGGGGTGTTTTGGAGGAGCGAGTCAGGAAACGTTTTCCTCCACCAGTATCTCATAGTGACCTGGCCACTATCCTGCAAGAAGAATGGCTTAAAATCCCTCTGACCACTGTGCAGGACTTTTATCTGTCATTCCCAAGAAGAGTTGACGCTGTATTGGCCACAAAAGGAGGCCCTACGCCATACTAATAAATTATGGTGGTCTAAAACCAGGTGTGTCAGTTTCATTGTCCAACCCCTGTAGATCTGGAGTATTTTCAAGGGGAAGAGGAGAGACACCAGACCCAACAATGTAGAATAGCTGAAGATTGCTATTAAACCAACCTAGGCTTTCTTAACACCTCAACAGTCACAGGTTATTCACTTCCATGGCACACTGCATTAATTCAAGCAAAAGGAACCCCGACACTACAACAAGCGGAAGATGCTGGCCGGCTGGCTTGAACCCCGACTAGGTATTGAGTGCACATACTATACACGTTACGGTGGCCTGTCACAGACGCACAGCAAACTGCTAAATGCACCGCAGGCACACAAATACACTACAAACACATAAATGATGCAAACTCCAAAAAACACAAACATAAAAAAAAACAACCAAATGTAACAGAAAAAACATTCCAGAAGAAAAATACTGCAATCTCAGTAAATAGAGAGAAGCAAATATCTGAAACCAACAAAACAATGCAAAGGAAAAATTATGCAAAAACTCCCTCTACGAAATGGAAGTGTGCCAGACCACTAGGGGAAGTCAACCACCAAGTCACATCATGTCAGACCAGAACCTCAGTAAAGACATTAACGGGATGCCCAGAAGAAACTTGAAGGGAAGACAGAAAAGGTATGTTTTCATGTCTTTTTCAAATAAGTAGGTCATACTCTTTTACAATGTTATATAACAGTAGCATATTTGCACTGGTGTTATTAGTGATCAACTTTCTCTAGTGTATGAGGGACCAAAAATGACAAAATGAAAAATAAATAATACACATATAAATGTATAAATAAATACACATATAAATGTATAAATAAATAAGAAGAAATAAATACACAAATATATAAATGCATAAATGAATAAATATAAAAATAAATAAATCCACATGTAAATGTATTTATTTTCTCCTTTTTGTGTATTTATACATTTATGTATTATTTATTCATTTATTTATTTCATTTATACATTTATTTATTCATACATTTATTTATATATATTTTTATTTATTTATTTTTCATTTTGTCATTTTTGGTCCCTCATACTAGTGGTCTTGCACACTTCTCTTATGTGGAGGGAGTTTGCAGCATTTTTTCCTTTGGATTTGTTTTGTTGGTTGTAGGTTTTTGCTTCTCTTTACTGTGATTGCAGCATTTTTCATTTGCAGCCTTTTTCTGTTGCATTTGTTTTTTATGTTTGTGTTTTTTTGGAGTTTGCATCATTAATGCATTTGCAGCATGTTTGTGTGTTTAAAGCACAATTATCTGCAGCGTGTTTGCACCTGTCGGCCACTGTAACACCATACTTATCAGTATGCCAACTTTTCTGTATTAAAAATATTTATATTTGTAGTATGTAAAATACCTAGCAACTGGATTTTTGGGTTTTATTAGCTGTAAGGTGCAATCATCAAAATTAACATAACTAAGCACACTATGTGGAATGAAACCATTTGAGTTTCATTTTTTTGATTGAATTAATTAAATGAATAACCTTTTAATGACAGGCTGCACGGTGGCGCAGTTGGTAGCACTGTTGCCTTGCAGCAAGAAGGTCCTGGGTTCGACTCCCAGCCGGGGTTTTCTGCATGGAGTTTGCATGTTCTCCCCGGCATGCGTGGGTTCTCACCGGGTACTCGGGTTCCTCCCACAGTCCAAAGACATGCCTGTTAGGTTAATTGGTCTCTCTAAATTGCCCTTAGGTGTATGAATGAGTGTGCGCATGGTTGTTTGTGTGTTGCCCTGCGATGGACTGGCGACCTGTCCAGGGTGTACCCCGCCTCTCGCCCATAGACTGCTGGAGATAGGCACCAGCTCCCAGGCACCAGCTCCCCCTCGACCCACTATGGAATAAGCTGTAGAAAATGACTGACTGACTTTTCAATGACATAATTTACAGAAATTTACCTCGAGTGTTTGGTTTGCATATCTTGTGCATTACCACACATTGTTTACTAGAGTTGTTGTAACTTTTTTCTATTCTCCATTTTAAGTGACCACTCAATATCAAGGAGTTTGTTTTGTGCTGTTTTTTGTAATGCTCACATTTCAGATGAGGTGTTCTTTTCACACAAACTCCTACAAATTGATTTTGCCAGTTCTTTACCTCTAGTCCACTCTTTTTTTTTTTCACAACTGCAGAGCCATCTGAGTGTTTCAGTAGAGGATAAGGATGAATTTTATCACAAGTCTAATGTGTATACTGAGAACAAAAATGGAGAAAGCTCAATCTCCTGTGTCTTGAACACAATTTTAGCCACACATTCAGCCATTTGGGTGATAGAGACTGTGGGACTGAGTGATGGTTGAGATTTTTAAGCTTTATATCTCCCACAGAACCCCAACAGGGGTGGACAGAAGAGATAGAAAAAGACTGACAGAACAAAGAGACAAGGGGGTTCTAAGTGTTTCATGATGTAGTTGGAGGTGTTGTCGAGGCTATCTTCAAGGTCCATGACTGAAGTGCGAGGTGAGATTGTCAAGGTGTGACAGAGAAGGCGTTGGTCCAGGAGGGCTAATTCTTTGTGACAGAAGGCATGAGAGAAGACTGTTGAACTTTCTCTTGAACTGAACATGTTGGAAAAACACCTTTAGCTACAGTAATATGCTGAATGAGCTTCAATTTGGTTCACTTAAGCTGTTCTCATATGGTAAATTCTGAGATTTGATTAAGACTTTTACACACCACACTTTTCTGTCACTTTTTTTTTCTTCTATTTATTTGTCTGTATATACACTGCCCAACACACATGTTGGCACCCCTAGGTAGGATGAGCAAAAAACACAACTGTAAATAAATATATGTATATTTTTTATTTTAGTAATCTCACATTAGAATATTCTGAAAAAAAACAAACCTCATAAATAAAATAAACCATTTATTCAGTCGGAAAAAACTATGTCAAACTGTTTTCAACAAAATCACTGGTGCAACTGTTTTGCTCTTCAAACTATCCCAATAACAGAGATGAAAGTGAAACTTTTGATTTATGCTTTACCTATTAGGTTGTTCATAGTGTCTGTGAGCCATTTCCATTTGCCAATCTTGAAAAAGGTAAAGAAGCAAAGTTTACTTTGCCACCATGTGGGTTGTAGAGTCACCATAACAGCCATTAGAGCCTAGGTACATGCCGACTCAGCTTTCTTCCTGGCCGTGGAATAGTGGGCAAGATCCTTAACCTTTCAGAACGGCTGAGGTTTTCATAGATGTTTGGTTGTTATGTCCACATATGTTTTATGGATCCAAACAAGGCTTATGGTGGTGTCCCTTATGAGGGAATGCTGCAGGAGTATGGGATACCCAACACCTGAATACCCAAAGCAACAGCTGTGTCTGTTCAAAGTCGAGCTTCTTTTCAGGACAATGTTCCTAAACATATGGCCAAATCAAAGAAATGGTTGACCAGACAAAAATCTACCTTCTTTCATTGGCATGACTATACTCAGACTTAAATCCTATAAAAAACTGTGTGGTGAGCTTAAGAAAAAGGTTTATGAGAAAGACCACCCAAACTTCTTTGTCCTAGTAAGTTTGTACAAAGAGGAATTGTTTATGATCCCTTTCGCTCTATGCTGCAACCTTTACACAAGTATCAACGGTATTAGTAGTAAGGTTGATGCTTCAAATTAATGGGTGGTTGTTTTTAGTATGAAGCTGCATTTAAATTGGATGTGTAACAAATCAACTTTTTTGCAGATAAACTGTATACGCTGGGCCTTAAGGGTACCATCTTAATGTTACTGTGTGATTTTCTTTTTTTTTTTTTACATTTTCCTGTACACTTGTTTAGTTCTGCAATATTTGTCCTAAAACCATCTTAGTGATGCCTTCTTTTGGTTGAACGGTGGCTACTACGGTTGAATTCTCCAATTGTTTCAAGCGGGACTGCTTGGTACATGTCTACTTCACAGCATCACATTAATAGATGATATAAAACCATCTCACTCAGACACACACCCCGTAACGAGGCAGGAATTGGATTCGTGAGCATTGATCATGGTGTTTTATGCTTTATTCCTTCAATCATATATTTACTTGAGATATTTTAAATCTACATGTAAATGTAAACTTTCTGAAAGTTTGTTTCTGCTTTGCATGTTAGCCCATGTTAGCAATGATGCTGCTAACATCACTTTACCACTGAGAGACAGCACCTGTTCAGTCCTCCACCGCCTCGGCAGCGCCACTTTCGGGCATCGCGAAGTCAGGGCCTTGAGGCAGTGGCTCGAACTGATAAGGCTCAGGCCCGCTGGGCTCTATAAAGCCTCTGTTAGCCTCTGTTAACCTCTAGTGACGGGGGGGGTGACAAATCCTAGAAAAAAAAAAAACAGATCACAGACATGACAAAAAACTAAAGGCATTTCAAATGGCAACTTTCTGGCTTTAAGAAATACTAAAAGAAATCACGAAAAATAATTGTGGTAGCCAGTAACAGTTACATTTTTAGAACAAGCACAGGGAATAAATTATGGAATTACTCAATTTTGAGGAAAAAAATATGGAATCATGAAAAACAAACAAAATAACACTCCAAAAATGTAACTGTTACTGGCTACCACAATTATTTTTCGTGATTTCTTTTAGTATTTCTTAAAGCCAGAAAGTTGCCATTTGAAATGGCTTTAGTTTTTTGTCATGTCTGTGATCAGTTTTTTTTCTACAAAATTCAACAACTGAAGGAACATCCTCAGAGACTGGTGATTCCATGATTTTTGCCAGGGGTTGTACCAGTGTCGCTCTCGTCACTCTCCATTAAGCTAGCTACCCCATTCCCGGGGCCTCCTGACCACACCACCTCTTAACCACTCTCCACTCCTCACACTTGACCATGCCCCTAGTTTCTTGGCACCGCACACTTTGGTGGCATTTTTCAAAATTAGTCTGAAAGCAGGGTTATGCTTTTACATTGGGTTTAGTTCAACTTTAATGTTTACAAATTTTAATGCAACTTTTACAGTTGTGCAAGAAAATGTGAGTTTTCTGTATATTTGTCTTTATTTCTCTCTAAATATAGTATGATGTTGTCAGTCTAAAACTTCTAAATTGCAAACAAGCAACTGCACCTGCCAAAGTGAAGCTTATATATTTAGTGGCTTTAAGATTGTTAAGTTTTTCTATTTTTCTTTTCTTCGTGGGCAAACGGTGACTTTCAATTACCTCTATGGTTAAGCACCATTTTATTTTAGAGATATTAAGAAGATGGAGTTTAAAACAAGTTTGAGAAAAACACTAACTTCCTATACAGCAAGACAAACTATGAGCTCCTAAAGCAGATTCTTTATATTTTCAGTCCAACAGAAACAGGTACTGTAATACAAGAAGACAATGGAAAATTCTCTAATCATCACATCGCCTTCAATTTAATGTTTAATGTCAAGGCCACATATAATTACCGCAAGCTTATCTCGTCATCACCTTGCAGCGCAAGCCTTCAAAGCCTGATCAAAATGCATATATGCTTTTGATCCAATATATCTGCCCCTTTATCATGTTTCTGCAGGATTATTGGGATCACTGTCTGTCGGAAGCAATCTGAGGACCCAGATGGAAAGCATGACCAGCCAAACTCTGTTTTTCTGCTTGGTTAATCTGACAGCACCTTCTGAGGAGATCCAATTAAATCTCTCCTTCAAAGAATATGTGACTGTCCAGGCATAGAGGAGCTGAGATGAGAATGATGAGCGGGAGGAAGAATAGGATACTACGAGGGGAGGGCGATCTTCTGTTTTAATCATTGCAGATCACAGTTACCAGATTGAACCAGGGTTTGCACACCAGAAAACTCTGTTCTGAACAGTGGAGATTAAAAATATTTGATGTTTGTTTTGTTTTTTAACACGGAGGGCAAAATGACTGCATGGCAGTTACAAGATTGCGCAGATAAACACATCATATATCTGTTGATTAAGGTGATAAGATAAATACCCTTTTAGATGAGATTTGTCAGGGCCTGTGATTACAGGGCAGAACACAAATTTCACAGTGACACACTGGATTAACACCATAAATTATTGCTTCAGCCCTGGATAGTGAGGGCCATCTTTCTTGGCAGGGACAATTCATTCATTTTACATTCATAATGCCAATTATGTATTTCTGTTGCACTTTCAGTCATGATGCTTTCTTGGAATGGTTTTGCTGACAAATTACTCTACTTCTAGAGCAACACATTGCCAGATCGCTTGCAGGGTTAATGCAGAATGAATTGTTTTGTTGTGCTCTCTCAGAAGATCCCCATAAATATGTTTATGAAATAAACTTCAAAGTTGATTAGTAGTATTATTAGAAATGTAGAACACCTCTTTGCAGAGTCCATTAATACACACTTGCTGGCAAAAGTGTTCATACCCCTTAAAATATTACATATATACTGTTACTAGTAATCTATTTGATGTACCAACACAAAGTAGTGTAAAATTATGAAGTGGAAGAAAACAGTTATATGGATTCGAAATGCCTTGTGTTCGTATTCTGTCTCAGTGAGTCAATACTTCAGAGTAGTAGTTTTTTCTGCAATTACAGCTGAAAGTCTTTTGGGGTATGTTTTTCTCTTTATCAATTCAAAATAACTGTTTAGTTATTCATTACTGGAGTGTTTCCAGTAGGCTGGTGCGAAAATGGCTCCATGTTGTGAAGATGGACTCACACACAACATCTACAGACCGTAATCGAGGTCCATTTTTGTAAACATCCCTTGCCATCCATCCCTAAACATTTTTATCGGATTTAGGTAAAAAAAAAAAAAAAAAAAAAAAAAACATGTAGAAGGGACTTGAAAAGGGATGTTATTTTCTGTTAAATAAACAGTTTCCCAGTCACGCATTGTGAACTGCATCATTCTATTTTCACTGCACCTTCCCTAAATACAAAGTCCAGGGATGCCCGTTGCAAAATCTGAACATGCCTTGTAATGGTTTGATGCCCCCATGCAGCCTGGGACTTTATTGCTTCATTCTCTCACTGATGACTTTTTAAGATTATTGGGCTGCAGTTAGCATCAGTATAGGCCTGTATTTTGATCAAGGATTTCACTTTGTCTTCACAGACCGCATGTTGAATTCTTCTGAATTTTATTGGACCTACCACTTGACTTCTTTTTAACTGTCAGGATCTTTTAAGACATTTAAAGTGACTGTGTTACTCTGTCCAGACTCTCTAGTTATGAAGTATTGCGAGAGACTTTGCTTGTGCATCTCAACAATCCTGCCACATTCAAAGACAGCCTGCCCTTTTGCCATCATGGAGTCATAACAGTAAGATTGACAGAAAATGAAATAAAAGACAGATTTCTGCAAAGATTTAAGTCTGTTTCAGTTTTAATGCAATTTTTTTTGTCTCCTATTCCCATTTCTTCTGTTTCAGTCTGAAGGTTGACTACTGATAGGAAAGGCAAACAGTAGCAATTTCAAAAGTGTACGCTTCAATCTAAACTATTCAATCTTAGCTCCAACTATCTTTGGAGTTGTTGTCCTCCTAGAAGGTAAACGAAGAACTTCATTTTAAAAGCTTGATACATCATATCATTTCACCATTCCTGTCCCCTGCCTCACCACAGCATGACACTGCCATTATATTTAACTAAGATGATGGTGTGTACAGTGTTAGTTTTGTACTCTTCCACTGAGACCAGATTTTTGGAGTGCTCAACAAGCAGATGTCCTCTTGATATATTCTCTCACCTCAGCTGTGAGTCTGTGCATCTCCTTCAGAGTTTCCATGGGCCACACTTTTCAGACCAAGTTAAATTTTTCTTCCTTTTTATAATTATGCAATACTTTGTGTTGGGAAATCCCAATGAACTACATCAAAGTTTTTTGGGTATTAAAACTTGCAAAATGCTGTACAATGTGATAAGATCCCATGAGAGGGAGGTCTGTTTGGATATAAGCTAAAGAGCATGGCAACTGTCAAAATAGGGAGGTCGAAAACAGGATTATGCAGGAAAAATGAAATTTTTCTTCGATGAAAGGATGAAAGGAAAACAAGGAACTTGTTTTCCTTTCCCCGTGGTATCATCTAGTCATCTTATAATCAAAGGCGTGTGCCGAAGGAGGTCTCTGCTCAAGCAAGCGGCTGGTAATTATGGTACGCATGACAGGTATTTTTCTGCTAATTAATTTCACAAGCAGGCAATCATGCATGCTGTCCACTTTATTAAGCAGCAATGGTTAACAGTTGGCAGTTGAGGTGTGTGGTGTTTTTCCAAGCCTGTCTTGGATGACAAATGAAAGTCAGAACGGGTAAGGGGTGGAGTACAAGGTCAATACAGGTGGACGTGATACGCAAGTTTGCAGATCTAATTGATAAATCCAGATTGATGCACTTGTAATTTTACTTAATTGTAAAATAAGAAGTTGTGTCAAGTTAAACCGGTACAAAATAGGATTTTGCTACAAAGTTTAAGACTTAAAAGCACCAGAGGTGCTGACTCCCACATAAGAGTTTAAACACTATTTTCTCTATCATACTGGAGAAAAAAAGCCTCTTAGGGCTCAAAACCGATTTAATAAAATCTCTTCGCATTTTTTCTCTCCTGGAGTGTACATTGAAGTTTTCGCTACACTTAAAGAGATCTTGAACACGAATGTAATGGTGTGCCATCACTGTGTGACAGCTGCTTCGAACAATGC
>JAHHUM010001216.1:0-438129 GCA_036173005.1 Crenichthys baileyi | reverse complement strand
CATGATCATGCTGATAATGTCTGGTGGCAACTGATGCATCAAACTGTGAGGAAGATAAGAAATGACACTTGTTATGTTTGTTGTTTGATTCCACGTGCTATTAATGATCAACCATTTTGGTACCTGTTCCTATTGATACTGCTTCTATTCTAACTACTTTTTTTCCAGATTGGCAACATAACCAGCTGGTGGAGGTTATTTTTCCTTGGGTGAGGAATTACATTGTAAGGCAAAGCAGAATGTTAGTAGATTTTCTAGTGAGACTAATTTAATATGTCCTGCTACAGGACTTCTTCATAGATTTTGGGGTACCAGGAATTAATAAGATCTAGATATTTGTATAGCACAGGAGGAAAACACACCTTGTTTCCTTGGAAAGACAGAGGGTTGCAAAACTATTATATCTGTTTCATGTGCGTTAACTAACAGACATAAATTTGAGTCATGTCCTATCAGAACTGATTCTTATACCATTTCAGGATCTTTGTGTTAACTCTTAATCTTACAGCCTTACCGAATGGAAGTGAATTGTATGGCCAGGTAGGTAAATTAACCAGGGTTCTTGTTACTTTTCCTGGTAGAGATAAATTGGGAGTTGCTGACGGCTCAACAGAATGAAAATATGGTTTCCTCTTGGAATTTGGTCCTGGTTCATTACTGGTGGTTGGACATCCTTGGTAATAAAGATTGGAGTCATTTTATTTTTGATTTTGATGTTTATTTTAAAGTGTTGTCTTTGTTTTTACTTTGATTATAATCTTGGGTGATGGTTCTGAAGAATTTTCCTTTTAGTTGTGATTATCTTGTAATCAGAAGAAAGGAGTTGTTATGGAAATTCTTCATTTAGTGCTCCAAAGTATTCCAAATTGTTGTGAACTTTCATTAACCTCTCTCCTCTGACCTATGTGTTTGAATAGTGTTCTGTCTTCTTAGAGCAGATGGCATCTAGCCATTTGTTGATGAATGATGGTCAGCAATCCCTAAAGGGGGGCAGAGGGGGTCTTCGTTCATGATTGTCTTATCTTTGTCCTGGGGAGGTTTAGGGGCCATAAAGTTAAACTCTTTGAAGCTGAGGTAACACCCACATACTGTTTAAATACTGTCTGTAAACTGTGTTCTGGGCCTCTGTTTCACTGACACGTCAGTGACAGGGTCTTCAAACGCAGAAATGCCTTTGAATAAAACTTATAAAAACAAAGTCCGGATTTTCTCTTATTGTGAGTTAATTTCTCTCCCACTTTGATAAGAAAAATTCTATTATAGACCCAGTCTCCACAGCCATCAGAGTCTACCTGATCAGATGGGGAGACAAACCTGGGGAACTCCAAGAACCCCTGGGGACCTCTCCAGGAGAAACACCACAAACCATTTCTCCAAGGTTCTTATGTAAACTGAATCAAAATAAACATGCACGTCGCCTATACTGTCTCACCAGTGTAGGAGGACATGTCAAACTGAGTTTCCGTTTTAAAACAGGATCAGAGATCAACCTGATGGGCTCAGTCTTGTTTTAGGAGGTGAGTAGAGCCATGCTCTCCCTCAGTAAACCATTTCAGGCCGAAGCTTGTGATGTAAGCATCACCAGCCGCAGCCAAGACCGATCGTGCATCACTAGTTGGGTGGAACTGGACGTCACACTCAAAGACATGACTCTGGTGCACCCCACATACAGGGGTTGGACAATGAAACTGAAACACCTGTCGTTTTAGTGTGGGAGGTTTCATGGCTAAATTGGACCAGCCTGGTAGCCAGTCTTCATTGATTGCACCAGTAAGAGCAGACTGTGAAGGTTCAATTAGCAGGGTAAGAGCACAGTTTTGCTCAAAATATTGAAATGCATACAACATTATGGGTGACATACCAAAGTTCAAAAGAGGACAAATTGTTAGTGCACGTCTTGCTGGCGCATCTGTGACCAAGACACCGAGTCTTTGTGATGTATCAAGAGCCACGGTATCCAGGGTAATGTCAGCATACCACCAAGAAGGACGAACCACATCCAACACGATTAACTGTGGACGCAAGAGGAAGCTGTCTGAAAGGGATGTTCGGGTGCTAACCCAGATTGTATCCAAAAAACATAAAACCACGGCTGCCCAAATCACGGCAGAATTAAATGTGCACCTCAACTCTCCTGTTTCCACCAGAACTGTCCATCGGGAGCTCCACAGGGTCAATATACACGGCCGGGCTGCTATAGCCAAACCTTTGGTCACTCATGCCAATGCCAAACGTTGGTTTTAATGGTGCAAGGAGCACAAATCTTGGGCTCTGGACAATGTGAAACATGTATTGTTCTCTGATGAGTCCACCTTTACTGTTTTCCCCACATCCGGGAGAGTTACGGTGTGGAGAAGTCCCAAAGAAGCTTACCACCCAGACTGTTGCATGCCCAGAGTGAAGCATGGGGGTGGATCAGTGATGGTTTGGACTGCCATATCATGGCATTCCCTTGGCCCAATACTTGTGCTAGATGTGCGCGTCACAGCCAAGGACTACCAAACCATTCTTGAGGACCATGTGCATCCAATGGTTCAAACATTTCTTCCTGAAGGCGGTGCCGTGTATCAGGATGACAAGGCACCAATACACACAGCAAGACTGGTGAAAGATTGGTTTGATGAACATGAAAGTGAAGTTGAACATCTCCCATGGTCTGCACAGTCACCAGATCTAAATATTATTGAGCCACTTTGGGGTGTTTTGGAGGAGCGAGTCAGGAAATGTTTTCCTCCACCAGTATCACGTAGTGACCTGGCCACTATCCTGCAAGAAGAATATCTTAAAATCCCTCTGACCACTGTGCAGGACTTGTATATGTCATTCCCAAGACGAATTGACGCTGTATTGGCCGCAAAAGGAGGCCCTACACCATACTAATAAATTATTGTGGTCTAAAACCAGGTGTTTTAGTTTCATTGTCCAACCCCTGAATATGTTCACAGTGAACACAGAGCCTTTTCTTGGTGGCCAGGACCTGCTGGACAGGCTGGCCCCACTCATTGACTGCCACCAGGACCAACTCTGGGTCCAGGCGGAGGTGCAAACACCACTGGGTGCAAGCAGCAAACCATCCTTTGTGACCAACCAGGTTGCCAGCCTAGAGGAGCCCAAAGAACCTCTCAGGCCCTTGTCGGTGCCAGACATGGGCACCTCTGGGACACAGCTGCACCCAGCCACCCAGAAAACTCCAGTCATGCATAATTTCTTCGCACTTTAAAGAACCCAGGTGTGAAAACTCACAACCCCAAAGTGGGGGAAGATGTACACCTGGAAGCCATGTTCATACCAGAAGTGCTTCTAGCTTTCTGGCTAGAGAAATTATCAACTGGTAGAGAGCTGTATGACCGCGTGTGCCAAGAAAATACCCTTTTAATATTCAATATATATATTCAGTTTATTTATATAGCGCCAATTCACAACACATGTTGTCTCAAGGCACTTCACAAAACTCAGGTACATACATTACAATTAATCCTGATCATTGAACAGTGCAGTCAGATTCAGTTATTTATTCAAATTGGATAAAAAGTTTTTCTGTCTAAGGAAAGGAAACCCAGCAGATTGCATCCAGTCAGTGACTTGCAGCATTCACTCCTCCCGGATGAGCATGTAGAGACAGTGGACAGTCACTGGCGCTGACTTTGCAGCAATCCCTTATACTGAGCATGCATGTAGCGACAGTGGAGAGGAAAATCTCCCTTTTAACAGGAAGAAACCTCTAGCAGAACCAGGCTCAGTGTGAGCGGCCATCTGCCACGACCGACTGGGGGTTAGACGGAACAGAGCAGAGACACAAAGATAACAAAGAAGCACTGATCCAGGCGTACTTTCTATGGGAAGGAAAAGTAAATGTTAATGGATGTAGCTCCTTTAGTCATTTCATTTAGAAAGAAAGAACAGATAAACTCTGAGCCAGTTTTCAAGGTTATACTCTGAAAGAGAGCACATAGAGTTAGTCACAATAAAAGCTCAGCCAGTAGCCATGTCTAGGAGAGAGAAAGGGTTAAACACTAAAAGACAAGGCCATGTGGATCATCGGCAGAGGGTGAGCATTAAGTTGTTGCCAGCAGAAGCTCGGAAAATTCCCCTCTCCAGAAAGGTGTCACAGGTAGACACAGAGTCAGGCCAGGTGTAGCTTCTAGGAAGAGAAAAGAGAGAGAACAAATTTAAAAGCTGAAATAACAGCAAATAATGCAAAATTGGAGAGTAGTGTGAGAAAGTAGCGAAGAGGGTGAAAGTGGTCACTATGTCCTCCAGCAGCCCAAGCCCATAGCAGCACAACCACAGAGATAGCTCAGGATAACCTAAGCCACTTTAACTATAAGCTTTATCAAAAAGGAAAGTTTTAAGCCTAGCCTTAAAAGTTCAGTTTGTCCATCTAGAGCCCACTGATGGCCATTGTTATACTAATAACCACAACGATTGGGATACCTCTCTCTGTCAGATTGACCATAACCATTGCAAAAGAGAGGGGGTCATACAGGTAGCAGAAATGAAGGGTGTGTTTGCACCTCAACCATAACTGAGCCGGTTTAGGCTAAACCTGATTCCCCCTTACTCCATCCAACAAGGGGAGAAGAAGACGGAGGTAAAATAAGGAAGATAGCTCAGGATAACCTAAGCCAATCTAACTATAAGCTTTATCAAAAAGGAAAATAAAAGTGGTTTAATTGTTTCATTAGATGCAGAGAAGGCTTTTGACAAGATTAATTTAAATTTTTATTTGCTACCTGACAGAACCTTGGCTTTGGACATACTTTTTTGTCATGGATCAAACTACTACATAGCTCACCAGATGCTTGTGTCAAAACATATGACTGGATTTATCAGAGCTTTCATGATGAGAGATGCACCAGACAGGGTTGCCCACTCTCCCCCTCACTGTTCGCTATGGTTCATTGAGCCACTGGTGGCTGCAGTTCGTAAAAGCAAAACTATTTATGGTATTCAAACAGCTAATAGAATCCACACAATTTGTTTATATGATAATGTGATGTGTGATGATGTGTTGCACTTTCTGGAAAATGCAAACCCCACTTTATGAGAGACAATAACCCTAATAAATAAGTTCTCAACAATGTAAGATTACTATTAATTGGAAGAAATCAAAGGCCTTTCCTCTTTTCTATAATACTAATCTCTCTCCAACCATTCTTTTACAAATTGGACACATCAGGTAACTAGGCATCAATATTTCTAACAGGCTGAATGAGCTAACACAACTAAATTAAATCCCATTACTCAAATTAACAGAAAGCAACCTCACACTCTGCAGAACTCTCCCTTTGTTACTAATGGGAAGAGTCTCTGCAATTAAAATGACGATCCTCCCTAAAATAAACTATATCTTCTCTAGGTTAAAAGTTTAGGAGAAATGGAACTCCCATTTTTTATAAATATTTCCTGGCACATGGATTACAATATGTCTTAAAATGGATTTGGAAAAGACAGTCTATGGATAGAAATTTCACAAACAGTATGTACGAAAATGTTTAAGTCAGATATTCCATTTATCAGCCCTTTAATTAGGCAGCACAGCTGTTTCAAAAGCATCAATATCAGTACATCTGACAGCCTGGTGGGAGTATGTCAAAATTAATAGGTCTTTAATTCTTCTATACAGACGAACACCTGTTTGAAACAACCCAGACATCCTGCTAAATAAATGGGCTCTTAACTTTTCAACATGGAACGGTAAAAGAATAAATCATTTAGAGGACGTATTTGATGGAAAAATTTCATACCCTTTGATGTTTTAGAAGAATCATATGGCATTGTTAAAAGACAATTCTTTCAATATCACCAACAAAAACCTATTATCAAGTCCAAATTTAGGATAGAAAATTAACATAGAACTTCCTCTAGTAATAACTAGCTTATTTAAACTTCAACCCCAAAAGTTCCTCTCCAAAACCCTAGAAAAAAACGTTTAGAAGTAGATTTAACAATCTCACTTCCTATCACTGAATGGGATGCTGATTGTTCAACTGACACAGATATTAACTTTTGGAGTAAAACTTTCATAAATGCTTTTAGAATGACCGAAAATGCCAACCTTCAGCTGACACAATACAAAATCCTTAATAAAATGCACAACACAGGAAAAATTATTTTAACTTACCAACACATATCCAAACTGCATGGGAGATTTACCTGACGACTATCCACATGCTTTCTGGCTCTGTCCCCTGTCTATGGCTTCTATCTAAAACTATGTGAAGACATGCCTGAACCTCACTTTGACTTCTTGGTGACATACACATGTGGACAAAATTGTTGGTACCCCTCGGTTAATGAAAAAAAAAACCCACAATGGTCACAGAAATAACTTGAAACTGACAAAGGTAATAATGAATAAAAATTCTATCAAAATGAACAAATGAAAGTCAGACATTGCTTTTCAAACATGCTTCAACAATTTAATTCAATTCAGTTTATTTATGTAGCGTCAATTCACAACACGTCGTCTCAAGGCATTTCACAAAAGTCAGGTACATACATTCCAATTAATCCTAATCATTGAACAGTGCAGTCAGATTCAGTTATTTATTAAAATTGGATAACAAGTTTTTCTATCTAAGGAAACAGAATTGTTTTAAAAAATAAACTCATGAAACAGGCCTGGACAAAATGGTACCCCTGAAAATAATGTGACCAAAGGGACATGTTAAATCAAGGTGTGTCCATTAATTAGCATCACAGGAGTCTACATTCTTGTAATCAGTCAGTGGGCCTATATATAGGGCTACAGGTAGTCACTGTGCTGTTTGGTGACATGGTGTGTACCACACTCAACATGGACCAGAGGAAGCGAAGGAAAGAGTTGTCTCAGGAGATTGGAAAGAAAATTATAGAGAAGCATGTTAAAGGTAAAGGTTATAAGACCATCTCCAAGCAGCTTCATGTTCCTGTGACTACAGTTGCACATAATTTTCAGAAAATTAAGAACCATGGGACTGTAGCCAACCTGCCTTTACGTGGCCGCAGGAGGAAAATTGATGACAAAACAAAGAGACGGATAATACGAACGTAACAGAAGAGCCCAGAAAAACCTCTAAAGAGATTAAAGGTGAACTTCAAGTTCAAGGAACATCAGTGTCAGATCTCACCATCCGACGTTGTTTGAGGCAAAGTGGACTTAATGGGAGATGACCAAGGAGAACACCATTGTTGAAAACAAATCAGAAAAAGCCAGACTGGAATTTGCCAAACTACATGTTGACAAGCCACAAAGCTTCTGGGAGAATGTCCTATGGATAGATGAGACAAAAATTGAACTTTTTGGCAAGGTACATCAGCTCTATGTTTGCAGACGGAAAAATGAAGCATATGAAGAAAAGAACACTGTCCCTACTCTGAAACATGGATGAAGCTCTGTTATTTTCTGGGGCTGCTTTGCTGCTTCTGGCACAGGGTGTCTTGAATTTGTGCAGGATATAATGAAATCTCAAGGCTATCAAGAGATTCTACAGAGAAATGTGCTGCCCAGTGTCAGAAAGCTTGGTCTCAGTCACAGGTCATGGGTCTTGCAACAGGATAATGACCCAAAGCACACAGCTAAAAACACCCAAGAATGGCTAAGAGGAAAACAGTGGACTATTTTGAAGTGGCCTTCTATGAGCCCTGACCTAAATCCTATTGAGCATCTTTGGAAGGAGCTGAAACATCCCGTCTGGAAAAGGAACCCTTCAAACCCGAGACAACTGGAGCAGTTTGCTCATGAGGAGTGGACCAAAATACCTGCTGAGAGATGCAGAAGTCTCATTGACAATTATAGGAATCGTTTGATTGCATTGATTGCCTCAAAATGTTGTGCAACAAAATATTAAGTTAAGGGTACCATCATTTTTGTCCAGGCCTGTTTCATGAGTTTATTTTTTTTAAATAATTCTGTCAGAGCATGTTTGAAAAGTAATGTAAAAGGAGTTTAAATATTAGCTTACTCAAGAGTAAAAGGAGTTTAAATAAAATGCAATTTAAAAAGGTTATTGAAATTTGTTTCTATTAAGAAATGAACTTCAAACTGGCTTGGTCACCAATAATTTAATACATCAACAGGCCAGGTTATAGGTATGCTGGTCCTTGGGCAGTGCTGTCCCTAGGTGGACTAGGCATTTGGGTGTTGCCCTGGGGTGGCGGTGAGTCTGTCAAGGAAATGTCAGTGGTGGGATGGGGCTGCTGTGGCTGCCAGCATTGAGGCAGGGCTGGGCCGTGGGCCACTGTGCCCTATTGTCTGGCCTGCTTCTGCTCCTGGCTGGTGTGGGTAGGTACGGAGCTGGGTCCCCAGGCGACCTGGGGCCTGAGGTGGCTGCAGGTGGTGTGGTTGCCTGTGCGACCGGTGTGGGTTGCCCCCTTGGCATCCCTTGCCCAGCAGGTGGACTGGTAGCCATAGTGGTTGGGTCTTAGTGGACTAGGAGTGTTGGGCTATGGGCGGGCCAGAATAGGGTCAGGGGCTGGGAGAGAGGTTGAGGAATTTGGGCATGTCCAGGTGGACAGTCTGGGCCTGGTGGCTTGATCTCTGGGTCCTAGGCTGCTGGTGGAGAGCTCACCTCTCATGGCTGGCCCTGGTTTACCCGGACCAGCCTTGTGGGCAAGGAGGGAGCACATGGAGTGTCCCCTCTATATTTTACCTTATCATCCACCTTAGTTATGATACCCTAGAGACCCTTTGGGGTTGGGATAGGGGAGACTGCTGTCAACAAGCAGTGGGGTCTCATACACCGCAGCCACAACGCCAATTTTGATGCATGTTAGAACATGCAGCCGCATTCAACACAACACTTCACATTACCTCAGACACAAACACAAACACCTCCGAGGGGTAGCTGTGCTCAGGGGGGCACGGCATGGTCCTCTGGCTTAGGCAGTGACAAACTCACACTCACACACACCACCTTAACAGAAGCACACTTAGTTCTACACATATGTCACCCACCATCTCTCTCTCACACATTCACACACACACACACACACACACACACACACACACACACACACACACACACACCCACCCCAATTGCTCAAAATAGCAGAAGATCATACAAACAGGTTACTATAACATCAATGTGGCCTGTCCACTTTGATGCTGGGTTGAATCTGGAATTAATAAAGTTAACCATGCAAGTAAGCATACTGTCCTGAGATATCCTTTTTGTAGAGCCAAACTGCCCTGGTACATGTAGGCAACCGTCTGTTCCATATGGTATGCCTTAAACGCTGTGACCAGAAGAAAAAAAAAACAACTTCTATGGCAAGCTACAGTGGCTTGTAAAAGTATTCATACCCCCTTGAATATATTGTGTTTGGCATTTTATGTAAAAGACCAAAACAAAGTGGTATACAATTATGAAGTGGAACGAAAATTATACATGATTTTAAACATTTTTTTTACAAAAAAAACAGAAAAGTGCGGTGTGCAAAAGGTATTTAGCCCCCTTTACTCTGATTGCAACCAATTGCCTACAGAAGCTGCCTGATGATTGCTAATGACTAAATAGAATGCACCTGTGTGTAATCTAATTTCAGCACAAATACTGCTGCTCTGTGATGCCTCAGAGGTTGGTTAAGAGAATATTGGGGACCAAACAGCATCATGAAGTCCAAGGAACACACCAGACAGGTCAGGTAGAAAGTTGTGGAGAAGTTTAAAGCAGGTTTTGTCATATGTTGAGGTTTTTGTTGTGGACCAAAGTGCAGATGCAGGCGAGGAGTCGGCATGGCGAGGCAGAACGATGATTTATTTAAATGAAAACAAAGGCTAAACTCACAGGTTGGCAGGCAGGATGAAAATAGAGAGTTCAGGAGTCCAGGTCTAACAGAGCACAAGAAACGAAGGGAACTTGGCGCAGGGAAGGTGACGCAACAAACCAGCAAAGAACACAAGAACCAAACTAACTAATATACTGAACGAGAACAAAGGCAGGTAATCAAGAAACAGGAAACAGGTGTGGCAAGGAAGCAGGGAGGCAGAAGGGGCAGGTGGAACTAATAAACAATAAAGAGAAACATAGATCTAAGCAGAACAATAGACTAAGATAAAATAACCAAAACATAAGAAATCTAGAATAGCCAAGAGGTAAAGGAAACAGAGGAACTGGAAGGAACAGAAGAATAACAAGAACCTAAGGCTTAAGCAAAAGGAAACCATAAAGAAACCCTGAATACAAGTAAACAAACAAACACTGAAAGAACAAACTGAGAAGGAAGCAGAGGACTAGAATAAAAGTAAACAATAACTCAAGCTGACCTAACGGGAAGGAGAACTGGAACACTAGAAACTAAACATAAAGAACTAAGCTAGACAGAACAGAATAAAAACACAGAAAGGAAATAAAGCGTCCAAAAATGAAAATAACCCGACCAGGGCGGGTGGAGGGGGCCCTGGAAGGAGGGCAAAAGGTCCAAAAAACTAAACTTGTCCATTAAGGGCAAAACCCAGAATCCATAGAACAAAACAAAATGAAAATCCAGTCTAGGAGGCAGGCAACGGAAAAGCTAACGAGGAGGCTAACCATCCGGAGGCCTGCGGTGCAGGAGCCAGGGAAGAGGCAGACGATCCGGAGGCCTGGGGCGGAGGAGCCAGCGAAGAGGCAGGCGCCTCGGAGGTCTACGGCGAGGATGCAGGCGCCTCGGAGGTCTGCGGCGAGGATGCAGGCGCCTCAGAGGTCTGCGGTGAGGATGCAGGCACCTCGGAGGTCTGCGACGAGGATGCAGGCACCTCGGAGGTCTGCGGCGAGGATGCAGGCCAGAAACGCGGCGGAGACTTGGGCCTGGCATCCGACTCGGACCCAGGCAGGGCCTGCAGAGGCTTGAACCTTGGCAGGAGATCTGGAGGTCGGTCAAGCAGGGTGGATGACCCTCCAGGAGCTGTGTCTAGCTGTGGTGTGTCGTGGGGTGTGCCTGGCTCAGTGTCAGAGACTGGCTGAGGTGTGTCAGGCTTGGAGACAAGCTGCTTGGAGACTGGCTGTGGTGTGTCAGGCTTGGAGACAAGCTGCTTGGAGACTGGCTGTGGTGTGTCAGGCTTGGAGACAAGCTGCTTGGAGACTGGCTGTGGTGTATCAGGCTTGGAGACAAGCTGCTTGGAGACTGGCTGTGGTGTGTCAGGCTTGGAAACAAGCTGCTTGGAGACTGGCTGTGGTGTGTCAGGCTTGGAGACAAGCTGCTTGGAGACAAGCTGTGGTGTGTCAGGCTTGGAGACAAGCTGCTTGGAGACAAGCTGTGGTGTGTCAGCCTTGGAGACAAGCTGCTTGGAGACAAGCTGTGGTGTGTCAGGCTTGGAGACAAGCTGCTTGGAGACAAGCTGTGGTGTGTCAGGCTTGGAGACAAGCTGCTTGGAGACAAGCTGTGGTGTGTCAGCCTTGGACACAAGCTGCTTGGAGACAAGCTGTGGTGTGTCAGACCTGGAGACAAGCTGCTTGGAGACAAGCTGTGGTGTGTCAGCCTTGGAGACAAGCTGCTTGGAGACAAGCTGTGGTGTGTCAGACCTGGAGACAAGCTGTGGTGTGTCAGACCTGGAGACAAGCTGTGGTGTGTCAGACCTGGAGACAGGCTGTGTGTCAGACCTGGAGACAGGCTGTGTGTCAGAGTGTGTGTCATGTAGTGTGTCTTGTAGTGTGTCAGACTGTGTGTCATGTAATGTGTCAGGCTTGAGTTCCGTGAGCACCCCCCAGAGAAAACTGAGAAGGTGCTGAGGACCTGGAAGTGGAGGCAGCCCGCCCAGGGGCCCCTCCAGAACAAGACGAGGTAGTGGAGGCAGCCCGCCCAAGGGCTCCTCCGGAACTAGGCGAGGTTCAGGAGACCCAGAAGCCTCGGCGGCGGCCAGGTGTGGCTCTGAAGACCCAGAAGATTGGCGGCGGCTGGCTGTGGCTCTGAAGACCCTGAAGACCCGGCGGCGGCCGGCTGTGGCTCTGAAGACCCTGAAGACCCGGCGGCGGTCGGCTGTGGCTCTGAAGACCCTGAAGCGGCCGGCTGTGGCCCTGAAGACCCTGAAGCGGCCCCTTTAATAATTTTCTGCCGCTCGGACTCCAGGATCTCCACTGTCATTGAACTGGGGGAGAAGCGTCCCCACTCAGTCTTCCAGTCTATTAGCTGGCCCATGACCTCCAGTGTGTGTTCAGACGAATCACTAGAAACTAGCAGGTGGATGGCTAGGTCTATAAGGACCTTGCCTCTTCTGAGCACCTGACTCAAGAACTCCAAAGAATATCACGTATAGCTGACAGGCACAAAACCCTGGTCAGCTTCTGTAGTGGACGTATGGAGCTCCGCTGGAACCGCTGCGGATGTGAGCTGCGTCGAAGCTGCTGTGGGCGTGGTGAGCTCAGCCAGAGCTGCTGCTGTGACCGGGGCGTGGAGCCGACCCTCCATAGAAACAGGAGCAGGGGGGTCGAGCAGGGACCCCGAGGAAACAGACGAAAAGCGAGAGGCGGTACTCCAACCCTCCGGGAGAGATGAAGAGGCGTTGGCACAGCCCTCGGCGACGGCGTCGTCTCTGATGAGACGGAGCAGGAACAAAGCAGGGAGAGTACAGCGGAGGAGGAGAGCTGCCTCGCTCCGGGGAGAGGAAGCGCACAGCGCCGAACTCGGGCTCCGAACTGCGGTACTGGAAGGAAGTGGATTCTGGTGGTGATGGTGGACAGTGAGTTGATGGAGAAGGTCTGTGGCGCAGCGGGCCGGTGCCAGGAAGGGGCCTTCCCAACTTTGTGCCCCAATACGGAGATCGCTGCTCCTCCTTGTCCATGGCCTGACGTGCGCTCTTCTCAGCAGCACGCCGAAAATACTCCAGCAAGGTAATGTTCTCCTCACCCGTTGCTTGGTCCTTTTGGCTGGTTTGTACTGTCATATGTTGAGGTTTTTGTTGTGGACCAAAGTGCAGATGCAGGCGAGAAGTTGGCATGGCAAGGCAGAACGATGATTTATTTAAATGAAAACAAAGGCTAAACTCACAGGTAGGCAGGCAGGATGAAAATAGAGAGTTCAGGAGTCCAGGTCTAACAGAGCACAAGAAACGAAGGGAACTTGGCGCAGGGAAGGTGACACAACAAACCAGCAAAGAACACAAGAACCAAACTAACTAATATACTGAACGAGAACAAAGGCAGGTAATCAAGAAACAGGGAACAGGTGTGGCAAGGAAGCAGGGAGGCAGAAGGGACAGGTGGAACTAATAAACAATAAAGAGAAACAGATCTAAGCAGAACAATAGACTAAGATAAAATAACCAAAACATAAAAAATCTAGAATAGCCAAGAGGTAAAGGAAACAGAGGAACTGGAAGGAACAGAAGAATAACAAGAACCTAAGGCCTAAGCATAAGGAAACCATAAAGAAACCCTGACTACAAGTAAACAAACACTGAAAGAACAAACTGAGAAGGAAGCAGAGGACTAGAATAAAAGTAAACAATAACTCAAGCTGACCTAACGGGAAGGAGAACTGGAACACTAGAAACTAAACATAAAGAACTAAGCTAGACAGAACAGAATAAAAACACAGAAAGGGAAAAAAGACGAGGAGGAACAGAAAACATAGACTAGAAAAACAAGAAGAGCGCAAGCTGAAAAAACACAGAACATAAATAAACACAGAGATACTAAAAGAATCCAGGAGAACAAAGAACCATAATACAGAGACTAATCATAATAATAGAACCATACAAAGTAATAAGGAAACAACCATAAGGAAACTTAGTGAGGGAGGAAAACAACAAAACACCAGGAGGCGGTAGAGGGAGCAAAACAAACTAATAAACATAATAGAAACATCTAGACAAAATAAACCATCATAAGAAACCCTAAAACAAAGTCCAAAATGTCACACCGTGACAGGTTTAGGCTATAAAAAGATTTCCCAAGCTTTAAACATCTCACGGAGCACTGTTGAATCCATCATCCGGAAATGGAAAGAGTATGGCACAAACTTACAGGCTGAACAAGGAGAGAACTAGTCAGAGATGCAGCCAAGAGACCCATGGTGACTCTGGATGAACTGCAGAGATCCACAGCTCAGGTGGGTGAATTTGTCCACAGGACAACTATTAGTCGTGCACTGCACAAATGTGGCAAGAAGAAACCTATTGTTAAAAGAAAACTATAAGAAGTCCCATTTGCAGTTTGCCAGAAGCCATGTTGGGGACACAGAAAACAAAATGTGCGTGGCGGAGAACTAACACTGCACATCACTCTGAACACACCACCCTCACTGTCAAATATGGTGGTGGCAGCATCATGCTCTGGGGGTGCTTCTCTTCAGCAGGGACAGGGAAGGCGGTCAGAGTTGATGGGAAGATGGATGGAGCCAAATACAGGGCAATCTTGGAAGAAAACCTGTTGGAGTCTGCTAAAGACTAGAGACTGGGGTGGAGGTTCACCTTCAAGCAGGACAATGACCCTAAAAATAAAGCCAGGTGTTGGATCATTGTTTGCTACTATACCTCCCAGTATCGTCTGCTACTACACCTCCCAGCATGCATTGAAGTTAACAGGAAGTGTGCGTCGCAGCTCTGATGTCACAGTGAGCTATATAAGAACACGTGAGACGCTGTACCATTGCTTTTTCTCCTGCTGGTGACCACGCAATGGAGGCGCACAGCATTCTGGAGAAGAAACTCACACATGGGCTTCATTCATTCTCCTCACTGGCCAAACTTATGAGAAGCTCAACGAGCTAAAGCTTACTGGAATAGGAAGACCAGTAGGTTCTTATCTTACCGATCGAAGGTGTGGACTTTACACACAACTCAAGAAAAACCCACGGAAGTTTTCCAAGGAGACAAATTTTCCTCTTTGGTTTTGCTCCAGTCGATAGCTGACGGTCCGTCATATTTTTCCCTTTTTGGCAAAGGAGGAGAAGCCGATCGTCCTTGAGTTTGTAATGGACTCGTAACAAATCTCCCCCCCTCTCCGCTGCTCCAGAGAATCTCAAGTAATTCCGTTCTGGTTTTATTTCTGTTAGTCAATAGAAATAGCTTGGGCAGGATAGAGTAGGATTTTAGGGTGATTTAGAATCGCCACTTATTGTAGTCCAATGTGTCTTAAGTTGTATGTGCATGAAATCTCTTATTGAAGCTTTGACTGCTGTTGGACTCTGAAAGCCACCATGCTTTGAAGCTGTGTGTGTCTCACTGTGTTTTAAACACCTGAGTGCAGACTCAGGTGAACTTAAAAGTTGGACTGTTAGAGGTTCTCAGAAGCCCTGAAGCTGCAGCTAGAACCTCATGGTGGAACACTCACTGTTCCATTGTCTTCACTCTTAGTGTTTTTCCACTGGTTGCCGTCTAAAAGTTTTACGACCCTTTGCGTTTCACTGAGGTCCAACTTTGGGGGTTTAATGACTACGGGTTGGTGGAGGCCACTCCAAAGGCTTTGTTCCATTTCCATTTTTGCCCATAAACTGCTGGTTTGACTTTCATAGACACTCAGTGTTGTTTTATCTTTGTTTGGTTTGTTATTTTACCCCTATTTGTGTAGAATTTTGCATGCTTGATCGGGTGAAGATTATTGAATCAGAATAGCAAAGTGTATCGGGGCTGTTTATTTAATAAATGTTCACGTAGATAAAGAGAAGACGTTTGTGTTTATTTTGAGCGAGAGTGATTTATCTGTCAAAAGAAGGTCAAAGTTCCCCCACCTTCAGTGAAGCGGTTGATTAAACATTTACATTTAGCATGGTTTTTGGTTAATAATTATCAATTATTAATGATAATTTACTAATTGTAATTATTGAGGGCTTTGAGCCCATAATCACAACACCAGAGGACATCTCTGATTTCTATACGTAAGTAATGTGTTTTAGTTAAGAAATTATTTTCTGAATTATTCTTTTTAAGTATAATTTTTTATAAATATTAAGGGATCAATAATCATAATCCTTACGCAGGGCTACAATGGAATGGTTTAAAACAAAACATATCATGTGTTAGAATGGCCCAGTCAGAGTCCAGCCGTTAACCCAATCGAGAATCTGTGGCAAGATCTGAAAACTGCTGTTTACAAACGCTCTCCATCTAATCTGACTGAGCTTGAGCTGTTTTGCAAAGAATGGACAACAATTTCAATCACTAGATGTGCAATGCTGGTAGAGACCTACCCTAAAATACTTGTGGCTGCAATTGCAGCAAAAGGTGGTTCCACAGTATTGACTCAGGGTGGCTGAATACTTTTGCACAATGCCCTTTTTCTGTTTTTTATTTGTGAAAACAATAAGAAATCATGTATAATTTTCGTTCCACTTCAAAGATGTATAACACTTTGTGTTGGTCTTTCACATAAAATTCCAATAAAATATATTTATGTTTGTGGTTGTAATGAGACAATATGTGGGAAGGTTCAAGGGGTATGAATACTTTTACAAGCCACTGTACTCAGTATTAGCAAAGATGGGTTAAACCACGTCAGTTCATTGACAGGATAAATAATTCAGGTTCTTATTTTATTTTAAGCGAACTGTAAAAACATAAAAAAATATGTTCCTAAATTTACTGTCAATTTTATAAAATAAAATTAGAAGACAACGACAGAAGTTTGGCAGTTTGTGAAAGAGGAATTACAAAATTGCTGCTGCTCCATTACATAAAGTCTTTGAAAAATGAACAGAGACATACAACATTTTCAACAGATGAACACAATGTGTCTTTACTTTTACTAGAGGAGTGTAAGAGAGAATGTTCTGGAAACCAGATAAGATGTATTGCCTGTGGGGTGGAACCATATTTTAATTCAATTAACCACTCTGCTGTCTGCTCAGCAAATCCTGACAATTACCTGCTCCATCTGCCCATTGTTGTATGTCCAAATTAATACCCACTAGTCTGGGATTTTGTGGAGGTTTTTGCTGGATACAGAGCCATATGCAATTATGTAAAGATCTCCCCCAAATGCACTATACCATACAGGCATTTCAAGCTGCTCATATTCCTGCAGAAGATTTTCCTAAACTCTATTGAGCAGACAAGGTCAATTACATGGTGCAATGACTCAGATGTTTGGGAATGGTGTCACTGGGTGTTACTTTTTAATTTGCAGCTCCAGGTTTATTCATTCCTCAACAATAGTCTTCTTGTACGCTATTAAAACGTTGAAATGCATTGAGTTTAGGTGTCATGCAAGAAAAGTGGTCTCAAGTTGTTATAACAGCTTCAAATTTCAAACATTTAACTCCAAACTATTTACAAAACATTTTCCCATTATTGATCAGTGTTGCTACAGAGTTACAATACCCCAAATAAACAGGATAAACTCAAACACTTGAAACGGTAACCTGCAAGCACTGTTAAAACAATGTTTTATTTAAGATGCAAAGTAAGAGTTATGTATAACTGGTAAGTTACAAACTCCTCACCACCACTCAAAGAGAAAGGGCTTTTGGTGAAATGTTAAGGCCAAGGTAAAATATCAAAAACAAACCGCTGGCAGATAATTTGAGTTGTATTTTACTTGCTGAAAGTTGTGAGTGAGTCTAATAAATCAGCAAATCTATCCGACTCCTGAGGCTGAGCTGTATTATTCAAAATTGTTATGGAGAAAATATAAATGGATCATGGTTTCAAACTTAAGAAAGTAAGGATTTTATAAGCAATGTTTCTGAACCTGCATCTCAACTACTTATTCGGGGAAGCATCTTATCTTTCTCAGTCACAATATCTGAAAACCTATGTAAATATATCTCTGAGAAGACGTGCATCAATACTTGCTCTGTATGCACATACAAATTGAATACAAAGTAGTTTTTGCTATAAAATTTTAAGTATTTGAGCACAATGCCAATACTCTTCCAGTTTCTTTAATAAAAGCTGCACAAGATCTTAAAACTACCATCCCCAGTTTTGAATAACAAACAAACAAAAAAATCAAATGACATGAATCACTGACAAGCCTTGCACACACAACATACTTTGAAGTGTTTCCTGGGGTTGGGCAGATTTACTTCTCCACTTCTCTTAATTGGAATGCTAAAATAATGAAAAAAATAACAGCATTTCAAATAAACACACCTCGTCACATGTTTATCAAACCCTTTAAACATTGCCACATTGGAGTTTTCTGTATATATTTTCTTTGCTCATTTTTGTTTGTGATGTTATGCAAATAAAGGCAAACATTTGCATGCACCGTTAGTAATTTTGAATCTTTTCTGTTCTGCAAAGCAAAATGACAGAATGTAACATATAAAGTGGAGAGCTTCTTATTCTTATTACATTTTTAATTCAACCTGAAAAGACCTACAATAAGAAACACAAAGATGGCGATTAGAGAAGTTTGTTGATAAAAGTTTATATCTTTGGTGCTCGGACCCTGGAGGAAGACATGAAACCTGAGACTGACATGAGCTTGAATGAATGTCTTAGGCTTAGAATTATGAGTCTCCCCCCCCTTTGGGATCTGATACTGGTGGTGGAGTGAAGGCCTAAGAAGGTGAGGGAGCCGGGAGGAGTATGGAAGGGAGATGGTGGAGGTGGGGCGGAGGAGGGTCAAAGCTCACCTGAAGAGCGGGGAATCCATGACTGGAGGTCCTTAAAAGTGAAGCCTCGGAGGATGATTGATTGAAGACACATGCAGATATGACGCTGATTGGATGGCAGAGAGACGCAAGGTGGAGTCATAGGACGGCCGGGGGGTGGAGGTGAGTCTTTCAGTTTGAACTTTTGTCAAAACCCTATCAAACATTGGCATGTCAAAAATCATTTATCACCATAAAAACCTATATTGACATAAGAGCTGTAAAATGCTTCTTACAATTGCTTGACAAGCTTTTAGCATTTTTTTTCTCTGGCAATTTTGACTATTCAATTTATGCAATGAGCTCCTAGTGTCAGGTTGTGTGGTACTTGGTTATGGACCCAATTACAAACAGGCAGGCAGGAACAGCACGGTGAATTAAAAAAGTTAATAAAATTAACACAAACACTTAAAGGCTGGCATGAAGAGAATGAGGCATGGACCATGGGCAAAAACAGGTATAGATTTGGGCAGGCAAGCCATTGACAGAAGAAGTACAATCTGGCTGGGAACAATGACAAAACAGGGAGCTTATGAACGAGGTGGAACAGGTGAGTGAAATGCCTCTCATGAGCAGGCTCAGGTGGGCTGAATTAGCTTAGAATGCATGGTACTATGGCTGAGGGTGAAAGACTAATACTGGGTGGAGTTATAAGGAAACTCCAAGACATAAGGGAGAGACAAACAGAGATCTAAGAGAAAGAAATGCAATAACACAAGAGAACAGGACACAAGAATTAACTGGGAAACTAATCAGAAAAGGATAAACTAATAGGACTACATCTCATGAAAAATAAACCTTGAAAATGAACTGGATAGGTAAATAGCAACAAGGAAATAATCAAAATACACACAGCTAAGAAAATCAAAATCCAAACACCTGGAAAGCGCGATATCTAGTCTTTGTCAAGTCAAGTTTATTTATATAGCGCTTTTCGGCAACAAGGCACTCAACACGCTGTACATGAGGAAAAAAATTATAATAATACAGAAAATCAAACAACAGAAAAACAAATCAAATGACATTAATAATCCTTGGGAGTTTACTGGTAAGAGCTGGTTCTAAACCAATCTTTCTAATAGAGGTAATTAGCTCATTAAGTCCTCTGTGGTAAGGAATTCATCCTGTGGTAGAAGCAAAATGATAATATTAATCCTTGAGTTTGCTGGTATGAAGCAGTTGTGGTCCCATCATTCAAATAAAGTCTAAGCAGAGAAGCTGGGTCACTGGTATAAAACAGTTTTAGTCCAAACGTTCAGATATCAAAAATGTTTGGCTTTTACTGGTATGAAATAGTTGTAATACAATCATTTTAAGAAATCTAAAAATCTATGAAGCCACATTTAGGTAAACAGAGAATAAGAAGAAAGACCACAGGTAGGTAAGAAGATGGAAAAAAAAAAAAAACTATATCTCACACTTTATCCTTAGCAGGATCCTTACAGTTTGAGACATCAAAAAAAAAAAGCTCAGCACAAATAAGCAACACATATACGAGACAACATATTGCAGGGATACGGTGAAGGCTGTATGTCAGGGGTGTGTATGTTTATGAGCATACGTGTGTGTGCATGTTAGTGTGTGCAAAGTAACTCCATGAAGCACTTTCACAGAGGCCATTGTCCTTGATGGTACGATGGAATGTTCATCAAACGGCCAGTCTGTGATCTTGTAGGATCACATCCAGTTTGCGATTTTGATCATTTAACATTTCAGTCTGAGTGTTGATAGCTCTGCAGATCCCATCACATAAGCAGGGCAGCCTTGCAATGGCCAGAACTGCTGCCGACGTTTTCCCAATTTCACGATATGCCAGGTAACCGCAAACTCCGAAAAGCAGAAATTCTGTTATCAGCAATCCAATTATTTACACATCTTCCACATCCTCGACTGACATTATTGTCAGACACACACAATCCTCCACTTCTGCCAGGAGTCCATTGTGTATCCGGAGAAGAATGTCAAGTCTGGACAAGAGGGCTCTCCCTTACCCTGTCTTCTCGTCGAGAAAATTGTATCAATTGCGTTGAGAGACCAGCTGACCAGATCCATAATTCACAATTCGGGAGATATGCAAAGAGAGGCTCCGAAAGAAGACAAGACACAGAGCAGAAGAAGGGGCAGACAGGTGAGGGCGTGGGAGACAGGAGAAAAGCGTCCTTCTCCACCGAGAGCAAAAACAGAAAGGTTGGAAACCTTTGAGGTTGGAAAGCCACCTTATCCTTACACTAATGCACATATTCACTATTGGAATCTAATTGGAATGTTGAAAGGGCCACTCCAGTAATATTGCTTTCAGTCAGAAGAAATATGTTGATAAAATTAAAAATTTATATTAAAACACACTGCCAGTGGTATTAGATTTTGGGCCAAACTGTGCATTTTTAGAAGGTGGAGGAACTGAGTGTACCCTATAAATGTACTGAACAAAAGATACACAAATCCAATAGTTCCTTTTTAGAGAAAAATGTGTCCACCTGACTTCCTCTGCTTGTATTTGCTTTCAAGGTTTGTGTTTTTTGATTACAACATGTCTGTCTGCTACAGCAAAACGTTTCTTAGTAGGAGGTTTGATAACTGTATCACAATTCAGCTCCAGTCTGATAACCTTTGGTCTGTAGCTGCGGCACTAAGAGCTGATAGGAAATCAGGACAGTCTTTTCCCTCAGGAGCAAACATATAAATTTAAGTCGTATGGTGAGGCTGCGGCATCCCAGACTCAGAGCTTCAAGGAGTTTGCTCTGTAGCTTTGTTGTGGAGAGAGATAAAACATCTTAAAAAACCTTCACAGTAACTCATCCTTATTCTCCTTATTTACAAATGAAATTCACCGTGTTGTTGCTTCTGTTTTTTTTTGGCTTTCCTTAAAAATAATTTATCCATTATACTTCTAACTATACAGATGCAATATTGGTCCCCAGAAACCATGCCATATATATATTTCATTAAGTGGGAAGTTGAATGGTTCATCCAGATCCAAATGGAGTTATGTCTTAGTGCTATTAAACCAGCGGTTTTACACCTCATACTCTTCTAAATCATGCATCTATGTCAGTGAAAAAGTTCAATATTTCTATATCTTACTGGACAGTAATTCTGTCATTTAGTGCTATATTTAGGAGTGTTCAACCCCTATCAGTGTTTCTCTTTACATTCTCTTCGCAAATTAATTAGTAGGCCTGTTGTGTAAGGCCTCTTTAGATTCTCCTCTGGTCCTGTCTCTCTCATCTTGCCAATAAAAAGGCAGCTGTTTTGGAAACCCCCCAGAAACTCTGGGTCCCACCAAGTGGCCTCCAAGCTGACCCCAGACCCAGAGCAGAAGCAGAGTGTCCCCCAGCCGAGAAAATAAGGTCACCCATTGACGATTCTAGAGATGGTCTAACACCCATCATCAAGCCGTCTGAGGAGGATGTGTGTTGGAGCCCTAACAAAACCGGATTGGGCTCTATTGGGAGCTACAGGGGTTAGACAATGAAACTGAAACACCTTGTTTTAGACCACAATAATTTATTAGTATGGTGTAGGGCCTCCTTTTGCGGCCAATAGAGCACCAATTCGTCTTGGGAATGACATATACAAGTCCTGCACAGTGGTCAGAGGATTTTAAAGCCATTCTTCTTGCAGGATAGTGGCCAAGTCACTACGTGATACTGGTGGAGGAAAACGTTTCCTGACTCGCTCCTCCAAAAACCCCAAAGTGGCTCAATAATATTTAGATCTGGTGACTGTGCAGGCCATGGGAGATGTTCAACTTCACTTTTCATGTTCATCAAATCAATCTTTCACCAGTCTTGCTGTGTGTATTGGTGCATTGTCATCCTGATACACGGCACCGCCTTCAGGAAGAAATGTTTGAACCATTGGATGCACATGGTCCTCAAGAATGGTTCGGTAGTCCTTGGCAGTGAGGCACCCATCTAGCACAAGTATTGGGCCAAGGGAATGCCAGGATATGGCAGCCCAAACCATCACTGATCCACCCGCAAGCTTCACTCTGGGCATGCAACAATCTGGGTGGTACGCTTTGTGTTGAATTTATTGTGTTGCTGAATTTAAGCTGTTACTGATCCCTGCAAAAGCGTTACTAATTAAAGAAAGCATATAAAATTCTAATTAACTCGTGGACATTCAATTATTTGAGTCACCTTGTTTTTGGTTTTTCATTGGTGGTAAAAAGTCTTGTTGCCTGGTTTTAAGAAATTATAGGAGGTTTTTATAGGTTGCCTTAGCCAAGTTTCTTAAAACAACGCCCTTGGGGCTCGTGCCGAGTCACTAAAATTAACCTAGCCCATATACCAAGTGCCAGTTGTAATATTAGGGAATGAGCAGCCGTTAACAGGAATGACTGTCGGACTGTGAACGACTGCGGTTGGCTACTCAGTCGTCCAGACCTCCGGTTGAAGAAGGGTGAGACTTCTGGATGTAGGCTGTCAGAGGCTAGGCGAGTCATTTCCCGACACCAGCTTAAACAGAACTTTCATTGAACCTGCTTAGTAAGACTTTTCAGGTTTAGGGAAGTCCGGACCCGTTGGATGGAGAGCTGGATTGAGCAATCCCCTTAGACATAGGGAAGTAGGAGGGAGGGGTTAGCTCATCGGACAATGAAAGGTGGCGCCTGAACAGGGACCCTGATAGAGATAAAGGGGCCCCAGAAGAAGGATGCTCAGCAGAAGGATGTCTCTGCCTGAGTACCCCGGACCGACAGCCTGAAAGGGAGTAAGGTTGTCTGTGACTGATAGGGCCATCAGTCACAACCCTCACAGTAACTGCATAGCGTGCAGGTGCAGGGGCTTTATTGAGGGTAAACTGACCAGACCCGGACAGTAAAGCTAGTAGCCAAATAGTCTGAACCCATTCCTACTCGAAGGTACCTCGAGAGGCTTTGGAGACGGACAACTCGAGACGACAAAGACATAGCGATGAACAAAGAGATTGAAACACAGGAACCGACGGAGCGAGGAGCTGAAGGACCACTCCCATCAACCGAAGTACCGACATCAACACAGTTAGAGCTACACCATTTCCCTATTGAGGTGCTACTAGGTGGGGACGGATATTCAACATGGACTTCATCCGTAAAGAAAATGTTCCTCTTAATCAACCAAGAGCAATCAGAAGAGACACTGGTGAGTCAGCTAACTAACCAACTCCAAAGAGATGAAGTATACTATTGTTCAGAGATAAAACGTGGATTTAGACTGGTTGTGGTACCATGCCCCAAGGCAGTCCAGAGGAAGGAAGACATTAGTCGATGGTTATGTTGGTGGACAGGGTTCTATGAAGTGTGGGGACTGGGGAAACTGGTGTTACTGTACAGTCCATCCGAAAAATATGACCCGATTATAAAGATGGTTTCCAGTGAGTCTGTACTGAATAGGTACCTCACAAACCCCAATGCCAGAGCCACGGCAAGACTGAAAGATTATGAAGAAGAGACCAGAAAGATGACCCAATTCAAAGAAAAGCTTCGAGCCATCCAAGATGACGACAAAGAGAGTCTGCTTGAGGAGTGTAGTGAGTATGGCAGACCGGAGCAAACGAAAGACCACAGAACTGACTCAGAGGTACTAACTTATGACTTAACGGCAGAAACAGAGAGTGAAGAAGAGGGCAACGAGTCAGAACAAGAGCAAGACCAAAAACATGCTGAACCCAGCCAAGGACCAACTGTTACCCCCTACATCGTAAGGCGGAAGGGGGACATCCCTCAACGGATTGCCCAGATTAAAGCAGAAACCCAAGAGACTATCAAGAAGGGAATCCTTTTGTCAGCAGCACCTCGAGCGCCATACAGGAGCCCTCAAACGAATGACCTACACACCAAGCCACAGGGAGCAGGACCCCACACAAAGTAAAGTAAGAGACCTTACCTCTCAGTTCGAACAAGAACCCAAAGAGAACAGTGCTAGTAACCAACACAGAATGACAGGAAAGACAACTGTCGAAGAAAAAGAACCAAGAAAAGTTAGTCAGAAATCAGACAGAGTCATGATGAGGAAAGCCCTAGACCCGATACCCACAGATGCAAGATGAATTTCCCTGCAAAATGGGACTCGACTCTACCAAGTCATCGGAGACCCCTGGGAAATAGAGGGAGACGGACTGTTAGTTTTCACAAATGACAACTTCAAAGTCCACAATACCAAATTCAGGAAAAAGTTAAGAGCCCAGGCAGGGGAAGATTACAAAAAAGAGGTTAGAGAACGAAGAAGACAAGTGAGCCAGAACAAAGCAAGCGAAGTGCGTCTGACTAGTGGGGCCGACCTCTCTTATTATGCTGTCATCCACTCTCCTATTGCCGCTTACAAAAAGGGAGAAGACCTGAAAGAGTACAGAGAGAAAATGTGGGTAGCCCTGGACGAAGGACTGAATGCTGCCATCAATCACGGCCTGAGAAGTGGCTGTTGCAACAGCACACCATGTAGTCAAGAATCTGCTTACAGACGCCTCACTGACCGAAATAGTCATCGTCACTTCGCTTAGCCAACATGAGAGTCGGAGGAAGAGGGAGCTGGCGTTAGTAGAAAGGATGGATGAGAAGAAGCCGAAAGATCCCCCTCACTTAGAGATACCAAGAATTCAACAAGGGAACGAAATCAAACCGCACCCTGATGAAAAACGCCAACTGTACAAGAGTGAGACCAGCCAAGCATCCCACCTAGAGAGAAGACCAAAATCAGCAAAGAAAGACGGAGCTGCCCCTTCAACCTCTGTGCAGGCTGTGGAACGTAGCCTAGCTAATTGCAGCCTGGAAGACCTAGATAAAACAGATCAAGCCCCAACGAAAGATTCAAAAGCAAAGAAGAAGACAAAACAAAGTCCAGCCAAAGAGGAGCTCCTGAGTCCATTCAAAATGGAGCCCTTGAACCAAGAAAGAGAAGACAGTGGAGTCAGTGGCTCGGAAGAAGAAGAACCATCAGAACATGAGACCTCTGGAGCAGATAGTGATGACAGTGAAAGCCTGTTTTCAATCCCAGTGCAGCCGGCAACCCCTCACAAGCCACTCAAAGTAGGACAGAGAAAAGGAGAAAAGAAAGCAGTGGAAGTGTTTGATATCTACCGGGTCTCAGAAAGAATGGCCAGAGACCTGACATGGGAGCCGGTTCAGGCGAATAATGGGCGTCAAGCGTACATACCAGAAGCTGGACAAAGAGACTACCACATCCCGGCTGTATGGGCTGACTGCCTGGAAGACAAAGTCGAACTCAGGGTAAAAGCAACAGCTGGGGAATGTGCCAATATTCTAATGATGCCATCCTACCACACCCTAGCAACTTATCAGCCCCTGACCAGCAAGTTCAGAACCACTTACGTTGGAGTCGTGCATGATGTGATGTTTAGAAGACTAAAGAAAGCCGCATATAAGTATGCACAAGAGATCGAGCGACAGGTTGAAGAGCTGTCGGACGAGGAAGAAGAGGAAGAACTTCCACTGCCGTCAGCACCACGCTCCACAAGCAAGCCTGTAGGGAAAATGTCTGAACAACCCACGGCGTCCAGCCCTGAAGCTGATGTTTTCCGTGAGTACAAAAAGATCAAGACCTTAGTTAGAGAGAAAAGATCAGAAGAAAGTAGTGAAGATTACATCAAAGATGTGACGAAGCTAAAAAATTATGGCTGAGCCATGTAACAGCACATCCCTTAGAGAAACAAGGAACAGCTCAAAGCCATTACAAGAGGTTGGTGTTGGAAGACATGGATGATGAAGACTCTCAGATCAGAAGAGCAAGACTGCGCATGGATGGAGGTCAGCGCCTTGCACCGGTGTGGCATGTGCTTAAGCAAACAATCTCACCAGCTAGATATGTGAAAGCACTCCGAGAAGTAACCAAAGGGAGGAGAGGAGAGATCGCTTTTGCCAAAATGCCGATGCAGGGTACAACAGTTCCAGATATGGACCAAGCAGTGATTTCTTATGATCTGGAGCAGCAGTTTTACGAAGAAAGAAAGAAAGAAAGAGACAGGACAAGGGGCCAAACCACCAACTAAAGCCAGTGTGAAAAGCTCCAGCCAATCCCCCTAACAGACTGCCCCTTCAGAGAAGAAAAGAACCGCAAAGAAGATTTTACGGACCACCAGCATCGCAAGGCCCACAAAAGAATAGCACCTTTCTCCCTAGGGAGGAAACGACAAACTGTTCTCTGAAGAAAAGAAGGCCCTCTTCGAGTCCCACAGGTCAGGGACTGGGGGGCCAGCCAAGTAATGATGACACGGCCGCGAGTCACCCTGGAAAATGCCTACTGGAGGGGAACGAAATCTACACAAAAGTAGAAGGGGAACCCTATCCAGTGGACACCGGGGCTGAGGTATCCATGACTCGCAGAGGCCTAAAGACGACAGGATACCTTACGGTCCAATTTGCCAATGGGACTGTAGAAGAGATGCCGTATGGAACTTGGCAAGGAATCATTTGGGTGAAGGGTCCATACAACCTCAACACCGTCACAGACTTGAAAGAACTCAACAAACCATGGGGAGAGTGCCGCTCTCTATCTCAAAGGCTGAGCCAGCTACGGTCAAGGGGTTGTAAAGTAGGATCGACTCAGAGTGGAACCCGGGGCTCAAGAGTGGTACAAAGCAGTAAATGTGCCAGAAGTAACTGAACAGAAGCTGAAAGAAAGCGACTTCTCCCCGGCTGGGAAAGAGAAGTTACGGAAGATTATCATCTCAGCAAATGTGGCCCGGTTCAAGAACGACTGTGGAGACCTGGGACAAAAGTATGTGCACCTCATAGAAGGAGGAGTGCATCCACCAGTTCGACAGTACCCTCTGAACCCGGGTGCAGTTGAAGAAATGGACAAAATAGTAAAAGAATTGAGTGCTCTAGGAATCATCAGAGAAGAGCTAAATCCCATCACTAACAGTCCCATTCAAGCAGTAAAGAAATCAGAGTAAGCAGGAGGAGGTTGGAGGCCAGTAATCAACTTCAAGGCCTTCAATCGAAAGAACCATAGCAAACCGAGCCAGCCTAATCAATCCCAAGGAGCACTGAAGACATTAGAGTCCAAGAAATATAAAATCCTGCATTGACTTAGCAAATGGATTTTCTCCCTCAGACTCGCAAAGCAATCACAAGGCAAGACAGCATTTACAGACAAAGGCAAGAGTTATGTGTGGCAAAGGTTACCTCAGGGGTACAAAAATTCCCCTAATGTGTTCCAGTCAGCTGTAATGGAAGTTTTGGGTGACCTAGGAGCTACAGTGTACATAGATGATGTGTTCATTGCAGACGACACAGAAGAGGAGCACCTAGAGAGACTGCAAATGGTGGTGGAGAGAATCACAGCAGCAGGACTGAAGCTGAATCTCAAGAAATGCCAGTTTGGACAGTTTCAGGTGAACTACCTAGGATTTCAAGTGACAACAGATTTGGGACTCTCAGAAGGATATCAAGAGAAGCTGGCACAAATCCAGCCACCTGAATCTGAAAATGATCTACAAAAGATTTTGGGACTCTGCAACTACGTGAGAGATCATGTTCCTAATTATCAAAGATATGCTAAGCCATTATATGCCTGCCTAAAAAACGAGAAGGAGAAGAAAAAATGACAAAGAAAAACTGGACATGGACTGCATCGAACCAGAACGATCTGGATAAGCTCAAAAAAGCAATCCAAGAAGCCGCGATGTTGGAACCAAGGAGCTTGACTGAAAAGTTGGTGGCCGAGATCGCCTGTGAAGATGAGGACTCCATGCTAAAAGTGAGCAATGAAAATGGGGGGTTAGTAACTTTGTGGAGTTACACTTTGTCATATGTAGAGAAGAAATTCCCCAAGAAGAAAAGGAGTTAGCAGTGCTTGCTAGATACTGGAGCACCTTAAAAGACCTAGCACAGGGACAGCAGATTAAAGTCATCACTCAGAGCCAAGTTCACAAGTATCTCAGAAAAGGAACGATGGAAAGCACAAAAGCAACCAATACAAGGTGGGGAAGATGGGAAGACATTCTGCTGGACCCCAACCTTGAGATTGGCCCAGCACAACCACCCAGCAAGAAGACACCCTTGGAGCCGTCTGTGAAAGAAAAGCTGCAAGAGTGGGTCCTATACACTGATGGGTCGAAGAAAGGACTAGATCAGATGGCCTACTGGGGGTTTATTCTCAAACAGCACGGTCAAGAGAGGTGTCGCCAGAAAGGTAAAACTCCCGGTAGTGCACAGGCGGGAGAAGTGACAGCAGTGCTGGAGGGAATGTTGGAGTTAATGAAGAGAAGAATCAAAAGAGCAAAGGTGATCACAGACAGCCACTACTGTGCACAAGCTTTGAACGAAGACTTATCCATTTGGGAAGAGAATGGATTTGAAAGCGCCAAAGGAAAGTTAGTGGCCCATCACGATCTGTGGAAGAAGATCGCCGAGTTGAGGATGAGCCTGGAGCTTGAAGTGGAGCACCAGAAGGCTCATACCCGAGAAAGGGGCTCACTGGCGTGGAAACGATGAGGTGGATCGCTATGTTCAACAGAGAAAAGTTGTCTTTGTCGGGATCGAGAAGTGGGACAGAAAGCCACAAGGATGGGCGGTCCCTGAAGAGTACGTGGATGAGGTGGTACGGAGCGTGCATGAGGCCTTAGGACATGCAGGCGTGCTGCCTACCCATAAGAATTGGAAAAGCAGGAGATATGGATCCCTATGAAGCACATCCGGCGCGTACTACGGGACTGTGGAGTATGTGGTCAATACAACGCAGGGCGCCGTGCACAGCGGATGGAAGGTCTGACAATCAAGAGCACCATCCCCTGGGGCTCAGTGTGCATGGATGTCGCAGGCCCCATGGGGATAACAGGAAAGAAAGGTGAGAAATATCTCCTGGTGCTAGTAGACTCAATGTCAGGGTATGTAACTGTAAGAGCAGCAAGGAAAGCCAACGGCAGCAGTGTCGTTGCCATGCTGGAGCAAGTCTGTAGTTCCTTTGGGGTGCCTAAGGAACTGCGAACAGACAATGGGACTCATTTTCGCAACGCACAGGTTGATCACTGGTGCCAGAGATATGGAGTAATGAGAATTTACTCTCCACCATACACTCCCCAAGCGAACGGAATGGTGGATCGCACCATAGGTCTGGTGAAAAACTGGATAGCAAAAAGTGCTAATTCTCGTGACTAGAGCACCAAAGCTGTAGAAATAGGGCAAGCACTGAATGACAGACATCAAGTCAGTAGACCCTCCCCTGCAGCAGAACTCAACCAACAACCATTCTCTTCACAAGAAGTGGGGCGGAGCTCCAATGAGAAAACAGGGAAGCCAACGCCTAAGGTGCCATTCCGTGAGGGACAACGAGTGTGGGTAAGAGCACGAGATCACCCTGTGTCGGCAGCAGTGAAACCCAAGTACGATACCACTGACATTGTCAAGCAAGTATTAGATCGTAACACAGTGTTGTTACAGAAGAAAGGGATCCAAGGAGTTGAACTGCTCAAGCCAGTTCTCAGCTAAGGATAACCAGAAACCGGAGAGATGGCCAGTGAACCAAGCACCATGCCACCCTACATCAGACTGGCCACTGTATATGGGGTAGTTGCCATTCGAAGAACCACTTCAGGGCTTTGGGCAGGAAGAGCCTTGAAGAAATTGGAACTTGCTAAAAAAAGGATTCCTGTCAGCAGAAGATGAAATGCTGTGGTGGAAAGAGGTCAAGAACTGTTGCGCAATCTGCATGGCCCAAGTCAGCTCAAAAGTCCAAATGGAAGGGGCCAGGACGAGAGAAAACCTACATCACAACACCCCGGGGGTGACGAGTTAGACAACCTGCCATACAAGCCTGTCAAGGTAACGGACATCTTCATTTTGGGGGGTGCCGGATCACCACTCTGCCCAGAGTGGGTCTTTGTGACTCAGTGGGATCTGCGTGAGGAAAAAACCACGAGAGTGTACCTGCCTGTGGGACGGTTCATTTCTAAAGTACTGTGACTCGTGCGGAGCCCAGACAAGATCAGGGGAGGCTGATGCAGGGGGTTCAAGCAGAAGGCTGGCAAGTGAAGCGATTTTTTATCCACTCAGTCCTTTAAACCGCATGCTGATGAAGGAGGGCCTGCACCATATAGACAGGCAACCAAGACCAAGACAGTGTGTCATTAATAGCTCAACCATCAGCTCCCCCACTTACGAAGGGTTATGTGGAAATGAAGGATGGGGTCACTTGAATGACGGCCTGGATGGGGGACCAACAGATCTGCTGACAATATCAATCAGGGAGTCCTGGCCATATGATCCAGCCTCTGGCCAGGTAAGCTGCCCCCCTTTAACCACCACACAACATCCCCTGGTGTTTCGAGTGCAAAGAGACCAGGGTCCCGAAGGTGTCGGCACTGCACTGGAACAACCTCACGACAATGAGGAGCAACAGGCGCAGCCAAGTGGATGGATCGGGCCCTGGGAGTTGACAACCTGGGGACAGTTAATATTAGAAGTTATTGCAAATCCGGACCTCCCCCTAGAAGACATGCCCGACACTCCCAAGGAAAGGGGTGCTCAGGGTACAGGGCTATACTACTACACCACCAGTTTAGATGCCTGGGGCAGCAATGGGGTCAGACCCAAACAGAAGGTGGGAGAGTTCATCGTAACCTCTGAAGCCTGGCATCTCGATAGGGTGCTACAGATTCCAGGAACCGTGGCTCATTGGACAGACACACCCACTGACCCTGGCTCCACCCAGAAGGTACAACTGGCAGTGCAAATGGTTGTAGTTCCATATAGAGGTGTATACTCCGTCGGAGCAACCATAACAGTCATTCCAGAACAGCAGGAAGCAGAGCCTGGAAGAAGAGAAGTTGCAGCAGCATACAGGAATAAACGCTCACATTCCTGGCCTTGGCCCTCTTTGCCACAGAAGTGGAAATGGACAAGAAAGGACAAAAACTGACGGACCAACAGCAAAAAGGGACAATGGGTGAGAAATCTTCACCGACTCATCCGCCGTACAATTCGTTGCAATTGGATACACCCTGACCGAGGGGTCCCAGAGTGGCACTGCGACTGGGCCTGTCGGCTCTTAGTACAGTTTAAAGGCCACGGTTATTGGGAGCCTGAAGTTATCCACCAGGCTCCTTCAAGAGTTGTGAGTTGCACAGCCTGGTTTCCCCGTTGGGAATTTTGGGGAAAATATCAGTTAAATTGTGACGAGAATGTGTCCACTAAACCAGACGCATCCCAGCAGACCAGCAACCATACCAAATGCGGCCTTGTCATCCCCGCAAGAGGATCCAATGCCACTGCGCAGAATCGTACACGCAGTCCTGACACTCCTAGGCCTAAAAACACTTCTTCAGCCAGAAACCACACAAATTACCCGTTGGCTTTTCGGAATCGAGAAGCCCTGCAGGAATGTATTAATACCAAGCTCAAACATTTGCCCAGCTGTTTTTGGAACATATTCACTCAATGCCGCACCCAGAACTATCTGCCCTTAGCCCCTCTTTACACTCATCGAGTCTATCTCTCCTGCATAACCTCCTGGTCGAAAACCATCTGGACTGAACACGAAGAATGGCTGAACACGACGTTTCCCTGGGTATGGAAGGCTTCACGCTGTAACTAAAAGTTTGAGCAGCACCGATGTAAGAATTAAAGCCTCTGTTCAAGAGGAAGTGTAATGTTGAGTGAGACAGGAATAGAGCAGATGTTCAGGAATTGGGGAAGTGAGAGCTGTAGCTTACAGCACAAGGCTGATGACTGAGGCGGGGGCACAGGTCAAAGAAGAGGCCAGCAGACAGCTCAGGACTGAGGTGATGATGGCATGTCTGAAATGGACACGACTCGGGAAATTCCAGAAAAAAAGATCACCTTATGTCACGGGTGACCAATGGGACAGCCATGGCAACAACCACTGGCCAATGAGCACAAAGAGTTTGGTGGAAATGCTCTATAAAATGGGCAAGAATAGAGGAACTAGTTGGTTGTTTCCTCGCAGAAGACCAGTGAACAAGATCGGACGGAGAAAAAGATGCTTAGATGGAAGAAGTACCAGAGACACAGCCCTGCTGATCGACTGCATTAAAAAGAGGATCAACCCGTGAGCCCTGAAGGACTGTGCATCAAAATTAAGAATCTGATTTCATCTAAAGCCTTTTTATCCAGACAACAGAAGTGAACTTGATCGGTGAACAGCTGATTGCTCTAAGTCTCAGGCTCCTGGAAGTCCTGAATCAACCTCAATTATGTCCCCGGGGTTTCCTTCAACTCTTCAGCCTCTGGAAGCCATTGTCCTCTGAGACATATGACAGCAAAGTTTCTGTTTAACCATCGAAGCCTGGAGCATCAGAGCCTGCCACTTAAAGGGGGAAAACTGAAGATCAAGTGGTATCCCCCTCAAGAAACCACTCGTTGTTACCCGAAGGAACAGCTCCATCGGGTGCATGGACGAGCCTCCATCTTCAAAGCCTCTCCAAACCCACTAGTTTCAGCATCAGGGAAAGACAGGTTGAGTTGATTGAATTATTTCTGTTATTGAATTTATTGTGTTGCTGAATTTAAGCTGTTACTGACCCCTGCAAAAGCGTTACTAATTAAAGAAAGCATATAAAATTTAGTTAAATCGTGGACATTCATTTATTTGAGTCACCTTGTTTTTGGTTTTTCTTTGGTGGTAAAAAGTCTTGTTGCCTGGTTCTAGAAATTATAGGAGGTTTTTATAAGTTGCCTTAGCCAAGTTTGTTAAAACAACGCCCTTGGGGCTCGTGCCGAGTCACTAAAATTAACCTTGCCCATATACCAAGTGCCAGTTGTAATATTAGGGAATGAGCAACCGTTAACAGGAGAGACTGTCGGACTGTGAACGACTGCGGTTGGCTACTCAGTCGTCCAGACCTCCGGTTGAAGAAGGGTGAGACTTCTGGATGTAGGCTGTCAGAGGCTAGGCGAGTCATTTCCTGACACCAGCTTAAACAGAACTTTCATTGAACCTGCTTAGTAAGACTTTTCAGGTTTAGGGCAGTCCGGACCCGTTGGATGGAGAGCTGGATTGAGCAATCCCCTTAGACATAGGGAAGTAGGAGGGAGGGGTTAGCTCATCGGACCACGAAAGCTTCTTCGGGGCTTCTCCACACCGTAACTCTCCCGGATGTGGGGAAAACAGTAAAGGTGGACTCATCAGAGAACAATACATGTTTTACATTGTCCACAGCCCAAGATTTGCGCTCCTTGCACCATTGAAACCGATATTTGGCATTGGCATGAGTGACCAAAGGTTTGGCTATAGCAGCCAATATATTGACCCTGTGGAGCTCTCGACGGACAGTTCTGGTGGAAACAGGAGAGTTGAGGTGCATATTTAATTCTGCCGTGATTTGGGCAGCCGTGGTTTTATGTTTTTTGGATACAATCCGGGTTAGCACCAGAACAGCCCTTTCAGACAGCTTCCTCTTGTGTCCACAGTTAAACCACAGTTGGATGTGGTTCGTCCTTCTTGGTGGTATGCTGAAAATACCCTGGATACTGTGGCTCTTGATACATCACAAAGACTTGCTGTCTTGGTCACAGATGCGCCAGCAAGACGTGCACCAACAATTTGTCCTCTTTTGAACTCTGGTATGTCACCCATAATGTTGTGTGCATTTCAATATTTTGAGCGAAACTGTGCTCTTACCCTGCTGATTGAACCTTCACACTCTGCTCTTACTGGTGCAATGTGCAATTAATGAAGACTGGCTACCAGGCTGGTCCAATTTAGCCATGAAACCTCCCACACTAAAATGACAGGTGTTTCAGTTTTATTGTACAACCCCTGTATATCCAAGGCTTTGTTTTTTTGCCTCCAAACCAGACCCGTACTGGCTCCAATTGATGCTGAGCAGACCCAAATAATGTGGATCTCAGTAACTGATGGTGTCCTCCAGCTGCTGTGCAGCTCTATCAGGTGACAACCTAGGACATGAGGATTCCCCCTTCCAGAAGCTGATTCCCCACCTCAATCCTGAGAGATGCACTAAACATCCAGCATCCAGGCCATCCTACACATTCCATCGCAAGCTTCTGCAAGATGCAGTCGTTGGGAGAAGTTCTTGAGCCTTCAGGTATCTGCTCAGAACAGCACTGATAAGAGTCTTGGCACAATCAGTCCATTCCCAGTTCAGTCGTAGTTTCTTTCCAAGTTACATCTGAGAGAAACATCAAATCAAATCCAACCTGTGCCTCTATCAGCTCAATCATTGCTAGTTATCGGAGACTCTGTTGTAAAGAGTGTGCATATGATGGGAGCCCACACATTATCGTTTCCTGTAGCCACAGTTCTCCATATAATGACCCAACTCCCAGACATCATGAACACTCATCCATGGGTTAATCCAGATCACCTCTGTCTGCTCTTTTCATGAAAGGACTTCAGGAAAGAGCAGACAGAGGTGCTTAAGTGAGTCTTACCCCACCTTTTTTACACCATCCAGCACTTCCAGGTCAGTGTCTACATCTCCGGCATTACCCTCGTCCAAGAAACGAGCTGCTTCAGCCGGCTGGTCAGCCTTAGCGCCTAGCTCTTCTCTGCGTCTGCATCTGTGTCTGCCTCCACACGTATGGGCATGATCAACAACTTCAGTGTTTTTTGTGGCAGGAGACATATTTACGGGAAGATGAACTCCATCCACCTACACCTACTAGCAGTCCGACCAAAACTGATGTTCACATGGTTCCAGTCATTATCCCCTCAGTTTGGCTGTGAACAAAAAATGCTTCATGGACATGGACCCTCAGCTTGTTCCACTGAATCTGTTCCCATTACTGTAACCACCAATCTTACCAAAAAACATCACATCAAGCAAGGTAATGCTGTGAATAACAAAAACCTTAAATCCGGCATAATTCATAAATCCAAACCTAAAAGTACACAGTCTCAAAAATCTTGTGTTGAAAGTCAGAACCCTTTACAACAAGGCTTTTTTAATTCATGACTTGATTCAGATCATAATACCCCTTGCATGTTTTGAAGGTAAACTTGGCTTGACATAAATGGGCTTGCAGTTTTTATTCAAGCTTCAACTCCAAACTAGAATTTTCCTTTTTCAATTGGAGAAGGAAGACAGCCAGGAGGCACAGCAGCTTGGTTTAAAGAACTTCTCTCTCAACAATTACTACTCATTTGAATATAACAGTTTTGTTTTTAGCAAGCCTTTTATATTTGTTATGATTCTGGCCCGTCTGCCTGCTTTCCCCTCTCCCTCCTGTCAGCAATCAGCTCATCTGCTTCACCTGTGCGCCAGCAGTTATATTCGGCCTCTGGCAGGCAGACGATGCCAGATTTTTGAAAGCTTCTAGAGTGAGTAAATATCCAGCGTTTCTACCTGCCTGATCACGTTTCCTGACCTCGTCTTGTTTCACAGATTTCTCCCTCTTGCCTGGCCCTTATTGGACGTCTCTAGCCCTGGATCTCGACTCTGTTTCTGCTCCAGGATTAATGCCCCTGCCCAGTCCCTGGATCTGTCTGCCTGAGCCTGCCTGCCTCTCCTCCCTGCCTGGAGTCCCTGTTTTTGCCCAGTCCCCTGTCAAGTGGCCTGTTGCAGCTCACCCGGCTCCCGCCTCAGCATCAGCTTACCAGCCGGTGAGTTTGGATCAGTCAACAATCCAACATCAGTCAGCGGGTCGCCCCCGCACAGACATTCTGGGACATTTCCGGATCAGCCACCTTCCCGCTGAGGAGCCACTCCCTGGTCCCCTTTCTCACACGGAAACCGAGAAGTGGTTCCTGCATTCTGATTGGTGGTTACCGGTGTGCCTGTTTCCAAGACCAAAATAAATCTTTTAACTTTTTACCTTGTGTCTGGCTGAAATTTTGGGTCCTCAGTCCTGGTCGTAATAATATTGTGTTTTACAGTTTACAGACCACCCAAATACTGTGCTGCTTTTACTCCTAACTTCATAACTCTGTTTGCCTGTTAACATCTCGGCCTCTCAGATTATTACTGTATTCTTCACTCTAGATAATATAAAGTTCAAGGAAATCTCTGAAAGAAGTGTTTGAAAATTGAATCTTATTAATGAAGTGGCTGAAAAATCATTAATGTTAAATAAGACATTTCTGCTGTATTTTACCTTCTTTATGTGACTCTTTTGTAAATAACTTTACCAGTAATGTCTGGCATTGACTCCAATAAATGAGCATTGGAGAAATGAAAGAACCAAACAATGTTGAATATCAGAAAGAAAGTGGGAAAACTAGATTATCAATAGAATTTCTGTAATAATCTGTCCATCTACAATCAAGTAGTCAAGCAAGCACTATACTTCTCAATATTACCATTAGATAATAAAAATAATACAAGAACCCTCTTTTCAGTTTTCAACAGTCTAATCGCCAGTATATCCACAAACACAAAGTGTAAAGAATTTGCAACCCACTTCTGTTTATCTCAGTATAATGTAGAATATTATTGACTCAGAGTCATTGTTGGTTGGTGACACAGTGGTGAAACACTTGAGAGTTTTATCCCCATCGATGCTGAAATGCTATGTAAAGCTATTTCTTAATTTAAACAGAAAACATGTATTTTAGACCAATATCCACATTCTTTTTAAACAATGTATTCAACTCTTTTCTAATTGGTGTTCTTGATTTTGAAAAATACTATCGTCAGATGGATATAAAGCCTCATGTGAAGAGAAGTTACTTTATTGCCTCCATTCTTAATAAATTTAGCCCAGTTTCCACCCTGCTATTTTTAAGCAAAGTTTTAGAGAATCTTGTTCTTAATCAACTAAATTCTCATCTAAACAGCATTACTGGGAGACACCCATCTAGTTTTAGATTAAACCATTGCACAGAAATGGCACTACTAAAAATTTCAATTGACATCTTATATAATATGTACATGTATATAAAAAACCCTACCATCAGTACTGGTAATACCCGACCTTGGTGCAGCTATACCAGGGGTCGGCAAGCCTTTTTACCAAAAGAGCCATTTTGCTCCCTCTTCCAACAAATAAAAATTGTCCGGAGCTGTGAAAGATAATACAGCCAATAAACTTATATACGTTTATTATTTTTTATTTATGTTATTTTACCTGCAACAATAGAATTTAACAAACAGACGTTCAGTGTGCGTGTTTAGGCCTCCTCAAAAATAAATTAAACACTGAACTACACAGGCCTATTTAAGTCCTTATCTTATTTGTATAAAATTAAAATAAAACATTGCCCACTTTAAGGAACATCTTTTGACAAGCCCATTTATGTGTGCTCTCATCCCCTTCGGGTTTCTTTGAATGCTAGTGTTCATACCTGTTTAATGTGAATTCTGTTTCTGAGGCTTTATGCTGATCTTCCCTTTGTCAGGGTGACTCCGAACACGATTGCTTCATGTATTCTCCGTCTGTGAACAGCTTCCCCCTCCTTTCGATCTTAATGGCTTCTTGAAAGTATGCTTGCTCTGCTCAACTTTCCGTGGTAGTTCTGAAACAGCTCTCTTTTGCTCGTCTTCAGTTGGGTGCCTTTGAAAAAATGCTGAGTGCTTGTTTTGAACATGTCTTTCAACTTTACATTTTGTATTATTTGCTAATTTTTCACCGCATATCAAGCACACAAGTAAGCCAGCGTTGTTGGCAGTGAAGAAAAAGAAAGTTGTCAATGCAGAATTAAACACCCTGTTTTCCTCTTTTGGGATGTATTAGCTTACCGTGGGGGTCGCAACCTGAAAAAGCCATCTACAGATAAAGGTGATGGTTATAAACGTGGATTTGATTGACAGTTTATTTTTAAAATTCAACAATAAAGGGGGCATATCATGCCTTTAAATCCTTTATTTTCACATTTAAATCAGTCAGTTCTGGTCTATAAAAAGTGGAACTGCAATGCTTTGGTCTGAATTCCTTGTTATTGTAGCTCCGCAGGCCCCTCTTTTACCCTTGTTCTGAGGTGCATCTGAGAGCAGCTCATTTATTGATTGATTGATAATCCTTTATTAGTCCCACACGTGGGAAATTTAAGCTGTCACGGCGGAAAGTATAACAGAACAAGAGTAACAGAAATGAAAGAACAGAATAATAAATAAAAACGGTACAGTGTAGAGAAAAACACCACAGCTTAACCAGAAATATAGATATAAAAATATCAACAACTATACAAAATACAATGTGTGCGTGTATATATATATAATATATATATATATATATATATATATATATATATTATATATATATGTATATATAAATACATGTGTATATATGCATACATATGTACATATATATATATATATATATATATATATATATATATATATATATATATACACAGGGGTTGGACAATGAAACTGAAACACCTGTCATTTTAGTGTGGGAGGTTTCATGGCTAAATTGGACCAGCCTGGTAGCCAGTCTTCATTGATTGCACATTGCACTAGTAAGAGCAGAGTGTGAAGGTTCAATTATCAGGGTAAGAGCACAGTTTTGCTCAAAATATTGAAATGCACACAACATTATGGGTGACATACCAGAGTTCAAAAGAGGACAAATTGTTGGTGCACGTCCTGCTGGCGCATCTGTGACCAAGACACCAAGTCTTTGTGATGTATCAAGAGCCACGGTATCCAGGGTAATGTCAGCATACCACCAAGAAGGGTGAACCACATCCAACAGGATTAACTGTGGACGCAAGAGGAAGCTGTCTGAAAGGGATGTTCGGGTGCTAACCCGGATTGTATCCAAAAGTCATAAAACCATGGCTGCCCAAATCACGGCAGAATTAAATGTGGACCTCAACTCTCCTGTTTCCACCAGAACTGTCCGTCGGGAGCTCCACAGGGTCAATATACACGGCCGGGCTGCTATAGCCAAACCTTTGGTCACTCATGCCAATGCCAAACGTCGGTTTCAATGGTGCAAGGAGCGCAAATCTTGGGCTGTGGACAATGTGAAACATGTATTGTTCTCTGATGAGTCCACCTTTACTATTTTCCCCACATCCGGGAGAGTTACGGTGTGGAGAAGCCCCAAAGAAGCTTTCCACCCAGACTGTTGCATGCCCAGAGTGAAGCATGGGGGTGGATCATTGATGGTTTGGGCTGCCATATCCTGGCATTCCCTTGGCCCAATACTTGTGCTAGATGGGCGCGTCACTGCCAAGGACTACCGAACCATTCTTAAGGACCATGTGCATCCAATGGTTCAAACATTTCTTCCTGAAGGCGGTGCCGTGTATCAGGATGACAATGCACCAATACACACAGCAAGACTGGTGAAAGATTGGTTTGATGAACATGAAAGTGAAGTTGAACATCTCCCATGGCCTGCACAGTCACCAGATCTAAATATTATTGAGCCACTTTGGGGTGTTTTGGAGGAGCGAGTCAGGAAACGTTTTCCTCCACCAGTATCACGTAGTGACCTGGCCACTATCCTGCAAGAAGAATGGCTTAAAATCCTTTTGACCACTGTGCAGGACTTGTATATGTCATTCCCAAGACGAATTAACGCTGTATTGGCCGCAAAAGGAGGCCCTACACCATACTAATAAATTATTGTGGTCTAAAACCAGGTGTTTCAGTTTCATTGTCCAACCTCTGTACATATGTACATGCACATAAACTCATACAATAAAACATTACCAAGTCTATTGAATGTGTTTGTTATTCTGTGCGAGTGGTCAGCTGCTAGGTCATTTTTGTAGAGTCTAACAGCAGTTGGAAGGAAAGACCTTCTGAATCTCTCCTTCCCACATCGTCGATGGAGCAGCCTGCCACTGAAGGAGTTGCTTAGTGCTGTCCGTGTCTCTTGCATGGGGTGGGTGATGTTGTCCAACAGGGATGACAGCTTAGCCACCATTTTCCTTTCACACACCATCTCCATTGGGTCCAGAGGGCATCCAAGAACAGATCTGGCCATCCAGATCAGCCTATCCAGCCTCTTTCCGACCCCAGCAGAGATGGTGCTGCCCCAGCAGACCACACCATAAAAGATGGCTGATGAAACAACAGAGTCACAGAACGTCCTCAGAAATGGCCCCTGGATTCCAAAAGCCCGAGCCTCCGCAGCAGGTGTAGCCTGCTCTGCCCTTTTTTGTAAACTCTCTTTATGTTGTGAGACCAGTCCAGCTTGTTATTCAGATGAACCCCAAGGTACTTGTAGCTCTCCATGACCTCAATGTTCATACCTTCGATGTTCAGTGGTTGCAGTGGAAGATGTTTGTGCCTGTCTACAACCATTTCTTTAGTTTTTCCAATATTTATCTGGAGGTAGTTCTGGTTGCACCAGTCCACAAAGTCCCCATCAGGGTTGAATTGCAGTCGTCAGAGAACTTTTGTAGAAAACAGTTGGTGGAATCGTAGGAAAAGTCTGCAGTGTAGATGGTGAAAAGGAACAGCCCCAGAACCTTTCCCTGTGGTGTCCCCGTACTGCAGGCAGTCCTGTCTGAAACACAGCCCTGAGTTCTCACATACTGTGTTTGGTTCGTGAGGTAGTCCAGGATCCATGAGGTGAGGTGATGGTCCACTCCTATGTTCTCCAACTTGTCTCTCAGAATTATGGGTTGGATGGTATTGAAGGTACTGGAGAAGTCAAAAAACATGATGCCTACCAGCCTGGCATTGGGGTGGATGATGGCATCATCCACCCCAATGCCAGGCTGGTAGGCAAACTGAAGTGGGTCCAGTGATGCACTCACTAGGTGCGAAACTGCACAATGACCAGTTGTTCGAGGGCCTTGATCAGGTGGGATGTCAGAGCCACTGGCCTGTGGAGTCTTTGGCACAAGTACCACACAAGAAGTTTTCCAGAGCTGTGGTACCCTCCCCAGCTTTAGGCTCAGGTTAAAAATGTCCACCATCACCCCACACAATTGATCTATGCAAATTCTTACAACCTTTAAGCTGATTCCATCTGGACCTGCCGCTTTCCTGGTTTTTATCCTCCTCATTTCCATTTGTGCTTGAATGGCCGAGATAGACAAGCTAAAGGAGCAATGAGGTATCTGACGTGGAACAGACGTGAAGGTCGGGGTGACTTAAACAGATGTTAGAGATTCTATCAGGGGAGGCAGTATAGATAGGAAAAATAATGGCAGCTGAATCAAACCTATTAAAAAAGGTATTTGGTTCATTTGCCCACTTCATATTCCCAACCGGCAGAGAATTATGTTCTTTGTGGCCTGAGATGGTTCTAAGGCCTCTCCAGACTCCGCAGATGTTGTTCTGCTGAAGTTGGTTCTCCATCCTCTGCCTGTAGCTGTTCATCCTATCCCTGTTCAGCCTTTTTAGCACTCTCTGCACCCTTTTTAGCTCCTCCTTGTCTCCCAATTTGAGTGCCTTCTTTTTTTGTTTGAGCACGGCCTTGATTTCTGTGGTAATCCATGGATTATTGTAAGGGAAACACCGTACGGTTTTGGTAGGTATGATGTTATCCACACAGAAATAAATATAGTCCATGATGCAAATCAGAAGGCTGTCGATATCTTCCCCATGGTCGTCACGAAACACTTCCCACATAGTACACTCAGAACAGTCCTTTAGAGTCTCCTCGCTCCCATTCGACCATCTCTGCACAATGCGGGTGACTGCTGGTACCATGTGCACCAAAGGCTCATACACAGTGACAAGGTGTACCATGTTGTGACGGTTGTGATCAGATCTCCCCAGAGAAGGGAGAGATGACAAACTGTAAGCATTTTTTGCATTAGCATACAGTAAGTCCAGTGCCTTATTGCCTCTAGTGCTGCATGTCATTTGCAGGGTGAAGGTGGGTAATACTGAGTCCAGTGATGCATGATTGAAGTCCCGATATTAAAAACAGAGCTTGTGAACTTTGTGTCTGCAGTCTGCTGACTACAGAATGGATAGAGTCACAGGCTGCCTCCACATTGGCTGAGGGCTGATATATGTTGTTATCACAATAACATGTGAGAATTCCCTGGGAAGGTAGTATAGTCGCTTACTAACGGCTAACAGTTCTATGTCTCTGCTGCAGAGTCGGTCTTTCACAGTGATGTGAAAGGGTTACACCAGCTGTCGTTCACAAACACTGCCAGTCCCCCATCCTTCCTTTTACCACTCTCACTTGTCCTGTCCGCCCGTAGCAACTGGAATCCAGGCAGCGCTACAATCATATCCGGGATGAGCGATGTTAACCAGGTCTCCGTCAGGATCATAATACTGCACTGTCAGAATTCCGTCTGGTAACAGTTTAGCGCAGCTAACACCAATCTTATTGGGGAGGGATCTTACATTCCTGAGCGATGGTCTGTACCGTCTCCTTCTCGAGCGACGACGGTCCCTACCGGCTCGACACCCGCGTTGGTTTTGGTGCCGTCTCTTTAAATACTACTGAGGCACTTCACACCCGCCCCCCTCCAGGTCAAAGAGCATTCCACTTTAAACCGTTTGGCCATTTTTGTAGTTTGGTGGTAAATGGCCTGTACTTGTATAGCGCTTAATCTAGTCCGAGTACTCCAAAGCTCTTTACACAACAATCGGTCATCCACCCATTCAGACACACATTTACACACTGCTCTGGGGCACACTGACAGAAGCGAGGCTGCCATACAATCTCCTTTATTGCCCCCAGATAATGGAGACTCAATTATCTAGTGCCACAGAAACAAGAGAAAAACAATGCATAACTGTTTATGTAATAATACTATTCAAAACACGGAGTACAGGTTTTATCCTCAAGGAGCTAAAAGCAGCACACAGCATGAACATAAGCAGAAGGCACGATGCTACTGCTATAGACTTATTTGCTTGCAGCATTGACATACTTGAGCTTGGACTACAAAATTGCAACAAGAAATAACAATTGTGGATACACAAATTGGTCAGCTGGAAGTCCATCATGACCTTGTTTTGCTGTTTGGCGTAACAGTTCAAAAACGTAATATAGGATACAGAAAACTAAACGGACTGAAAAATATGACACAAGCAGAGTATAAAGAGACTCCCAAGTACACAACAAAATGTATTTAAGGGCTAAAAAGTGGATTCTGCATGATATGTCCCCTTTAATGTATCACCTCAAACTCCAATATAACTATCATCAAACCAATAATGTATATATACGGTATATGTAAATAAAAATTTTATAAATAAATAAATAATTCTTTACATTAATTTATTTTTTTTTCCTTTTGTCAAAGCCAATGGAGCCACAAAAAGGAGGGTGAGGAGCTGGATGCTGCTCTGGAGTGGCGTTTTGCCGATTCCTGAGCTATGCTGTTGACCACTCTCCTACCAGATAAACTCAGACAGATTAGACTTTATGGAACTTTATGTACACGACCAGTCAATCATTCATTGGTTTGTGTTCATTTTTTATTCCTTTCTCTGATGACTCCTTTAGGACTATTGAAGCTCATCAAGAGAATGCCAAGGGAGCAAAGTAGTAATCAAAGCAAACGGGGGCTATTTGGAAGAATCTAAAATATAAAAGGTGTTTTAAGTTATTTAAATTTTTTTTGTTTGTTACTTAATTCTATATAATTGCTTCACAGTTGTAATGTCTTCATTATGTAACTACAATGTAGAAAGTAATAAAAATAAGGGAATGCCATTAAATGACATAGGTGTGTCCAAACCTTTGAGTGGCAGTGTTTATATGTCATTCAACAAGTTAGCATATCTGCTCCAATGAGGCTCATTTGTCAGATTAAAAGTACCTTTCGAAAATAACCTTTAAGTAGATATTAAACATACTATTTCAATCCAATTAGAGAAGTTTATTTACAGATATTTATTTCTTTGGGGCATTTTGAGTATTTAGTAATGCCGTTCGGCCTGTGCAATGCTCCAGCGGTCTTTCAGGCCCTGGTTAAGGACGTCTTAAGAGACTATCGAAACATCTTTGTCTTTGTTAACTTGGATGACATCCTCATTTATTCCAGCTCTTTGTGAAGGCTGAGAAGTGTCGACTTCCTCCAACCCTCCATTAGTTTCCTGGGTTTGATTCTCAAGGGTGGACAGGTTCGCGCTGACAAGGAGAAGATCAAGGCTGTCCTGGACTGGCCGGTGCCCGATTCAAGAAAATAACTGCAGTGTTTCCTCGGCTTTGCTAATTTTTAGAGACGCTTTGTGTGAAACTACAGCCAGACTGCCAGCCCGTTAACGGCCCTCACTTCATCCAAGGTTCCTTATGTTTGGACCCAACACCGAGTTCACCGAGCTCAAGAAGAGGTTTTCCCAAGCCCCTGTGCTCATCCACCTGGACTAAAGTAGACAGTTCATCCTGGAAGTGGATGCCTCGGACACGGGAGCAGGGGCTGTGCTCTCCCAGCGCTCGGACCGGGACGGGAAGCTCCACCCGTGCACCTTTTTCTCCCGCCGCCTATCCGCGGCCGAACGGAACTATGAAGTGGGCAGCAGGGAGCTGTTGGCCATCAAGTTGGCACTGGAGGAGTGACGGCACTGGCTGGAGGGCGCTGAACATCCCGTGCTGGTATGGACAGACCAACTCACGCCAGTCACGTTGGTCACTTTTTTTTTCTCGTTTTAATTTATCTATTTCTTTCAGGCCCGGGTCCAAGAATGCTAAGCCAAACGTGCTCTCGCGTCAGTTTGCCTTAGATGACTCAGAGAGAGAGGTAGCTTCTATCCTGCCTCCCAGCTGTATGGTCGGTGCAATAACCTGGGAGATAGAGGACGTTGTGCGACCCCGACTGATCGGCTGGTTCCACTCCGCCAAGTTCACAACCCATCCAGGTGTCAGCCAAACCATAACCTCGATAGCCAGGAGCTTCTGGTGGCCCACTTTGCATCGGGACGTGACAGAATACATCGGTGCCTGTGCATCCTGTGCTAGGAATAAGACCTCCAACTGACCTCCCGCTGGCTTGTTGCAACCCCTCGGCATCCCACAATGGCCCTGGGCCCACATCGCCATTGACTTTGTAACCAGTCTACCACGCTCCCACGACATGACTGCTATCCTGACCATTGTGGACCAAGGTTCCTTATGTCTGGACCCGACACGGCGTTCACCAAGCTCAAGAAGAGGTTTTCCCAAGCCCCTGTGCTCATCCACCTGGACTAAAGTAGACAGTTCATCCTGGAAGTGGATGCCTCGGACACGGGAGCAGGGGCTGTGCTCTCCCAGCGCTCGGACCGGGACGGGAAGCTCCACCCGTGCACCTTTTTCTCCCGCCGCCTATCCGCGGCCGAACAGAACTATGAAGTGGGCAGCAGGGAGCTGTTGGCCATCAAGTTGGCACTGGAGGAGTGGCGGCACTGGCTGGAGGGCACCGAACATCCCGTGCTGGTATGGACAGACCAACTCACAGCAGTCACGTTGGTCACTTTTTTTTTCTTGTTTTAATTTATCTATTTCTTTCAGGCCCGGGTCCAAGAATGCTAAGCCCAACGTGCTCTCGCGTCAGTTTGCCTTAGATGACTCAGAGAGAGAGGTAGCTTCTATCCTGCCTCCCAGCTGTATGGTCGGTGCAATAACCTGGGAGATAGAGGACGTTGTGCGACCCCGACTGATCGGCTGTTTCCACTCCGCCAAGTTCGCAACCCATCCAGGGTCGCCGAACCCCTAACCCGATACCCGGGGGGTCGGGGCCCCATTTGCATCGGGATGTGACAGAAACATCATTTTCCTGGCCCTGTGCTAGGAATAAAAATCTCCAATGGGCCCCCCCGCTGGCTTTTGGTGCAACCCCCCGGGATCCCACAATGGCCCCCGGGGGCCCCATTGCCCCTTTTACTTTGTAACCGGGGCCCCACCACGCTCCCATGACTGAGCTATCCCCGACCATTGTGGCCCGGTTTTCGAAGGGTTTTTTTACTGTCCCGGTTGGAAGCGAGGGCCTCCAGACGGCCAAGCAGGGGTTAAACATGGGGGTTTTGCCTGTACGAAAATTTTTCCCAGGGGGATCTTTTTCAGATCGAGGTCCACAGTTCACCGCCCGGGGCTGAAGGGGGTTTTTGCTGTCCTAGGGGCGAAGGTTTTCGCTAACCTCCGGCTACCCCCCCCCAAAATATTTGCCAGGTGGGGAAACCCCCAATAGGAACTAGAGTCAGCCTTAGGTGCGTGACTCGTCCGACCCCACGAATGGACTCTTACCTGCCATGGGGGAGAGTACCCCACAACTGTCATGTTTTTTCCTGCAAAATGAGTGCACGCCCTTTTTAAGCCCCCTTTGGGATATATCAGCCGCCGTGTTCCGGCCGACGAGAGGGAGAAAGCCGTGACCTCGGTCCGAAACCATGTCAGGGGGTGTAGGCGAAATCTGGATCCCAACGCCAGGGAAACTCCAGAGGTCCGCCGCCCAAACAAGCGCTATGGGACGACGATGAAAACGGGCTCCGCCATTGACTTTTACTCAGCCCACCACTTTTCCCCTCCGCCTCCCACCTAGTTTTCGTATCCCCCCTTTTTCCATGCCCTCTCAGGTTTTTACCTTTCCGTACCAGTAGGGTTTTTTGCCTCCGGGGGGCTAGGGTCCGTACCATTCTTTCACTCCCGCTACTTTTTTTGCCATTGCTGTATTCACAAAAAACCCGGGCCCCCCCTCCACCCGGATTTTCCACCCCCAAAAAAAGGTTTCCGAGGGGCCCGAACACCCCCCAGGCTCGACACCCCCTCTCCCTGGCGGACATCCTGCTCCTGAAAAGTAAGCTCCCCGTTCCCCCCCAGTTTTAAACCTCCCCGAGAGTCAAATTACTTACCACCTTCCCCCCGTACAGCGCCCGAACCTGGTCCCGAGCCCTTTCACCTGTCTTCCCTCCTTTTTTAAAAAACGGGACGAAACTGTTTCTCTGTCCTGAGTGTCCTCTTTTAATGTGGGTCAATTCGGCGGTTAAAATCCTGACATAATGGTGAAACCCAAAGAGGCAATTTATTAAATTTTTTTGCAAAAAATTAGAAAGAAAAAGAGCATACAACCAAACCCGGGGGTCTTTTTTTTTGCCCGTCCTGCCATAAACAGGAAAAACAGACTTTAGAGAAAATAGTTTTACATTAAGAGACCCGGGAGATAAAAACCCACCTTTTAAAACATCAATGTCTAAAAAAAGTCAGCATGATTTTGACGCCTCAGAGAAGAGAGGATTTTTCTTTGGTAAACATACGTTCAAAAATCAGAAAACCCTTTCATTCCCGGCGTCTCTTTGTGGGGGCATGTGACCTGCCCAAAAGTAGAAAAAAACCTGAAAATTGGGCATACACACACATAGTAAAACAGATATTAAACCAGATGACCTATTTGAATGTTTCCACTACCAATCCAAGGTTGTAAAAGTGGTAGTAACTTTCGCTTTACGCACAGCTTTTTTTACGCACTGCTTTGCAAACAGCTTGCTTGTTGTTTCATGTTTTTTTCCATTAACTTCAAACATTATAATGTTGCAGAAGAATAAAATGAGCACTTTGGAAACCTTGAAAAAGTTTTACAGGGCAGTGATGTTGAAGTACAAGATTCTTCGGATTTTGAAGTGGATGAAGATCTTCTTTAGGACCTAGTTCACAAGTAAGTTATAGTGTTACTTTTTATTTCCAGCAACTGTACATCACTTGCCAGCTTTTTCAACAATGCTTTACCGTTTTTTTACCTTTGTAACTACTGTTGTGTGGAGCGTCTGTATTTTTATTTGTGATTGATTCAATACTAACCCCCCCTCCCACTTTAAAAGGACTGCAAGGCCTTATTTGTGGAACTGTTTGAAGGCCTGTTATATATAGCTGTTATATCATTGACACTTTACCAGTACCACTTTATTGTTACAGAATTATATCATTACTTTTCCATGTTTATTTTTGTTTTGTTTTTGTGTACAATAGGAAATAATTTATTATATGTATTTTTACAGTGTATTTCTCTCTATGCGACTTTCCCTGAAACATAAGCACTATTCTCCAGAATAAACGCATCCTGTGTCACAAAAGTAATTTTTGTTATGGATTTGTAAGGATTATGATTATTGATTAATTAATATGTATCAAAATTCATAATTAAAAATCAGAATTCAGGAAAATAATTTCTTAACCAAAAATCATTACTTACGAATAGAAATCAGAGATGTCCTCTGGTGTTGTGATTAGGGGCTCAAAGCTCTTAATAATTACAATTAGTTATTTATCATTAATAATTGATCATTGTTAACCAAAAGCACTAAATGTCACTGTTTATTCAACTGCTTCGCCAAAGGTGGGGCAACAATGACACTTTATTTTGACAGATAAATCACTCTTGCACAAAATAAACGCAAACGCTTCTCTTATATATAAATGTGAAGATTTATTGAAGCCGTATAGCCCTGATATAAAGGCCTTCACCTAACTAACAGGCACTATTCTACAAAAGAGTAAAATGATTACCTAACAATAATATTAAAAGATCAGCTGGTAGAACAGTGGCCGCGCCCTTAGCCACTAGCAGCTGATTACCCCAAATCTGGAACAAAGGGTCATAAAACTCTGAGGCTTGAACTCAGTGGAAAAACTCCAGTAATAAAACTGGGACAAAGGACTGGTCAGGCCACGAGGCCCTGACTGCTTTGAATGGAAAACTTTTCCAACTTCTAACCCCTAGCTGATTTGGGATCAGCCGGAGAAAAACAAGACCATACACATCTTGCTGATCGAATCAGTGCTCCGTGATTCAGTCGCACAGCAAATCAAACTGCTCAGCATAAAATACTTCAATCAATATTGTATGCGACAAGTTGATACCTTGGATTAACTACTGGTGATTCTAAATCACCTTAACTATGCCGCACCCTGCCAAGACTTATAAATGCACCTATCTGATTTAATATACAAAAAAGAACAAAATTACTTTGACATTGATTTCAGAATTCCTTTCAAGCTCTTCCGGGATGGCCGTGTGGACGAAAAGTTCGCCTGTGAGTTTCTGTCGCTGCAGATATGTGCCTCCGTTGCATCGCCCAGTGAGACACGCTGGAAATGGCAACTCAAAAGTTTGGTTTCCGCGGGTTTTATAATCTCTGATGACATCAGCTTCGTTGACCGTCACTGCAACAAAGGCTGAGTGTAAATTCAGTTAAAACATTTGTCATTCTTACAAAAAAACATGATGTAATAAGGTTTCCTGTAACCAGAAAATCTAAATTATACCTACTTTCTAAGCCTAATTTTTTTTTCTCCCAGAGACTTCCCTCTGTGCATTTCTGTTGCTATCCCATTGTCTATCAGCAGTTAATCTGTCTTGGATCATGGAAATATAACATGAGGAGCAAGTTTGTTTCAAAAAGTTTTGGTTAAAAAATATCTAGCAGGTTCTGCAATAGCATTACAGCAGGTCAGCATAATCACCCATCAATCCTACACTGCTTACACGCTTAAAAGGACACATAATTATACCAAAATAAGAAATCAGCCTAAATAGAAAACTTTTCCAGAATAAAAAAAATAGTATTATAGTGTAAGAAGTACTACACTGCTCAAAAAAATAAAGGGAACACTTAAACAACACAATATAACTCCAAGTAAATCAAACTTCTGTGAAATCAAACTGTCCACTTAGGAAGCAACACTGACTGACAATCAATTTCACATGCTGCTGTGCAAATGGAATAGACAACGGGGGGAAATCTTTGGCGATTAGCAAGACACACTCAATAAAGGAGTGGTTCTGCAGGTGGGGACCACAGACCACTTCTCAGTACCTATGCTTTCTAGCTGATGTTTTGGTCACTCTACAACCCACACAATTGGCTCAGGTAGTGCAGCTCATCCAGGATGGCACATCAATGCGAGCTGTGGCAAGAAGGTTTGCTGTGTCTGTCAGCGTAGTGTCCAGAGCCTGGAGGCGCTACCAGGAGACAGGCCAGTACACCAGGAGACGTAGAGGAGGGCGTAGGAGGGCAACAACCCAGCAGCAGGACTGCTACCTCCACCTTTGTGCAAGGAGGAACAGGAGGAGCACTGCCAGAGCCCTGCGAAATGACCTCCAGCAGGCCACAAATGTGCATGTGTCTGCACAAACGGTTAGAAACCGACTCCATGAGGATGTTATGAGGGCCCGACGTCCACAAATGGGGGTGGTGCTCACAGCCCAACACCGTGCAGGACGCTTGGCATTTGCCAGAGAACACCAGGAATTGGCAAATTTGCCACTGGTGCCTTGTGCTCTTCATAGATGAAAGCAGGTTCACACTGAGCACATGTGACAGACGTGACAGAGTCTGGAGACACCGTGGAGAGCGATCTGCTGCCTGCAACATCCTTCAGCATGACTGGTTTGGCAGTGGGTCAGTAATGGTGTGGGGTGGCATTTCTTTAGAGGGCCGCAAGGCCCTCCATGTGCTCGCCAGAGGTAGCCTGACTGCCATTAGGTACCGAGATGAGATCCTCAGACCCCTTATGAGACCATATGCTGGTGCGGTTGGCCCTGGGTTCCTCCTAATGCAGGACAATGCTTGACCTCATGTGGCTGGAGTGTGTCAGCAGTTCCTGCAAGATGAAGACCTTGAAGCTATAAACTGGCCTGCCCGTTCCCCAGACCTGAATCCGATTGAGCACATCTGGGACATCATGTCTCGCTCCATCCACCAACGTCATGTTGCACCACAGACTGTCCAGGAGTTGGCAGATGCTTTAGTCCAGGTCTGGGAGGAGATCCCTCAGGAGACCATCCGTCGTCTCATCAGGAGCATGCACAGGCGTTGTAGGGAGGTCATACAGGCACGTGGAGGCCACACACAATACTGAGCCTCATTTTGACTTGTTTTAAGGACATTACATCAAAGATGGAGCAACCTGTAGTGTGTTTTTCCACATAATTTTGTGTGTGACTCCAAATCCAGGCCTCCATTGGTTAATAAATTTGATTTTCATTGATGATTTTTGTGTGATTTTGTTGTCAGCACATTCAACTTTGTACAGAACAAAGTATTCAATGATAATATTTAATTCATTCAGATCTAGGATGTGTTATTTGAGTGTTCCCTTTATTTATTTGAGCAGACTGTTGAAATACTGTGGCAAAAATTTTTATGCTTCTTTTTACTTAAGAGCAGGAAGAATTATAAATTACAGTATGAAAATATTTTCATTGCTTTAATTAAAGCAACACCATTAAATAGAAGGCAAGTTAGCCCTCATTCAGTAAAATCAGTTTACCTTTTTTGTCATAATGAGTGAGAACCAGGAGACTAGAGCGGACATAATTACGGTGACCAAAGTAAAGATTTAAATTGTTTATTGTAAGTACAGGTTGCCACATTGTAGGGTTGTCACATTGGTGGGTGAGATGATGGATCCAGGGAGGAGTTAGCAAACCATGGAGACTGAGACTGACAGGTTGGTGTGCAGTGTGAGTCAGGTCCTTCCAAGATGTATGTGGAGTTGAAGGGTGGATAGGCAGGACTTGGAACATGAGCAGCGGTTTGGTTTGCTCGATCAGTGAATCCAGGGGAGTCGTAGAGTTTCAGTAAACACAATGAAGTATTTACCAGTTCGGCAGGAGGCAGATCCACGATGGATAAAGCTGGAACAGGATCTCTCAGCGGTTAACCTTTAAAGAGGGAAACACAGTGGCGTTAGGAGTCAGAGAGTCATTGCTCAGGAAATTCGTAGCAGGGTTAGGTCGGTCTGTCACCCCTCTAGGCGAGTTAGCAATCTGACGCCTCCTCCAAGGTTCCACCCGTTTAAGTACTATCCCTGATTGCTCCTAAAAGGAATGCAGTTGTGCAGCTGCACCTGCCTGTCGCACCCTGAGAAGAGAGAGAGAAAAACCACTTCACACTACACAACAAACCTGTACTCAGCTCCGTGGCGTGACACAGGTTTAGGGAAGCTCACAGTAATTATATGGAAAACAATAGAAATAAACGTGTTCATTTTTTGATATAAGTTTAAAATCTAATTGCATATTTTCAACATAGCCTACATGCTAGTATTTTTCCTAAGATCCAGGGCTACCCCAGATTCTATGAGTACAGGTGCAGCCTAACCAACATTCTATTGCTTCGCCCTTTAAGCTGTTGCTAGTGGGTTAAAGGCGAAGCCGGATGTAGTCCATGCCTCACCGGGTCCATCCAGACCAAAACCTAAAGCATCTGCTCGCATATAATAAACCACAAACTCTGCCTTCTGAATGGATAATTACTCACTCCAAGCCCCTGTGCATCATAAGGACAGAAAAAAATCTATATCTCAGGAAGGCTGAGATAACAGACCTGCTGCTGTGAATTGGAAAACGAAGGTTACGACTGTAAAAGTGTAACGTTGAGCAGAGCAAGTCAAAAAATCCCCAGGAGGAACATGGGAACAGATCAGCAGCTGGATCATGCATAACGATGCAGCACAATCCCCGTGTGCCCAAAGTAACACAGCAGAGGAGAATAACCTCTGTTCACAAGGAGGCTCAATGAAATTCAGCCACAGTGACAATCAAAGCAAAAGTCACAAACCGTTGCTGATGATAAACATTATGGCACCCTGTGTCTGCATGCAGGAAAAGGTGACTCAATAATAAAACGCATCAAATAATAGCCATTCTGTCAGAACCCTGAGAACAGAATGAATCATGGAGAAACCTGACACATCACGCAGGTCAAAGCAAATAAATGAGCACGGGGATGACCAGGAAGCTGCCGTGCAAATGTCCTCCATTGTCATCCCTCCATGCAGAACCGTGGAGGATGAAATCCCTCTGGTTGAATGAGCTCTGAGAGGATCCAGTCCAGAGGAAATATAAGCCTGTGAAATAGTCTCACACAGTGTGTCACCCAGCATGAGAAGCGCTGGAAAGACGGGGGGCGTCAAGCAGAGTTATCTCTGTATTGCATTAACAGACGCTAGGAGTGACGCAGTGCGCTTTTGTGTTACGTGGCGTGCACAGGAAAGAGGAGATGAGAGGTGGTCTCCTCTTCAGTAATGAGGAGGAGGATAAAAACCATCCAGAGTTATCACTTTTGATCTGGACGAGCTTGTGATACTTTTAGGTGTAAAAGCAGGGCAAATCGTACACTCTCTTTGCAGATGTCAAAGCTAACAGCTTGGCTGTTATAAAAGACAGAATTTCAAGTGGAGGCTGATCAAGAGACTTAAAGAGAGCTTTAACCAGCGCATGCAGAACCAGCGCTAAATCCCGCTGAGGGTTTAGAGGGCATGACACAGGTCTGTGTCTACCTACACCTCTCAGAAACTGCTCCATCAGCATATGGTTAAAGACCGTTCTGTCAACAAAACCCTCATGACAGGAGGAAATACAGGGGTTGGACAATGAAACTGAAACACCTGGTTTTAGACCACAATAATTTATTAGTATGGTGTAGGGCCTCCTTTTGCGGCCAATACAGCGTCAATTCGTCTTGGGAATGACATATACAAGTCCTGCACAGTGGTCAGAGGGATTTTAAGCCATTCTTCTTGCAGGATAGTGGCCAGGTCACTACGTGATACTGGTGGAGGAAAACGTTTCCTGACTCGCTCCTCCAAAACACCCCAAAGTGGCTCAATAATATTTAGATCTGGTGACTGTGCAGGCCATGGGAGATGTTCAACTTCACTTTCATGTTCATCAAACCAATCTTTCACCAGTCTTGCTGTGTGTATTGGTGCATTGTCATCCTGATACACGGCACCGCCTTCAGGAAGAAATGTTTGAACCATTGGATGCACATGGTCCTTAAGAATGGTTCGGTAGTCCTTGGCAGTGACGCGCCCATCTAGCACAAGTATTGGGCCAAGGGAATGCCATGATATGGCAGCCCAAACCATCACTGATCCACCCCCATGCTTCACTCTGGGCATGCAACAGTCTGGGTGGTACGCTTCTTTGGGGCTTCTCCACACCGTAATTCTCCCGGATGTGGGGAAAACAGTAAAGGTGGACTCATCAGAGAACAACACGTTTCACATTGTCCACAGCCCAAGATTTTGCGCTCCTTGCACCATTGAAACCGATGTTTGGCATTGGCATGAGTGACCAAAGGTTTGGCTATAGCAGCCCGGCCGTGTATATTGACACTGTGGAGCTCCCGACGGAAAGTTCTGGTGGAAACAGGAGAGTTGAGGTGCACATTTAATTCTGCCGTGATTTGGGCAGCCGTGGTTTTATGTTTTTTGGATACAATCCGGGTTAGCACCCGAACATCCCTTTCAGACAGCTTCCTCTTGCGTCCACAGTTAATACTGTTGGATGTGGTTCGTCCTTCTTGGTGGTATGCTGACATTACCCTGGATACCGTGGCTCTTGATACATCACAAAGACTTGCTGTCTTGGTCACAGATGCGCCAGCAAGACATGCACCAACAATTTGTCCTCTTTTGAACTCTGGTATGTCACCCATAATGTGCATTTCAATATTTTGAGCGAAACTGTGCTCTTACCCTGCTAATTGAACCTTCACACTCTGCTCTTACTGGTGCAATGTGCAATCAGTGAAGACTGGCTACCAGGCTGGTCCAATTTAGCCATGAAACCTCCCACACTAAAATGACAGGTGTTTCAGTTTCATTGTCCAACCCCTGTAGTCTACTGATAATCACTGAGGGAGAGCACATCCATTGCTTTGGATTGCCAGATATAAAACTGTATGTGACCTTCTATCGTGGCTCTTCGTCATGCTCTAACAGACGGCGACAGTCCGAGACGGGAGCCTCAGCGCTGATCTCTGTAATCATTCCTCTGCCTTAACTTAGAATAAAATGAGCTAAAAGTTAGAAACTGTTTGAGAGTCGTTCCTTTAAGAGTCTTTAGATAGAGTGTGTGATCGCTTCATGGGGACCAAGTACCGGAGGAGCTCCGAGGCGTCTGACCGCCAACAGGGTGCGGTAGCTCGGACAGTTAGGATAAAAAACTCTGTGCCCCAGAGCTGGTTGGTGGCCTAGTCCCCCTTCTACCGGACGTGGAGTTGTGGATCGTGCTGAGAGTTCCACACTCGGGATTTGGCTCACCCAAAATGTGCATATAGTTTGGTTGGGGACGTTTGGACTAGGAAAGGGTTAGCTCACCCTGGGGTTTTGCGCTCACCTCAAACAGGAGGCAGTTATAGGACGGTAAGCTCCGCCGGGGTTGATAAGCGACTAGAATGTGAGCCGCGGAGGTCGGGAGTAACATCCCTGGTCAGGACCTAAATGTTACACTCAGTTAACTGAGAACCTTTCTCTTTGTTGCCGGCAGCCGTAGGGTTCCAACCTTCTGCTTTGCTTTCTTTTTATTTCCCTTTTCTCTCCTTGCTGTGCACAGTGTGTGTATGTGTGTATGCGTGTGTGTGTATGTTTGGCTGCGAGTGAGAGGTGACATCATCGCACGAGCTGTGTGAAATGTTGAGGAAACAATTGTGATTCGAAAACTGGTTGGTTTTGTGCTTTTGTCAGATTTTTAAAATTGTGTTCCATATAATCACATTCCGCTCCACAATAACCTGACAATGAGGTAAAAGGAGAACATAAAAAAAAAAGATCAACACATTGATGTCATGGCTGCAGCCAGTCTTATAGTTTAGTTCTACATGTAGACACAATCAGGTGTTGCTCAACAAACCAGGAAAATATCTCCTGGTTCCAGTAAGACGTAGTAGAAACTGCAAAAGTAAACCTCCCTCTTCTCTTTCGTATCTTCTGTGCTGATTCTAAACATGCGGCTCTGGGTTTAAAGATGCAGTATAATTAAGACATAAATCACGGCAATTAATCACAGGTGGACCATTGATTAGTTAACTATTTTATTTTTCTGAATTACACATGTAATATTATATAAACTGAACAACTTAACACCCTTTCCTCTCAAAGTGTTTAATAGTAAGAACTGCACTAATGTCTCACATGCTCAGTGCAGAACAAAAGACTGTGTTGAAAAATGTTTCATTTATTACTTTTGGCAGGCCAAATTTCTTCAGAAGTGGAATGAAGGGCTGGCGATAAAAGAGAACAGATTCATAGAAGAAGGAACAATTTTAATAAAATGTTTCAAAAGCTCTTGGCATAATAAAATAAGCGTGTTTTAGGATTTTAACATTTGACTAAGATTTAGGAAAATAAACTTAATACCACTTTCCTTTTCAAATGTAAGAAATTAAGACAATGTAGCCTCAGGAGTGGAACACTTTGATGAGAATGTAACGTTTAAAAAGGTTATTTATGTAGATGACAAAAGAAGCACATTTATCTGGCCCATTGTAAACATCTCTGAGTTTAAGAAAAACCTTGGTCAGCAAAAATTCAGATTAAGTTCTTTTCTAAATACCTCAAAATGTGTCATTATTTGCTTCAGCAAAATGTTTTTTATCAGGCCTAAACTCTGTTTCTCCTTGTCCTTCATTCAGCTGCCAACAAAAAATTAAAAGTAAAATTATTGCAAACCTTTTTTTTTGATTCACAATAATTTACATTCAGTCTAAAACCAGCTGAGACAGAGAACTGGTACAATATGTCCTATGTTATTTTAATGTTAAATTACCTATAGATGGTCAGAGGGTGTGTTGGAATAAGGGCAAATATGCACCAAATGTGGAAAAGGCAGAGAGAAATCGGAAGCGTTTAATGCAGCTGGTCGCATGGCAAAGAACTAAACACAGACACCGAGGTGTCGCCTTCACCACCGTGCATCCACCTAATAATCCGTTTACTGAGGCCATGGTTAGATGAGTTAGACAGATTATTAGCTGGTATAACTTTAGCATTGGGAGATTTCAGACAACTTTTGGGTCGCAGCACTACACGCAGTAATCTCCAAGTTATTGAGATTGCGGCCCGCACCTCTCATCAATGCAACGCAGCACCTTATTTTGCTGTAGCTGGAGGAATGGGAAACGCGCTGCGTGGCATGTTCCCAACTAAAAAAATTCAGACACCATGCTTAAATTTTTCTGAGACGGGCAAACACATGTTTCTTTATGAGGCGGTAGAAACCTGTATCAAACAGACAGTGACTCGATGGAGTTCAATATTTTCGACAGACTGTAATGGATGGAATATCTGAAGGAAAATAATGCGAAGAAACCCAGATTTAGAAAGGTTTGGTCACGCTAGGTGGGAGAGACAGTTGTTACACCACATGCAGAAATATTTGGAGGAGAAAAAAGCAGATAGAACACGAAAAGAAACGTTAGACAAAAAACTTAAAACTGTCCAATTAACCGCAGTACGATAGAAGAGGAATAGTAAAAAGCCTGATAAGAAAATGCTGCAGAGGCTGAGAGAGGAGCAAATTGGATGATGGCTCCTGTTACATCTCCCCCCACTTCAGCAGCTAGGGGGGAGGTAACACCTCCTCAAACGATACTCATAGCTTCTACCAATGTATATCAACTGGCTCCACCTATCCAGTGGGAGTCACACCCATATAGTCCTTGTGGCCGGGCCAGGCGTGGGCCGTTTGGAAAGAGGGCCGGACGAAGGGGTGGACAGGGAGGAGCTGGTTCCTCCTCTTACCTAGTAGGTGGGCAGACGGATCGTATGGGGCACGCCCAGAAGGAGCTCCTCCATCCTTGCCTCAACCTCCAACAAGCTCCTGTCCAGACAATGGGAAAAATGCAGAACCCACTGTTCCAGTGGAATTAGAGGGACAAATTGCTATTTCTTGTGAACACTGAAACCGCTTTTCCATGTTGAATATTCCTCCGTCTAATAAAATGTCTTCTCTGATGGGTGAAACAGAACCGGGACTGTGTTTTACACCTCTTTACACCTATGGTTTGGAAGACAAAAACTATTGCATTCATTTGTTGTTTCGCCCGACACACCTATGAATCTGCAGAATCGGCAGAGACATTTTGATTGCATTGGGAGCGACAATACTTTGTTCCATGGATGGTTTTGGGGGGTTTTTTGCTTTCCCATATGGAACCCCCACTGCATGCAGTGGAGGCCCCTGGATCACATCAGTATGTACTGTGGCCTGAAGAGGAGGGGGGAGGAGTCTTATGTGGACATTTTATCATGGCTTCATGAGCCTGAAACCCTTTTTTTTTGCTGGGGTGGGGCCAAATTTTCCTTTTTCTGGAAACCCCGGGATTCGAAAACTAGCTCCTTGGGCCCAAAACCTGCTCTGCACGTGTGACTTTGTTTTTTTAAAAAAAAATGACAAAAAACAGATTGTTTTTCAGGAAATTTTTGGAAAATATTTTAAAAGGGGGAAAAAAATATGGACCTTTTCCTCTAAAAAATTCATGGGAAAATGTCTGATGAAGCTGTACCTCACCTTGCACCTTGCAAGTCATCAGACTAAAAAAGGGGGGTTTGGGGAGTTTCCTTTGCAGCCCAGCAAAGGGGAATTGACAAATTCCCCTTTTTTTGTCCCAGCCCTTTTGTTGTCTCCCTCCACTAACATTTATTGTATTGCAATTACTGCATCTGACTCTGCCGTGTTAGAACATCCTCAGCTATCTAGATAACATGGCAGAGAATTAACTGATCACCCTCTGACTGAGGCTGTTTTATCCAGTTGTCCATCACATCTTTGGGCTCAAGGACCCACTAATGTTGGATGTGTGAACATTGCCCCTGTGGAATTTAAGTAGCAGGATGTCAGGACATCTGGACTGGGGTGTTGAGGGTGTCTTTTTATATACTCGTACTCGTCGTCTTCCGCTTATCCGGAACCGGGGGTCGCGGGGGCAGCAGATTCAGCAGAGAGCTGGTCCAGTGTTCCATGGCCGGGACGAAAACCACACTGCTCCTCCTGAAGCCGAGGTTCGACTATCGGCCGGACTCTCCTCTCCAATACCCTGGCGTAGGCCTTACCAGGGGAGGCTGAGGAGTGTGATCCCCCTGTATTTGGGGAAACCACCCTCCAGTCAACCCCTTCTTTTAAAGGGGGGACCACCACCCCGGTCTGCCAGTCCAGAGGCACTGTCCCCGGCCCCGCCATGCAATGTTGAAGAGGCGTGTCCAACCATGACAGCCCCAAAAACATCCAGAGATTTTGAGGTACTCAGGGGGATCTCATCCACCCCCGAAGCCTTGCCACGGCGGAGCTTTTTTAACAACCTCGGTGACTTCAGGCCTGGGTGATGAAAGGGCCCCAACCCCGAGTCCCCAGGCTCTGTTTTCCACCAGGGAATGCGTGATGGCAGGATTGAGGAGATCCTCGAAGTACTCCTTCCACCGCCCGATAATGTCCCCAGTCGAGGTCAGCAGCCTCCCCCCCCCACTAAAACAGGGGTTGGCGAAGCACTGCGGAACCGAAGCAGATGCTACAAGGCCCCTGCTTTGGGGAATGCACAGACTGGACTGTTTTTGAAACCTCAGCCACTGATTTAAACGAACTAAAACTGATGTGGTGACATCAATACATCAGTTTCTGTGAGGGTGTGTGTGCAGACCAAGACCTTCTGCACCTTTGGGAACAACAAGCCATGGTTTCACTCCAAATTTTCAGGAATCTGCGCAGGGACAAGGAAAAACCTCACAGCAGTGGGTTTTGGGCGCGGTACAGGCAGGCTAGGAACAAACTAAAAAAGGGAGATCAAAGCAGCCAAAGAAGCTATAGTGAGAAGCTGAAGAACAGCCTTTCTGCTGGTGACACTTTGGGGCCCCTATGGACTGGTCTGAAAACCCGGAACCCCTACAAAAGCCCCCCACCCTTCCCGAAACAAAGTCCTCCCCGGGGAAAATGTCTGAATGGCTTCTACTGCAAACATGACAAGACGCCATTCACACCTAAAAACCTTCTCCTCCACATCCCATTCAGGAAAACGTTTGACCAGTAAAGCAAAACCAACCCCCACCTTCAGATCCTCTGCCTGCACTAAAGATCTCTGAGGAAGATGTAAAAAAGGCTCTTTCAGCCCCATGAAAAAAAGAAAGCTGGAGGGGACCTGATTAAGTCTCCCCATCATGCCTGAAAGCCTGTGCAAATCAACTCGCTCCCGATCTTCAAACCCGGATCTTCAACAAGTCACTGGAGAATTTTGAGGCCCCCCCCTGCCTAAAACATCCACCCTTTCCCGTACCCAAAAAAACCCCCCATCCTAGGATTAAATGACTACAGGCTTGTAACCCTGACGTCTGTGGTCATGAAAACCCTTTGAGGGGCTGGGGGTTGAAGCCCCCTAAAAGACATCACAGGCCCTCTACTGGCCCCCCTTGCATTTTGCTTACCGGGCAAAACGTTGGCAGATGATGCTTTTAACTTAGGTCTACACTTTATCCTGCAACACCTCGACCCCGGGGGACCTACGCCAGGATCCTGTTTGTAGACTTCAGCTCGGCCTTCACCCCCATCATACCAGACATACTCCCCAGAAGCTCACCCAGCCCAACGTCCCGGGGCCTCCACCTGTCAGTGGATCAAAAAGCTTCCTGACGGACCGACAGCAGCAGGTGAGACGGGGAGCATCTTCTCCCAAACCAGATCAAATAATTTATGCTCCCCCCGGGGGGTGTTTTTTCAAATCCCCACTCCTCTTCCCCCTGTACACAAATGACTGCACCTCAGCGGACTCGTCAGTGAAAACTCCTTAAGTTTTGCAGACGACACCACTGTCATTGGGAACTGATCCAGGACGGTGATGAGTCTGCATACAGACAGGAGGTAAATCGCCTGATACCCGGTGTAGTCAGAACTGCCGGGAACTAAACCCACTCAAGACTGTGGAGATGGTGGTGGACTTTCGGAAAAAACCACCCCCATAAAACCCCCCTCCCCATCCTCCAAAAACACCTTGTCGGCTGTGGACCACTTCAGGTTTTCCTAGGAACCACCAATTTTCTGAGGACCTGAGATGGTCTTCACACATAGACAACGTTCGGGAAAAAAGGCCCCAGCAGAGACTGTACTTCATGAGGCAACTCAAAAAGGGAAAAACCTTCCACAGGAGCTGCTGGTCATCTTCTACCAATGCCATCATTTCAGTCTGTCCTGTCTTCATCCATCTCAGTGTGGTTTGGGTCATCCCCCAAAAAAGGACAGGTCCAAAACTGCAACGAATAATCAGGAAATGCAGAGAGAATCATCAGGGCTGACCTTCCCCCATCCAAGACTTATACAGGTCTAGGGTCAGGAAAAGAGCTGCTAAAAAACTCTGCAGACCCCCCACACACCCTGCAAACAAATGTTTTTAGAGTTTTACCTTCAGGCCGCCGCTACAGAGCACTGTTCTAAAACCCGGCGGCCACAGAGACAGTTTCTTCCCCCAGGCTGTTCCCCCTGTTGAACATTCAATAGAGTATAAAAAAACAGCATAAAAAATGTTGCAAATGCACCTTTTTATTTTTTATATTGTGTATATTTGTAAAATTTTTAAATTATATTCTGTATTGCAAAAACAAAAACCAAAGAGCAAAGTGTACCGGAGTCAAATTCCTTTTTTGTATGTACAAACTTGGCAATAAAGCTGATTCTGATTCTGTTATTTCTAACTTTTCTCTCAGAAAGTTGTCCAGACGAGTATAGCTGAAATAATAGTCACATGCTGTTAGTGAGTGTTACTTTTCTTAGTGAATATTTTGTTAGCTAATATGATTTCAAAAATTCATTAAATAGGACTACCAATCTCATAGGAGTTACAAAATTTGAACTTGCTCTTTATGGTTTTGAAAGCCAAATATGTGTTCCATCATCACACTGTGCAGTGATAACAAATTGGACATCTTGTGCAGTCTTTACACTTCCTTTGAACTCTACATGTCCATATCGTCCCACTGCATTACAGAACAATTAGACTCTCAATATCCTGGCATAAAAAGTCTTTATAAAACTATTTCTCTTCTCAACAATTATCTGAAAGAGTACAGATTAGAAATACTTTCCCTTATTGCCTTTTTCTAATATGTGTATACCCTAATTTGAAACCCACTAATAACCCTAATGACACCACTAAGACATGGTTTATACTTGGTGTTTCTGTCCTCACGAACAGCATCTCACGACAGAAGCACTACGCATGTACTGTTTTTGGATGTAGTTTCTAAGAAGATTTCGAAGGACTAAAATCACTTCTGACCAAAACTAATACAAAGGCTTGTAAGCTCACTTGGATTGTACAGTAATACAAAAATGTAAAACACACAAACAAGTCACCTCTTGAATGACTTAAAAAAATAATAAATAATTGAGGTTTTGTAGTAGGCTAGCCAAAGTCCAGACTTCCATGCCTGTCATGCCGCAACATTTTAGACTCAAACTGAAATGTTGTGGCATGACAGGCACGAAAGCCCTCCAATGTGCCTGAATTAAAAAATAATAATTTTAAGAACAGTGGGCTAAAATTCCTGTAGAGCAATGAAAAGGAATCATTGCTAGTTATCTCAAATGCTTGATGACAGCTGTAACAAACTACTATTAAAATCTTTTATAAGGTTAATAAATTAATATAAAATAGTAAATATTCTTTTAATTTGGGTTACATTTGTTAGGTTTCTTTGTTTATTTTATTTTGAAGGTCTACGGCGGATTTGCTTACATCTTTTTCTAGCTTACAATTCCGCCCTGCGTCGTCAAAATATCTTCCTTATCGAAGGTTTATTGCTGTTGTCAACTCCAAAATGAATGATTGTCCTTTCCATTTAGATTCCAGGTCAGATTGGGAAAAGGTATGTAATGTAAGAATTATGATTACTGATTAATTAATATTTATCAAGAATTATAATTTAAAATCATAATTTGAAAAAAAACGGGTTGGTCACAAAGCAAAGCAAAGCCCGGTCCGTGTACACAGAATATTCTTCCCTTAAAGCTTCAACAGAGGGTTGAATAATGGTCTCGGACTCCAGAGGGCAGGCTCTCCTTGAAAACATGAACGCTCCTGGATGTTGTCTTTCAGATGAGCTTCAACTTTTCCCAGGTCTGCTGTCTGCAAAGTATCATTCAGCATAAACTGCAGATTAACACACTGGTCAACTTCCAACCTGACCCTTCGCTGATATAAAAGAGTGAGCTGTCCTAACACATCGGCCACCTGTGTGTCTTTTGGTGGGTTCTTAATGACCCGTAGCAACTCCTGAATCCTTGCTTCACATTGCTCAATGCTATAATCATGAAGACCTTTACGCTCCTCTGATGACAATGAAATTAAAGCTCCAATTGCTTCCTGTGCCTGCATTCCTGTGGAGTCCTGACTCACATCTCCAGCTGCAGTCTGGGATGTTTTCTCCATCTTTGGCCAAAATGCACAATGACAATACAATGACAATGCAAAACAAACAAAGCTGTTTAGCTAAGAACAACCACTTAACAAATTAGCAGCAACACAAACAGACTAAGCACTCAGCTAGCTGTATGATTCATATATATATATCTTGCAGATTAAAGGGTTTTGCTTAAAATAGGCACACAGGTTTGACCGTTCAAACTGTGGCTTACCCAAGTCTATGCTTTAATGGAAATAAAAAGCAAAACACACAAAAAAATTGAAACATTCAACGCTATTCTTAGCTTCAAATGAATGTTAGTGTGCATACTATGGTTTATTTACTTTCTTGCAGGACCTACCAAGTTAGACAACTGTTATGGAAATTATAGGGTCTTGCTTGATTTGCTCTTTGATACTCTACAGGAACTGACAATAGTATTAGAACCCCTCAGTGTTGTTCCACTATTCTTTTATATAGTCTTAGAGTAATGGTTTCTGAGCCTTCTCCTTGCACCTGGGTGAGATAGTATATATGCCACACTGTTAAGATTATGTCTGGGACCTCATCTCTCTGGGTCTCATGAGAGTTACCTTGAAAACTGTTGTAGCTCATAAGGAGAACCTTTGCTTTGTCTAGTCAGAATGATTTGGCAGCACTACTGAGCGCATCTCCAATGCTGTAAAAAAATCCTTCTCTCTTGCAAAATTATAATAAAGCTGATTCTGAGTGACAATCATCGGTCTCTGTCTTGGTAAAAACTAATTTTTCTACAACAAATGGCGACGAGGATGGGATTCCTTGACTGGGTTCTTCCGAGAACATCGGCAGGAGTGTCTGATCAACCTGGGAAGAGCTTCCCTGCCTCAAACCCTTTTAGTGTTAAGGGGTGGAGGACTGCTGACTCAGTGTTCTTGGAGACTCAGCACTGGAATCCAAAAGAACCAATTTTTTTTTTCTTCCAGAGACGGTAAGAAACAATGAATCAGTATTATTTAATCAATAATAATTTGCTTAATAGTTTGATAAGTATAACCAAAGGCCTATAGATTAAATTGCAAAATATAAAAACAAAAGCAGAAATAGAGAATATAATAAAAGGGTTAACGATAATAAGGACTTCTTAATTTTTAACTAAAATGTTAAAACTAACAGTTTTCTACTGGGGACAAAGGGGATCTGGGATTTTTCCCGCCTTGGAACAGGAGCAAGGTGTACGGACCTCGCTGGCGTGGTTGATGCCACACTGCGCACGGGTGAACAGTAATTCAGCAGTAGAGACCCCTCCCTGTACGGTTGAGTGAGGCTCCCCTAACCAGTAAGTTAGGGGGAAGGCGATTAGGGTGCCATAAAGCTCTAAACTCTTGTGGAGACGTCTGCAGGTTTTAAAGGAATATTCCCCCATTTACCAGTAAGTAAAGGGTGTGGCAGGGCTGTCAAGTATGGGACAGCAGTTCAGTTCTAAGGGATTACCTCCTCCTCCCCAGAGAGAAACGTGTGAGAAAATATGGACCACAACGCACCAAGTGGATCAATATATGGGTTAAAACTTTTGTAGCTCTACAATATTAAAAAGGACTGAGGAAGTGACAAAAGAGAAAATAGGGAAAGGAAAAAAAGACAATGGATGACAGGTATGTGAAAAACTAACTGACCGACTGACAATACTTCTGCTTGTGCAAAATCTGAACAATGTACTAAATCTTTTTCTCTGCCTCTTACACACGTACACACACACACACATGGGGATTTGAGCGCTCCCTGGACATTAGACACCTGCCCTCCCCACGACTTCACTCCACCAGAGACGTTTCTTCAGCATGACCTGAAAGGGAGAGGTCCTGCCCGCCTGCCTGCCTGCTGCAGATGACAGCGTGAAAGTTTCCACCAGAACAAAACTCAGAAGAAGTCTGGTAAAAAGCCCAAAACCCACTGAGATGGGCAACAATCCGATCTGTTTGCCAGAGCTAGACTCATCTACACTGGACTCATCTTGAGAGTATGTCTTATGCAGGCAGAGGAGAAACAGGAGAAACAGGCTGGGGCAAAGTTTTCCCTCCCTCCTGAAGAAGTTAAAGTGGACAAGGAAAGAGCAAATGTCCACCAACAGGCCAGGGGAGGGCCTGGGTTTTTGGACTGATAGGGGACACAACAGTCCAACTCTAGAGCGGTCAAGAAACTGAGGGGGGTAACGTACAAACACACACACATTTGCAAATATCTTTTCAGTTTTTCTGCAATGAAGAAAGTTTATTAACTGCTGATGTGGTTTTGACGTTGACAGACGTAACAAGAGGTTAAATGTTATTCCTGTGTTAAAGAGATTCTTTTCCAGAGTAATGGTTTCTCAGCCTTCCCCTTGCACCTGTGTGAGGTAATATGTATGCCACACTGTTAAGATTATGTCTGGGACCTCATCTCTCTGGGGCTCTTGAGAGTTAGCTTGAAAACAGTTGTAGCTCATAAGGAGAACCTTTGCTTTGTCTAGTCAGAATGATTTGGCAGCACTACTAAGCGCATCTCCAATGCTGTAAAAAATCCTTGTCTCTTGCAAGATTATAATAAAGCTGAATCTGAGTGACAATCATCGGTCTCTGTCTTGGTAAAAACTAATTTTTCTACAACAACAACTAAAGTTAGTTATGCGAGTCTGGTTAAACAGGCTTCACACACAAGAAAAACTCAGCAAAAATGCATAAATTTCAGAGCAGAAGTGGCAATGAATGATCAATAACTTGATTTTAGCTCAAGCTATGTCCTTTGATCATCGGTGATGGGATTAACTAATCAACTTAGCAACTGTAATTCTCACTATGGACCACAAGATGGCACTAAACGACTGTCTGCAGCGGAGAAAATCCTGTTGCAACTGCAATTCACTCAATGGCCACCAGACGGTAGTGTTGCTTCCTCCCTGACTGGGAGAGTGTTAGTTACTACTGTAGTTACACCAACTGGCACACCAGGCAGATAGGATGCCTCCTACTATGCCAGGAATTTTTGGTTGCTCTGGCAACAAGCTGACTGTGCTACAGCTCTAAGCCAGCAGGGCTTGCATTGACAAGCTGGCAATTTACGTTGAATTTCACCATAAACTACACAAAACCTCCACAAAAGCACCTTAGAAAGACTATTATTACTATTAGGAGAATATTATTATTTCTCTGCAGTAGAATTGAACCAATATTAGTCAAGATACATCCTCCAGCTTACAAGCACTCCTGCAAAATTTCACCAAATCTCACAGCTTCCATGATATCACAATTGTGTTTCAGTTTCAGTTTTATTTATTATAGCGCCAATTCACAACACATGTCCTCTCAAGACATTTCACAAAAGTCAGGTACATACATTCCAATTAGTCCTAACCAGTGAACAGTGCAGTCAGAGTTAGTTATTTATTCAAATTGGATAAAAAGTTTTTCTGTCTAAGGAAACCCAGCAGATTGCATCCAGTCAGTGACTTGCAGCATAATGGATGTAGCTCCTTTAGTCCTTTCACCTAGAAAGAAAGAACATATAAACTCTGAGCCAGTTTTCAAGGTTAGAGTCTGAAAGAGAGCACATAGAGTTAGTCACAGTAGAAGCTCAGTCAATCGCCATGTCTAGGAGAGAGAAAGGGTTAAACACTAAAAGACAGGGCCATGTGGATCATCGGTAGAGGGTGAGCATTAAGTTGTTGCCAGCAGAAGCTTGGACGATGCCCCTCTCCAGAAAGGTGCCACAGGTAGACACAGAGTCAGGCCAGGTGTAGCTTCTAGGAAGAGAAAAGAGAGAGAACAACGTTAAAAGCTGAAATAACAGCAAATAATACAAAATTGGAGAGTAGTGTGAGAATGTAGCGAAGAGGGTGAAAGTGGTCATTATGTCCTCCAGCAGGCTAAGCCTATAGCAGCATAACTACAGAGAAAGTTTCAGTTCAGATTATTTAGTTAAACGGCGCTTGTTACTTCATGCAATAGTGGTATCTGTCATTTCAAGGCCCGTCTTAGGGAACGCCAATAATGTAAGAATTATGATTATTGATTAATTAATATTTATCAAGAATTATAATTTAAAATCATAATTTGAAAAAAAAAATTAATTTCTTAACCACAAATCATTACTTATGAATAGAAATTAGACATGTCCTCTGGTGTTGTGATTATGGGCTCAAAGCTCTTTAATAATTACAAATTATTAACCAAAACCAGCAACTGTCACTGTTTATTCAACCACTCCACTTCAGGTGGAGGATCTTCGACCTTGTTTTGACAGATAATTCACTCTTGCACGAAATAAACACAAACGCTTCTCTTAATTATATATATGAAGATTTAATGAAGCCAAATAATCCTATTATACCTTTATTCAGGTCCAAAAACCTTCACCTAACTAACAAGCACTGTGGGAATAAAAATGACTACCTAACAATAATAATAAAAGAAATTTATACATGTATGTGCATTTAGTGTCTATGAAGATCAAAACAGCAGTTTTATGGACAAAATGTGTAATTTGGGTTCTCCTGGGGTGTTGATGTCTCGATTCCAGCGGTCAGCTGATAAAACGGTGAGCTGGGTGCTCTTAACCACTATCAGCTGATCGCACAAAATCTCGAACAAAGAGTCATAAACTCTGAGGCGGGAACTCAGTGGAAAATCTCCAGCAATAAAACTGGAACAAAAAGTGGTCAGACCACGAGGTACAGACCGCAGTTGCTTTGAGTGAAAAACTTTTAAAAGTCCAACTTCTAACTCCTGGCTGATTTGGGATCAGCCGGACAAAACATGAACACACATGATTCAGCAGCGCTTGCACAGCAAATCAAAACACTCAGCATAAAACACTTCAATCAGTATTGCATGCAACAAGTTAATACCTTAGATTAACTACTGGTGATTCTAAATCACCTTCACTATGCCTCATCCTGGCCAGACCTCTAAATGCACCTATCCGGTTTAATATGAAAAGAACGAAATTACTTTGATGTTGATTTCTTCTCTACACCAGTTGAGGAGGGATCAGGTCTGACGAAGAATGAGGGAAGGGGGGGGGGATCACGCGTCCGTGATCGAATAAAAAAAAACAAAAAACGGTAATTTCTCATCCGTCCAGGAGGGGAAAATATGAAGAACCGTTTGTCGACTGAATAAACAAGGAGGAAACTCATCTCCTTGGAAATAAACCACTGTTCTTCTTGTATCAGACAGATTTCCAGCTTCTAAGCTCTTCCGGGAATGGCCTTGTGGAGCAAAAGTTCGCCTGCAAGCTTTTGTCTCTCCAGATATGTGCCTCCATTGCGCTGTCATGTGAGACACGCGGGAAATGGCAACGAAACTCTATTTTTCGGCGGATTTATAATCCCGGTGACGTCAGAGCTGCGATGTCTGTTGAGCTGCGCATGTCAAATTGTTCGACCAAAATGGATGACTCCAACAGTTATGAGTTGTTGGTTTTATTACTAAGTGCTGTTCAAACAAATATGTAGGACATTTCGATTTGTGATGTTTCTAATGCACTAGCTTGCATTCATTTACATACCTGATGTTTACTAGTCATTAAGACATCCGTTGTTACAAGCCTTGTTTTTATTTTATTTCTTTCTTTACATTGTTTTGTGAAGACACAAAATCACATTTAGGGAAGCTTGGAAAACGGAATGTAATTAACACTAGAACTCCCAGAGCCGTCAATTTGACGGTTTTAAAAGTTTGACATGCCATAACTCTGGTTTATTAAAACTCTTATATTCCTGGCATCCTGACTTTTTCTAAACCTGTGTCTTTTGTATTCCTATGTCTCTTAAAAAAAATAACAAAGTAAATAAAAGATCTAATTATTTCTACGTCTAACTACCACAGCTGCTATTTTGATGGCCCTATTATTTACGTTGATATTTTTTTCTGCGGCTGAGTATACGCACGAGCGTTGCTTAGCAACCGCCACTCTAGAATGCAGTCAGATTGTTGGCATCCTACAAATGGCCTCTAGAAGGATATTTTCTGCTCAAGTAGAATAGAATAGAAATATCCTTTATTACCCCTCAGTGCAGAAATTCACCTGTATCAGCAGCAAGTGACAGACAAATGGAAGCATGCAGATTCACACAAAGGTAAAAAATATAAAAACAAAAGTAAGAATAAGAGAGAGTACTGAACCTCTTTTCTTACAGTAAGGGCAAATTTACAACATAAGAAACATAGTACTGTACAGTTACTAAAAATAGCATACACAGATAAAAAGGAATGTGCAGCTGAGTAGAATAGCTTACAAAATACATTAAATTAGGGCTGTCAAAGTTAAGCCTGCCCCGATTATCAGGAAGTGATGCAGAAATAACGTGCTTGCAAAGCAGTAATGGATAAAGAAAAGGGTCTTTTAAACAGAAAGTTTAGCTATAAAGTTATACCAGATGGTTCTCTGGACAAGACCAAAGCCATTTGTATAAACTGTCGATGTGAACTGAGTTACCACCGTAGTACGTCGAGTCCCAAATCCACCTGCTGGCCAAGCAAACAGCTGATGTTGACAGCCCTTCTCCTTACCAGTGGCAAACCAAGTTGCATAGTGTTAGAGTTAAAAAGCTGATAATTACAGACAAGTGTATAAGTAAGACACAAGTGAAAGAAGTAAGTTTGACTTGCAAGGGAGAGACAGTCCTCTGCTAAACAGTACTTCCTTCTCACAAAGGGAAAATCCTTGCACCAACCTTTTATTTACAACTCACATTCCAACAAGCAAAAAGCGGGAATTGGTTCAGCCAATTCTTACAGAGATTTCAACTTAGAAGAGTGGTCATTCCCATATATGGTATAAGCCTGTCATGTCCAGGGATTGATCCACTCCAGACAACATTCCTTAACTTTCCACAAACCCTTTTACATGCTAAAACCAATCACAGTAATCATCTTAACTAGAGCAGAACTTCAAACATAAACATGGTTTAAACTAAGCAATGATAACTTATATACATTTTTCCAACAATTCCCTCCTGTTTATTATTGATTAGTTTAATAACACATCCATGTATACACTTCCAAAAGGCTTTATGCATACACCGTATTAAACAATAAACTAATGTTTAGTGACTTCTCCTCTATAATGTCATCATAGTCCTGGTTCTTGTCCAGAAGCTGGTAATCCTGGGACAACATTGTATCAAAAATTCCTCCAACCATCCTTAATATCATTGCTCTGATACAGGGAATAACACACAGAGTAAAAAAGGCAAACAACAATAACACAGCGATGACAGGGGTCATGATTTTCAAAAGCAGTTGCCACCACGGTCCAGAAGTAAGCCATAAAAACAAATATTCTTTACACCAGCTTGGTGTAAAGAATATTAGTAGGTTGTGTTACACATGTGCATGGGAATAGTCCCCACTGGGATGGAACCGGTGCCCACGACACAATGAGAAAAATGAGAATCTGCAAGAATCTCCACATAGTTGGACACAGGAGTTGTAACATTAAACTGTTTAAACTCTGTAACATCACAGTTGTAAAATGTTGCATTACCCATTACCGTGCGGAAACTGGTACTGATACCAGAAACACTATTTCTGATAAAACACTCATTTCTTGGTGCTGGTACTGGTCTAGCTGTCAACCTGGGCTGGCTGGAAGAGATAGGAAGTTCAGTGCCTACATAACAACCAGAAATGTTTCTGGACTTGGTTACAATTTTTCATATTGGTACCAGCTGTTAGTCTCAAACAAGTAATTTATATCTTGCATAAACATTCCATGGAAATCTTCATGTATCCACCTCTAATTTCTGGAGATTATGAGATTGTGGAAATTTCTAGCATATTATTAACACAATTAGGACACACATGACAAACAAAACTAAATATTTCAACAACATCTGTCCTTTAGATTTACCTGTCAGTCTCTCTCACCCCTAAAGGCTTAGGAAAGATCATTGGTTTCTTCACTGACATTGAGACGAAGCCTCCTCTAGATGGCGACAACCCCTTTGTAGTCAGGCTTTATCATTTCCAGCCTGTGGGTGAAAGACTGACAGGCTCACCTGCATGCTTTGGATTTTCACAGCGGTGGGAGTTGTCAATAACACTTGGAATGGACCCTCCCACTTTGGATCAGACCACGTTTTCTTCTTAATGGTCTTAATCAGCACCCAGTCACCTTCTTTCACATCTCCAGGAACCTGTAGGGCTTCAGAAACTCACCCAGGGCGGGCAGAGGGGCCTCGGAAGGAGGGCCAAAGTCCAAAACTAAAACAAGTCCCAAAATCCAAAACTGACCCAAACGGAAAAAACCTGCTGTCCAATACAAAAACAACCCAAAAGGGAGAGATGCAGGGGCCTAGGAGGCCGGCGGCGACAGAGATGCAGGCAGTCAGGTGGCCGGCGACGAGGCCAGGCGAACCCACGAAGCGAGGTCCTCGGAGGCCGGCGGCGAGGCCAGGCGAACCAACGAAGTGAGGTCCTCGGAGGCCGGCGGCGAGGCCAGGCGAACCCACGAAGCGAGGTCCTCGGAGGCCGGCGGCGAGGGCAGGCGAACCCACGAAGAGAGGTCCTCGGAGACCGGCGACGTTGGTGCAGGCGTCTAGGAGGCCGGCGGCGTGGCCAGGGGAACCCACAAAGCGTGGTCCTCGGAGGTCTGTGGTGAGGTGAGAACCACGGCTTGGACCCAGGCAGGGCCCGCAGAGGCTTGGACCCGGCGTCCGGCTTGGACCCAGGCAGGAGACCCGGAGGCCGCCCAAGCAGGCTCGAGGACCCTCCAGGAACTGTGTCAGAGTGTGTGTCTGGCCGTGGTGTGTCTGGCTGTGGTGCATCAGAGTGTGCGTCTGGCCGTGGTGTGTCTGGCTGTGGTGCAGCAGAGTGTGTGTCTGGCCGTGGTGTGTCTGGCCTGGAGACAGGCCGGAGTGTGTCTGGCCTGGAGACAGGCCGGAGTGTGTCTGGCCTGGAGACAGGCTGGAGTGTGTCTGGCTTGGAGACAGGCTGTGCGTCTGGGTGCGTGTCTGACTGTGGTGTGTCTGGCCTGGAGACAGGCTGGAGTGTGTCTGGCTTGGAGACAGGCTGTGCGTCTGGGTGCGTGTCTGACTGTGGTGTGTCTGGCCTGGAGACAGGCTGGAGTGTGTCTGGCCTGGAGACAGGCTGTGCGTCTGGGTGTGTGTCTGACTGTGGTGTGTCTGGCTGTGAGACTGGCTGTGGCATGTCTGGCTGCTGTGAGACTGGCTGTGGCATGTCAGGCTCTGGCGTAGCTGGGTGTGTGTCAGGCTCTGGCGTAGCTGGGTGTGTGTCAGGCTCTGGCGTAGCTGGGTGTGTGTCAGGCTCTGGCGTAGCTGGGCGTGTGTCAGGCTCTGGCGTAGCTGGGCGTGTGTCAGGCTCTGGCGTAGCTGGGCGTGTGTCAGGCTCTGGCGTAGCTGGGTGTGTGTCAGCCTCTGGCGTAGCTGGGTGTGTATCAGGCTCTGGCATAGCTGGGTGTGTGTCAGGCTCTGGTGTGGGGTGTAGTATGTCAGGCTTAGCGTCAGCAGCGGCTGACCTGGAGTCAGGCATGAGTTCCCTGAGCACCCCCCAGAGAAAACCAGGAAAGTGCTCAGGACCTGGTTGTGGAGGCAGCCCGCCCACGGGCCCCTCCGAGGTCAGGCGAGGAAGTGGAGGCGGCCCGCCCATGGGCCCCCCCGAGATCAGGCGAGGATCAGAAGGATCAGAAGGCTCTGGCGGTCCGGCGGCGGCAGGCTCAGGCTCTGGCGGTCCGGCGGCGGCACTCACGGCCTCGAGAAGGGGCGTGAAGGGACCTGAGAGTGGTGCTGTAGCGTCAAGCCACCCCTCCTCGAGAAATTCCACCTGCAGTACTGCGTGCACCTCAAGCAGGTCCTGAGGGTGGGCCAACAGGTGGGGAACACACTCCATGCAGCGCTCTTTCATGCGCTCTGCATGGACGAACTGCAGTCCGGCCAGGACCCAGGCCGGGGTTGGAGGTCGCTCCGACGACCGGCGACCTCCAGAGGGCGCTGGGCAACCGCCCTCAGACTCTGGAGAAAACAGCCGCGAGGAGCTGCTGCTGCTGCTGCTGGGGTGAAGCGCTTGTGGTGAGGGTGGCGTGGCTTGGAGGAGGCGCGGACTGGAGAGGATCGGCTCTGTTTCGGCAAGAACCCCACGGCTGCCCAGTCGGTCTCACCGAAACATTCCTCCATCTCCTCCAGTAGCAAAGGCGAAGGGGTAAGTTCCACCTCCTCACCATACAAAGCGCGCAGCGTCTCCTCCTGCTGCTGCACCCACTTCTTCAGCTCTTTAACTGTCTGAGCTTGGTCCGTTTGGCTGGTTCCTACTGTCATGGTTTGGTTTTGGGGTGGACCGAAGCGCAGACAAGAGCGAGGCAGCAGCATTCTGAGCAGTCTCTGTTTTATTTCCAAAAAGATCAAAAAGGGAAAAACAAAAACACTGCAGCTGTAACAGAGGCAGACATCCAAAACACTTACAGCATCGGCAGGAACACACAGGACTCAAGGCTTGGACGAGGGCAACGAACGGGGGTGACAGACGAGAGGAACCAGCCCCGAACAAAGAGCACAGACCAACTAATATACAGAGAAACATGAGGGGGGAAAACAAGGAGCAGGTAATCAAAGAAACAGAGAACAGGTGTGACATGGACGCAGGGAGAGAGAGGGAGCAGGTGAACCTAATAACACTAAGACCTGAGGGAAGGGACTAAACAACAAGGCAGTGAGCAGAGCTAATAAAAACTATAGACCAAGATTAATAAAGCTAAACATGAATTAAGGTAAACTGAGAAACTGGGGGTAACAGCAACCTAGGAACTTAGCAAATTAGAAACCATAAGAAACCCCGACTATAAAGTAAACAAACCCAAACAAACACTGACTGAACCAAACTGAAGATGAAGCAGAGGAGAACACACTGGGAGACAGAAGAAAATCAGAACTGTAGGAAAAAACAGAAAACATGAATACAAAACCATAAACAAGAAACCTCTGGTTAACAAAACACAAGTCAAAAATGTCACATCCTGACATTGGCAGATTATTAACATTTTGTATATATCTAAACTGTAATGTCTTCCTCATGTAGTCTGCTAAAGTCCCATCTTGTTGTGGATCTTTTAGGTCTTTTTTGTAGATCAGGGATATAATAAGGTCTGCCATGTATTATTTCAAAAGGTGTTAGTCCACCCTGAGCTGATGGGATTATCCTCTTATTAAGTTTTACTATATCCAAACATTCAACCCAATTTCTGTTTGTTTCTTCTATTATCTTCCTAAGCTTACTTTTAACTGTCGCATTTGTTCTTTCTACCAACCCTGCACTTTGGGGATGATAGCTACAGTGTGTTTTCAGGTCAATCTTAAAACATTTACCAAGTTCTTGTATGACTTTGTTAAAAAAAATTATTCCATTATAACTATAAATCATTCTTGGAATTCCAAATGTACATAGCCCTTTGCCACTGTTATTACATCTGGTCCTTTGCAAGGAAAAAATTCCTTGAGAGTTATGTTTCAGACATATCAAACAAGATGCACAAAAAAAAAAAAAAATTAGTAAGTATTAAATCCATATGTAGTAAATTGTTGTTCACTACCCTCCTGTTGGCTCTGCACATGGCTCATTTGCAATCCATTTAAACATTGATTTAAGTAATATAGGTTTTCCTTCAGGGCATCTAGTAATCCCTGTACATTTACACTCAACTAATTTAGCTGGTAACAAAAAAAAAAAAAAAAAAAAAGCACGGGCTCTAATAATTTTCAGTAATAACTCTGGCATTTTTCCACTGTGCTACCAATTATACCTTTTTTTTAAAATTTTTTTTTTTCCATAATAATTTTGCTGTCCGGGAGTTAAAAAAACCCCTGTATGGTGTCACGATAGACAAGGTTAAATAATATTTAATTTGATCTTTCCTGCAAATGTTTCTCTTTGGCCATGATAATCGCTCTCTTTTAATCATCTGGTTCCAATAACAAATTTTTTGTGGTATTCATCAGCAAGATCATAACAGCTCTGAATAATCTATTCCAATCTAGCTTTATTTAGATGCATCTATTCTAATCTATTTTTTATTAAACGCAGTAGGTCCTCATTATATTTAAGAATGTGTTATGATTGGCCCGTCTGCCTGCTCTGCTCTCACTCATGCAATTAACTCATCTGCTTCACGCCTCCTGAGCTGTTTAGGGGAGATCCTGACCAGTGCCGTGCTTTTCTTACTCAATGTGAGATTCATTTTGAGCTTCAGCCTTCTTCGTTCCCTTCTGAGCGCTCTAAAAGGTGGCGTTTGTTTTTTTTCCCTGCTCTCTGGAAAGGCTAAAAGCAATGGGGAAACTGCTGAGTGGCAGAATGATTTTCGATAAATGTGCTTCTTATTCTGCATTCTCCAAGGAGCTCATCAGGGTTTTGGGGGGGGGGGGGGAAATTCCGTTTTTTCCCAGTCGTGAAGCTGCCAGACTTTTTACTCTCCATTAAACGGGAGAGAGAAGTGTTACATCTTATATCATTGACTTTCATTTACTGGCAGCAGACAGCCTTTGGAATGAGCATGCAAAAATGGATGCTTTCATGCAAGGTCTGAATGAGAACATCAAGATGAACTGACTACCCGGGACTACCCTGCCTCCCTTCACCAACTGAGAACCCTGGCAACCCCCGCATCGATTTGCGGCTCACAGAAAGGAGGGGGGAGAGGCTTCATAGACGGGTTTTAATCCCCCTTTCAGCCCACAGTCCCCTGTTCCCCAACTAGAACCCAAGGGTCTTCCACCCCCCTTCTGATCACTGTTGTAACCCGGAGCCCATGCAGGTGGGTCGTTCAAAGAATTTGGGGGGAGCGAGATCGACGAAGAAGAATAACTTTTTTTGTGGTTTTTATTGTGGTGGACAGGGTTCATTTTGCATTCAAGGCCCCTTTAAAAGCCCAGGCTCAGTAGAGGTGAAAGGGGGAACTCTACTGAGCCGAAAAAAAACTGTCTGTCTCCTCATGCTCATTTCCTGCAACTATTCAAGTGTTTTTCCACTTCTCAATATTCATTGACTCAGGGGGCGGCCCGGAGTTTATGGATGAGTCGTTCGCCGGGGGACCATGACATCAAGCTCCTTCCCACGTCTGACACCCGTAATGTCCCTTGGGGGTTTTTGGGGTTTGGTCAATAGCTAAACCTTTTCATAAACAAGACGGAGGTAATAAAACTCCACTGGGGGGCAATCCATGGGAAAGGGGTCACATTCAGGATCATCAACTCTCCTAAACTACCCATTGTTTTGGGGGGCCTCCTGGTTAAAAAAAGCACAACCCCCATATTGACTGGCAAGCCAAAGAGATTTTGGGCTGGGCTAAGTCCTGCTCGGGGCCACTTGCCTGTCTTCTGCCTCTACAGATATTATTCCCGGGGGAATGACATTTGAGGGGGACATTCCCTACTTTTCAAGGTGCCCTTTCCGAATATCATGCGCTTAAGGAGGTTTTTCAACAAGTCCAGGGCTACGGCACTTCCACCTCAAGACCCTATGACTGTCCATTGAGCCCTCCCCAGGCACTTCTCCCCCTAGGGGGTCGATTGTATTCATTTTGGTACCAGAGAAACCAAGCCAGGGGAAAGATGTTGATGAGTCACTAAAAGCTGGTATTATTAGACCCTTCTTCTTCTCCAGCAGGGGAGGTTTTTTCTTTGTGGGAAAGAAGGATGGTTCCTTGAGACCATGTATCGACTACAGGGGTTTAAACGACATCACCGTCAAGAAAACCGATACTCTTCCCCGTTATGAACCCCCCCAAAAGCCCCCCCCCCTGCCTTCGGGGACCAGATTCAGGGGCGGGGCCGGTTTCTTCTCTAAATTGGATTTGGAGACCCCTTTACCCCTTTTTCGTATCAAGGGGGGGATGAATGGAAACGCATTTAACACTCCCACTGGTCACTATGAGTACCTTTGTAATCCTTTTTGTTTAACCAATGCCCCTGCCATTTTTTCAGGCATTGGGTGAATGATGTCCTGAGGGACATGGTTGGGACAGTTTTTTTTTGTTTTACCTTGATGACATTTTTTTTTTTTTTTCTCAATTTTCTCTTGGGAAAACCCACAGAAATCATGTCCGGGGCTGTTCTCCTCCATCTTCTTCAAAAATCCTGTTTGTCAAGCTAAAAAGTGTGAGTTTCACATCACTATCACTTCATTCCTTGGATTCATAATTTCCCAAAACCAAGTTATAGTGGACCCCCCAAAGTCAGGGGGGCAGTCTTGGAATGGCCTTCTCCTACCGACCGCAAAACAGCTTCAAAGGGTTTTCTGGGGTTTTTTAATTTTTACAGACGGTTCATCAGGAACTATAGCCTCGTTGCAGCCCCTCTTAATGCTCTCACATCATCTAAGACAAGGTTTTTTTTTGGAATGAGACGGCTGAAAGAGCTTTTTGTCAAGCTTAAAGGATTATTTACGTCTGCTCCTGTTCTACGGCCCCCCAAACCCCGTAAACAGGTTTATTGTGGAGGTTGATGCCTCAAACCCACGGGGTTGGAGCTGTTCTAAGGCAAAAAAATTTTCTGATGGTCCTTATTCACCCATGTGCCCTTCTTTTCTAGGACTTTGTCCAAACCCAGAGCGCAATTAAGGATGTGGGGGACCAAGAACTGTTGGCAGTCAAGTTGGCTCTCGAGGAGTAGAGGCTTGGGTTGGGGGGGGCTAAGGGAACCGTTTCTTGGTGAGGAACAGATCATAAGAACCTGGAGTACCTGAGATCAGCGAAGCGCCTTAATCCCGGGCAGGCAAGGTGGGCTTTTTTTTTTGGGGAAGATTCAACTTTTCTCCTTGTCTTTCAGACCTGGAGTCAAAAATGGAAAAACCAAAAACCCCTGTCCAGAATACAGGAACCTCCGAGTCACAGACCTTGGGGGAGGATGAGTTTTATTCTTCCGGAATCAGTGAGACTTGTCACCATTTGGAGTTGGGGGGAAGAGGTTAGAGATGCCACCAAAGACCTCCCTATCCCAACTTCATGCCCCCCTGACCGGTTTTTTTTGTCCCGGAACGCCTCGTACCCAAGGTACTGAATTCATGCCATAATTCACGGTCTGTTCTTTTCATCCTGGTATCAGCAGGACTTTACAGATGGTCCGAAACTCAGGATTTGGGGGGCCATCTCTTGTCAAAGATGTCACAGATTACGTCACGGCCTGTACTCAATGTTCCCAAGCCAAGTCTTCTCATCGCCCTCCTGCTGGACTCTTGCATCCCCTACCCCCTTCCTCCTCGTCCCTTGGTCACGATACCCTGGCCTTCGTCACAGGTTTTGGCCAGTTTTTTTTTAATGGTTTAAAAACAGTTCTTTTAACCATCATTGACAGATTTTATAAAATGGTTCACCTAGTCCCTCTCAAAAATTTCCCCCTCAGGGGCCAAGGAAATGGGGGACATTCTGGCACGTGAGGTTTTTCCCCCTTCAAGGCATACGCAAAGACATTGTCTCAAGACAGGGGGCCCCCATTTTTGGTCACGTTTCTGGAAAGAGTTTTGTTCCTTGCTGGGGGATTACTGTTAGTCCCCAGGATTTCCCCCCACAGTCGGATGGACAGACAGGAGAGGGCCAACCAGCAGGTGGAGACCCAAACTTCCCCACACTATGTGAGTCAAAACCCCAACCAAAATTTTTTTTTAAAAATTTACCCTGGGTTAATATGCTGTCAACACCCTCGGGCTAGTGCCACGGGGTTATCCCCTTTCCAAGTTGTGTTTGGTTTTCAGCCACCCTTTTTACTGTCCAGGAAAAAGAGGCTGAGGTTTCCTTCTGCTCAGGGGGCCGCGGGGCCCTAAGGGGATGTCAGCGCATTTTGGGGAAGGAAAAGAAGGTCTATGATCAGAATGTCGGAGGGGGGAGGCACAGCACAAAAATAGTCGGAGAATCCCTGCTCCAAGCTACAAGGGTGGGGACAGAAGGTTTGGCTATCCCCCGGACCTCCCCCCTCCCGTAAGCTGGCACCTCGTTTTGTGCGACCCTTTCCCAACATATCCAAGATCATCAGTCCTGTGGGGCTGTTTGTTTTTGTTTGCCTCGTGCCATGAGAGTTCACCCCCCCCTTCCCCGTGTCCCCGGATCAAGCCCTATGTGGTGTCCCGTCTCGGGCCCACCCCCGGGGCCCCCCTCCAACCCCCCGGCTTCTTGCTGATGGCCCCAGTCTACACTGTCCGGCGCAACATCCGGTCCAGACGGCAGGGCCGGGGGCATACGTTACCTGGTGGACTGGGAGGGCTTGGTCCTGAGGGGGGGTCCTGGATTCCGAAACGATTCATAGGGACAAAACCCTCATCCGGGAGTTCCATCGCCTCCATCCTGATCAGCCTGGGGCCCCGTCCGGAGCCGGACCTTGAGGGGGGGGTACTGTTATGATTCTGGCCCGTCTGCCTGCTCTGCTCTCACTCATGCAATAACTCATCTGCTTCACCTGTCTGCTGCGCCTGTTGCGCAATCACCGTCATGCCACGCCCCTGTGGGGAGCTGCAGTTAAAATACAGCCCTCTGACAAAAAAGGCCCTTGGGGTTTTTTCAAAACATTTGTGAGTAGTTTTACCCCGCGTCCTTTCCTGACTGATCTCTTCCCATGACCTTGCCTTGCCTTACGGATTATTCCCTCTTGCCTGCTCCTTGTCTGACGGATTGGATTTGGGATTTCGTCTCTGTTTTCTGTCTCTGGTTTAAATTTTTCGCCTGCCCCTTGTCTGACGCCTCTAGCCCTGGAAAATTTCCCCCTGTTTTTGTCCCTGGATTTACGTCTCAGCCTAGCCACTGGTTTATTCAGCCTGAGTCCGCCTGGCTCTCTAGCCTGCTGGACTTATTGTCAAAAAGGACAATCACAGCTCTCTGGTTTTTTTCCTGTCACGGAAGCTTCCTGCCCCCCGGGAGGATTTGGATCAGTCGGCAATCCGACTTCAGTTTGTCGGCCCCTTCCTCATTAAAACTGTCTGGATCGCTTCCTCCTCTGGATTCTGTGCCCCATCACCAGACTGAGAAGTGGTTCCTGGAAGCTGACTGCTGCTCTTCTGCTTTTGATCCTGAGTTTTCTGGAAAAAACCCCTTTTTAATTTATCACTTTGTGGTTTGGCTGAATTTGGATTCTCTGTCTCTGGTCGTGATAGAATGAGGACACTATTTCTGTTAGTTGCTATTATTTTAATAATGCTTAGTTTACTCTTGAGTTTTTTTTAGTTCTGAAAAAACTTACTCCTCATCACTTTAGAAGGCTTAATAAAATTGATGAACACAAAAATGAAGAGCATGTTATATCTTATAATCTTAGTTTGTCTTACCCAGTTATATAAACACACCTGTACAGTTTCAGTCAGCTATAGTTCTTTCCTTTTTAATTACACTTTGTATTTATTTCAAGTAATTAATATGTATTTCAATTAACTCAAGTTTTCTCCATTTCAGTCAAGTCCAGTAATTCTGATAAAGTATATTTCATCTTGTGTTAAATTTTAAATCTAATTCGATCATTCTGAACCTGACTGGAAAAAGTCCAAACATCTGTTAAAATCCTTTTTTTTACCATAAAGAACTGACCTAATATTATTATGGCACTGTTCAGGATCAGACTTGCTCTTGTAGTCTTTAATTATTATCATGCACATATACCCAAATTTTTACATAACATGAAACAAACATTTCACAAAAACAGACAGACAAAATGGACAAACATTATCCACATAAAATTTAATTACTCTGTTTGTAAAAGAATTTTGAAAAATTGAAGACAGGTCTATTAGCTTTCTTATGTTTATCAGTATTTCAATACAGATAGAACCTTTGCTATATTTCTATGATTTTTTGGAAAAACCCTGGAAACCTTATAGAGGTAAAAGTTTGGCAATGATCATCAGAACATAAGACCTTAATTAGTGCTTTTAAGGTCCCTCAAAGATGCTCTTTAATGAAATCAATCATTCCCATTCACACACTGACAACTTTTCCCCCATGGCTGTCATTGATATCCACTTGATGGTTTTTAGGATTTTGTATTTTTATAATGTAAAGCACTTTGAATTGCCCTGCCTGCAATGTGCTGTACAAATACATTTTACTTAGTTACTTCTCTATCAGAGCAATTTCATTTACAAAAATTCAAATATAACATCCTTTTTATATTTTTAAAATGCACATTGTTTTCTCATAACCCTGTTTCCACTAGGTCTGTTTTGAATGCTTCAATTCTTTTTTATCCACCAAGGATCAATAAGGTGGTGTTAGTGGGGTCCACCTTGAAGGTGTTGTCTGTTGGGTCTGTTCAGTCTGGAGAAGTGTCAGGTTATCATTGTCAGGTCAGTGAGGTTCATAAGTCAGTCAGAATATTGGTCATTTGGTCTGTACACATAATGTCTCATGGATCCAACCAATGATTAGTCAACAAAACTTCCACACAGTGTGATGTTATTTCTCCAGCTTCCACCTATTGAAGAAAAATGTATTGTTGATAAATTAACTGCATTTCCCAGGAACAACGCATTCCTCCTGGATGAGCATCACCTGCTGAAAAACTTCATTATTATGTTAGTCAGTTGTTTCACATATTCAATCAGATCATTAAACACTCCAGTAGGTGAAGTTATTAGTATCTCATGTAGACTGACATATATATACCTTTGTACTTGGAGAGGATCTCAGCTTATCCATGTATGCTGCTGCAATGTCTATCATCTCCTTGTTCTCATCAACTTCCCCTTTTCCTTCTTTAACAACATTCTGTTCTCCCTTATCTAGTCATTATTGACTGGGTTGTCCAGTTTGACAGTTTCTAGCCCAGTGACCATGCTGTCCACAAACCCAGCATAAATAATCTCTTCCATCATCTCCCTCTCTCACTTGCCTCCGTCCACACCCCCTAAGGCCTCCTCTTCCTCTCACTCTACCCCTCCCTGTACTTACTGGTCCTGCATAAAATATCTCACCTTCAGCATAGAAGTTATCAGTAGGGGGTTGTTTTTTCTTTCCACTGACCACCTTTTCAGCATGCATTGTCCAGTTCTGCCAACTGCTAACCGAGCAGGTGGGTAGATCGATATTATGTTTTGTGACCCAGTTACGAATCACAGGTAAAGCATTTGGCTGGAGGGCATTTTTTAACTGCTGTTGATAGGGACTGTCATCAGCATTATCATGTTGCAGTCCACTATTCCTTTTAAACACTTCTTCCATTCTCAGTCTATACCCAGTGATTGGCTCTCCTATTTTCTATTTAGTCTGGTTAATAATGGTATAATCTGCTCTCGGTCTAAACTCTCCTTCTAATGGGGGCTGCTTCCAGACGCAGTTCCCCACTTTAAGAGTTGCTTTTTTTATATCTATTAAAAAGTATTGTTAAGAACTGAGTTCTACTTCTATTAATTTATATTAGCACTATTTATTTTATTCTCTGTGCTTTATTTTATATACTTTTATCCTATTTACTCTAATTTATTATTATTCAGACTCCGCTCTTTTTTTTAATATATATATATATATATATAACAGAGGTGCATTTATTATGCATATCTTGTACCATCAAATCAAACAGAATTCCTCAAACTGGCCCCCAACATCTCCCGGAAAACAGGCTTCTAGATCAAACACCTAGGTTTGATCCGGTTTTCCGCTTTGAGTTCTACTCTGGGAGAGGGCAGGGGTTTTAGACTGAGATTTGATGGCACATAATATCCAAATCAGAATACCCCATGACACACATCAGCTGTCAACAACTTTATGTTAACACCAGCAATGTTTCAGGTTGTCTCACTGAGTGAATCATGTGATTCTGCATTCATACACACACCCCCTGTTTATTATCAGGCCTCTTCAAAACGCCGAGCATACCAGCTCGTGTTTTCATCTAGCGCTAACGCCAAGCATACCGGCTTGCGTATTTCTTTTTATATACTTAGTTGGTTCTGTCTTACCTGTGTGTTCGTTCACACTGTCTGTCGAAACGCGTTGATCCACCTCCCGGTGCCCCTCGGTCGATTCTGTGGCTACCAACACAGAATTCACTGTGCAGGATTTTTGTCCTCCAGACGTTCTGAAGGCTGCGCAGACTGGAACCCCACACGCACCGCTGTGCACCGGGCAGCAGATTTCTAGCGATCCGGCTCGAAGGACTAAAGAAATGTTAGAGTTAAAAAGCTGATAAATACAGACAAGTGTATAAATAAGACACAAGTGAACCAAGTAAGTTTGACTTGCAAGGGAGAGACGGTTCTCTGCTAAACAGCGACTTCTTTCTCACAAAGGGAAAATCCTTGCACCAGCCTTTTATTTACAACTCACATTCCTACAAGCAAAAAGCGGGAATTGGTTCAGCCAATTCTTACAGAGATTTCAACTTAGAAGAGTGGTCATTCCCATATATGGTATAAGCATGTAATGTCCAGGGATTGATCCACTCCAGACAACATTCCTTAAATTTCCACAAACCCTTTTACATGCTAAAACCAATCACAGGAATCATCTTAACTAGAGCAGAACTTCAAACATAAACAGTCCGTTCCATAACACAAATGCAGAAAGGTTGTTGGCCATTTGAAGCACAGTCCGCCAAATGCAGTGGAGCTGGAAAAGCAGCAAATCGCACATTTCCCAAAGAAAGAGACTCTCACAAAGGGCACATCAGCCAAATGGAATAGTACTCTAGAGATGATCAAGTGTGTTCTGCAAAATCAAGAACCACTGAGAGATGCACTGTCTCAACATGCAACCAATGTCAGAATACCAGCGCGCGCTGAGCTGGATTAACTGAAGTTAATCCAGTTACTGTAAATTGGAAACTGTGCTGGAGCACTGCAGGTAATTTACTGCCATTTATGGCATGTTCGTTTCTTAATGAAAATGAATCATTTTCAGAAGAGTGTGTCTGGGTGGATGTGTGGGCATGAGTGAAAAAGGTTAAGTCCTAGTGTGTAAGGGTTAGCTGTCTGTATGTGTGTCTGTGAATGGAAATGACAAATAACATTCAATTTTCTCTAACTGCAGCCACATACAGTAACTGAGCTCCTGGGAGGAGAGAACTTTGTTTCCTGCTCAGTGGGGCTGCCAGCATTGTGTCACCTATTGTAGTTCATGGCCGTCTCTGAGGATGACCCAGCATGCATGGGAAAATCTAAGGAGACCTTCAAAACAGAAATGGAGAAACACTCTTTTTTCCTTTTAAAAAATTCTTGTGTAAAAAAATAATTCTGCTACGATACTGAAATTTCCCACACTCCTTAAAGGTAGCACTGGCAAAAGCAGCGTAACGTCGATAATGCGCAGGTAGAATTCAGTTAAGCTAGCGCTACTACTGAACGGATCATCATGGCTGAGTCGGGAAAACGAAAAGCAAAGCATAAATATGAAGAGGAGAAGAGAACATTTCTACCGGAATGGGAAGAGTTATATTGTTTTCTGAAAAAAAATGGGAGACCGTTTTGCTTACTTTGCCAGACTTCAATATCTCACTTTAAAGCATCAAACCTGGAGCCTCATTTCCATCAGATGGAGTGTCATATCCATCTGAACACGGCCAAAGAGTTTCTCAAAGGTTCAACAATTCCTAAGCACAATATAAACTGCTTGAAAAATCAAGTAGAGAAGCAAACAAAATGTTTACAGAAACTTATGCACACTTGGAGACTGTTTCATTAGCTTTATATCAGGTGGTGTGGAACATTGCTTGCGCTAAGAACCCATACAGCAAAGGGGAGTTTGTGAAGATGTGCCTTACAGATGTTATTGCTAGCCTAGCTCCTGAAAATGAGAATTTGAAACGTTCTGTTTCAGCCCTGCAGCTTTCAAGACATACAGTGGAGTAAAGGATATTGGACATTAACACGTCATTGGAGTCACAGTTGTTTGGAGATCTCAAAAAAATCTCTATATTTTAGAATTGCTTTAGATGAATCGACTGACATTCAAGACAAGACACAGTTGGCGGTATTTGTAAGGACTGTTTCAGAGGATTGCACAATTAGAGAAGAGATACTTAAAATTGTCCCGTTAAAAGAAAGGACCCGGGGCATCGACCTGAAAGACACACCCATGACTGTTGATGAAAAAGCTAATTTGCAGTTATCAAAATTAACTGGAATAGCCACAGATGGTGCACCACCTATGCTGGGATCTTCAAATGGCCTTGTAGGGCTGTGCAAAGCTGATGATCGATTCCCAGATTTTTGGACATTCCACTGCATCATCCAATATGGAACATATCGTGAAACCTGTGCTGGAAATTGTGAATTTTATTCGCACTCATGCTCTGAACCACAGACAGTTCCAAAACTTAATTGCTGATCTTGATGAAGACCTTCCCAGTGATCTGCGTCTCCACTGCTCTGTCAGATGGCTATGAAGAGATAACATGCTTTCTCGTTTTTTTTAACTGTTGAAACCTTTAACTTTGTTCCTTGAGGAGAAAGAGAAGAACTATGCTGAGCTTCGTGACCCAGAGTGGAATTCACATTTGGGGTTTCTAGTCGACATGTTGAATCATCTGAACAAGCTGAACTTAGATCTTCAAGGAAAGCTTAAAATGCTGCCTGACCTAGTGCAAAGTGGATTCACATTTATCAGCAAACTCAAGATCTTCTCTACCCATCGTCAGAAGGGAGACCTGACCCATTTCCATCCTTGTCAAAGGCAACTGCATCATCAGAGGTGAAAACAGCCTGCTATGCAACACTGACTGAAAATCTACAGAAAAGTTTTGAGGAAAGGTTTTATGACCTGAAACAAACACGACCTCGGATAACATTTCTCATCAACCCATTTACTGCAGACTCAGACTGTTTAAAGGCTCCCTTGGTGACAGATGAAGCAGCCTCCCAGTTGGAGATGACTGAACTTGGTGAGGATGACAGACTGAAATGTGCTTTGAGAGAAGGAACCACAGAGTTTTGGAAAATTATGCCCACAGACAAATAGGCTGCACTCAAGCTAATGTCAATGTTTGCATCAACACATGTCTGTGAATCAGTTTTTTCTACACTTAAGGAAGTGAAGTCTAAACATCGTTCTGTTCTTACTGACGCACATGTGAAAGAGTTGCTTCGAGTAGCCACACAGTACAAGTGAAACTTAAAGACACTTGTTAAAAATAAAGACTGTCAGGTGTCCCACTGAGGCCTAAGGGACTAAGAAAAATACCTAAGGACAAAGAAAAAAAAACTGTTTGAGCAAGCAATGTGTTATGTGTTAACTAATATTCAAATTGCTGTTTGGCTCTTTAAGGTGACAATAGGCTTTATTTGGCTCTAATGCTGAACCGGTTCGCCACCCCTGATAATGACCTTAAATGTCTGAGAAGACCAGAGAGGGTTGAGGTGTTGCGCTTCATCATTGGTTTGCTGAAGGAGGGACAAAGGCCTGCACAGCATGAACCAGCAACATCTGAGCCATCCAAGAAAAGACGAGTTCTCATGTATGCCCCAGAGTCTTCGTCTGATGAAGAGGAGGACTCCATATTTTTAGGCTGCACTTAGGTAAAGTCCTAGTTTTGTCTTAACTCTCTACTTAACACTCCAGGTTGTCTTTTCTCTACTGTGTAATTTTAATTTCTCTATTTTGATTGTCCTTAGAAGGTATGCATTTGAAATATTGTTGAGCTAGCAGCACCAGTTTTTTGAGAATATTGTGGACGGTATCTTATTGTTTAGAATTCTTTCAATGATAATAAACATAGTTGTGTAAAGACAGTATTTGCCGTCTTTTATAACGAGAATTAGAAATGCACAAAAAATTCCAGGATACGTTTAGAAAAAATGGAAAGAAAGCGGATTAATTTGTGATTAATCGCAAGTTACGATACTTATGCAATTATTCGCGATTAAATATTTTAAACAGATGACAGCCCTACATAAAATACACAAAATGTGTATGTATTACTGTGGATAAAAATAACAACAGACTATTTCCAAGAAATAAAAAAAACTTTGCAAAATCAACAGGGACGTAAACACAGCTACCGTAAGGAAGAGCCTACGGTAATGCTCCTTTGTGCACCTCTAATGCAGCAGTCTTGTCATTGAAGAAGCTCTTCAGTTCTGCAATAGCTTCATGCATGAAACATTGTCCAACAGCTGTTTTGCTAGTTCTTCTGTCTCCCACCACTTGCACTGGGTTGAGGGGGCATCCTAAAACAGAGCTGGCCTTCCTGATGAACCTATCGAACCGCTCCCTTGCAGCTGTAAATGAGCTGCTGTTCCAACAAACTGCACAATAGAAGATGACTGATTAATGTGTTCTATAATGTTTGTTTATTTGTTTGTTTTAACGTATTTAACTGTTCAGCACTTAGGGTCCTGTGCTGGCTGATGAAGTGCTTTATTGGATTGAATGCCACCATTGAGTCGAAAAAGATCTTCAGGAGCACCACCTGCACTCCAAAAGATCATAGTTTCCTTAGCAGGTTGAGTCAGCTCTGACCCTTCCAAAGAACATCAGTGTTTTAACTCCAGTCCAGTTTATTGTTCAGGTGAAGACCTAGGTACTCATAAGAGTCCACTATATCATTGTTAGTTCCCTGGATCGTCACCAGGTCGGTGTTGAAGATCTGGTCCTGCAGAAATCCACCACCATTTCCTTGGGTTTCACTGCTTTGATCAGGAGATGGTTCTGCTGGCACTAGTCCACAAAGTCCTGTGTCTACTCTCTGTACTCATTTTGCTCATTCGTCAGTTCCTCAAAGTTCTCCTTACATATTCTCAACACAGTCTGTTTATCAACACATCCCCCCCTCTATCTTTTATCAACCTAACCTGCTGTACATCCCATCCAGCTCTATATACTTCAGTTTAGTTCACAGATCCTTATCACATTCCTTACTAACCTCTTGTATAGCTCATAATAAGCATTCTCTTTTGTCCGTGTTACTGCTCTTTTTGCTATGTGTCAGGAAGGAACTTGGAGCTGGGCCCAATATGCAGACAGGCAGGCATAAATAGTACGGTGCACTGAAAATTTTAATAATAAAAGGCAAAAACTTACAGCTGGTCAAAAAACAAACAGACATAGACATGAGCAGATGTGGCATAACAGAGCTGTATTCCCCAGCAGAGAGCAACGAAAACTGATAAGTATTTATAGAGCAGAACACAGGTGTGTCAGGGTGACTGATGGACATGACGCAGGTAGACTGAATAAAGGTGTTTAGTGTGTGAGGAACAGTGACATGAAAACAGGGAATCACATGAAACCTGGTCTAACAAAAATAACTTGAAATGTACAAAGAACAGAAATAAATACAAAAACAACATCAATCTAGTGAAAAGGCAGAAAAAGCCTGAAAGGAAATAATTAAATTCAATTCAATTCAGTTTATTTATATATCGCCAATTCACAACACATGTCATCTCAAGGCACTTCACAAAGTCAGGTACATACATTCCAATTAATCTTAATCATTGAACAGTGCAGTCAGATTCTGTTATTTATTCAAACTGTATAACATTTTTTCTATCTAAGGAAACTCCTGGATGAGCATGTAGAGACAGTGGACAGTCAATGGCGTTGACTTTGAAGCAATGCCTCGTATGCATGTAGTAACAGTGGAGAGGAAAAACTCCCTTTTAACAGGAAGAAACCTCCAAATAATCAAAGTAAGGACACAAATGAAAACCAGAACCCAAACTTAAGGGAATTGTAACACTGTGTCTACTCTTACAGTAATTATGTCAACTTCTTTCACCTTTTTGACTTTCCAATTTTTTCTTTGCGACCTTCTTCCTCTGGACGGTTTCCTGAACTTCCTCATTCCACTGCAAACCTTTCTTGTCTTCTTTCCTCTGGTCTGAAGTTATGCCACACACATTATTACCAGTTTTTCTTACCACCTTATCAGTCATTTCCCAGTCTTCTAGTAACAATTTACTACCCACCATCTAATCCTTACCTCTCCCTTTACTTGCTTCCTCTTCTTTGTTTCCACCTTAATCCTTTACAATACCATCCTATGCTGCTTTGTTACAGTCTCCCCTGGTTCTACTTAAAATCCTCCTCTTTCAGGAGGCATTTCCTGCAAAGGATGCAATACACCTGTGTGGACCTGACACCACATCTGTATTTGACCCTATGTTTTCCCTGTTCTTAAAATACATGCTTATAACATTCATTTCTATTTTCTTAGCAAAATCTACAACCATCTACCCTTCAGCATTTCTTTCTTTTACACAATACTTACCCAGCACCCCCTGCTCTCCTCTGTTTCCTTCACCCAGTCAGTCTATACAAACTGTCCGTTCAAGAATATCCCTACTCCATTCCTCTTTCTATCTGTAACATAGTAGAACATGCTCCTGGCCTTCCTTCCTATGGACTTTTGTACACATAGAATACATTCCTTCTCTCCATCACGTCTGACAATGCTCTTTTTACCTGCCCCTTTTTGGCAACCAAACAACAGCAGGAGGCATCCTAACCAGATGCACGAGCCACCTCAACTGGCTCCTCTCGACGCGGAGGAGCAGTGGCTCTACTCTGAGTCCCTCCCGGATGACCAAGGTTCTCACCCTATCTCTAAGAGAGAGCCCAGACAACCTGCGAAGGAAACTCATTTCAGCCGCTTGTATCCATGATCTCGTTCTTTCGGTCACGACCCGAAGCTCATGACCATAGATGAGGGTAGGAACGTAGATCTCCCAGTAAATCGAGAGCTTCGCTTTTTGACTCAGCTCTCACTTCATCATGACAGACTGGTACAGTGCCTGCATCACTGCTGACACAGCACCAATATGTCTATCGATCTCCCGCTCCATTTTTCCCTCACTCGTGAACAAGACCCCAAGATATTTGAACTCGTGGGGGAGGTCCCGGAGAAGGCACTCTACCCTTTCTGGCTCAAGACCATGGCCTCAGACTTGGAGGCACTAATTCTCATCCTGGCCGCTTCTCACTCAGCTGCTGCAGTGAGAGATGTAGATCATGAACTGATGAAGCCAATAGGACCACATCATCCGCAAAAAGCAGAGATGCAACACAGAAATCGCACGTTTTTTTCTCATCTGCACACAAACTGCAGTGAGGCCACCAACACGGATCCTCTCAACATCTTGGCTACGCCTAGAAATTCTGTCCATAAAAGTTATGAACAGAATTGGTGACAAAGGGCAACCTTGGCGGAGTCCAACCCTCACTGGAAACAAGTCAGACTTACTGCCGGCAATGCGGACCAAGCTCTGACACTGGTCATATAGGGACCTAACAGCCCGTATCAAAGGGCCTGGTACCCCATACTCCCGGAGTACCCCCCACAGGATTCCCCGAGGGACACGGTCAAACGCCTTCTCCAAGTACACAAAGCACATGTAGTCTGATTGGGCAAACTCCCATGCACCCTCCAGGACTCTGCTGAGGGTGTAGAGCTGGTCCAGTGTTCCCCAGCCATAACGAAAACCACACTGCCCACGACCCACAACGTCCTAAGTTGAGGTCAACAGCATACTCTCCCCACTGTAAACAGTGTTGGTGGTGTACCCCTTCCCCCTCTGAGATGCCGGATGGTGGACCACAATCGCCTCGAAGCCGTACGGAAGTTGTTTCCCATGGCCTCTCCGAACTCCTCCCACACCCAAGTTTATGCCTCAGCAACCACCTGAGCCGCATGCCGCTTGGACTGCCGGTACCCATCAGCGCTTCCGGAGTCCCACAGGCCAAAAAGACCCAGTAGGACTCCTTCAGCCTGACAGCATCCCTCACCACCAGTGTCCACCAGCGGGTTCGAGGATTACCGCCGCGACAGGCACCAACAACTTTGTGACCACAGCTCCGGTAAAACACCTCAGCAATAGGGGCGTGGAATATGGCCCACTTGGACTCAATGTCTCCCACCTCCCCCAGAACTTGGTTAAAAGCTGGGAGTTGAAGCTCCACTTCACAGGAGACTCCACCAGGCATTCACAGCAGACCCGCAAGATTTGTTTGGGTCTGCCAGGCCTGACCGGCATCCTCCCCCACCGTTGGAGCCAGCTCACCACCAGGTAGTGGTCAGTGGAAAGCTCCGCTCCCCTCTTCACTCGAGTGTCCAAGACATGCGGCCGAAGATCAGATGACATGACAACAAAGTCGATCATCGAACTGCGGCCTAGGGTGTCCTGGTGCCAAGAGCACATATGGACACACTTATGCTTGAACATAAATATGTTTAAATATTTTTAACACGTTTTAACATGACCAGAAAAGAATATCATAAAATGCACACGATACTTAGATATAAAGTTTTATAATATTACATCTCTATTTATTTAATTTTGTAACTGTAAGATAAAGTACAATATCAGTTTTGAGCATGATGTGTTGGTAAAAGAGCAGTAAAAAAGTGCAACCTGTGCAAAAGGTTTGTCTAGAGCTCTGATTGCTTTTTTTATTCTGAAATCTTAGGCAAAAATTATTTCAAGGGAAAAAATCAGTGTTTAGTGAGTGCGTTAATTAGATCATTCTGATTTGTTTTGGGGGCAAAAACAAAAGACGGGTTGGTGTCAAAGCAGCCAGTAAAATAAAGGGACACAAAATAAAACAGAGCTCGGACTGTTCTTGAGAGTACGGCAGAACCATCAGCCAATCTGTATTGAGTACAGGCTGCCCTCCCCCTACTCTCCCCTGAATCCTGCAGAATGCTGGTCCCTCTGTGTGCTGTAGTTCGAAGCAAAGAGGGAGCTTGATCACTGCGTTAGGAATCGTCTGTTTCTCTGCAGCTGCTACTTGCGTTGGATTGCATAAATCTTCACTTGCCCGCATGTGGGTATGAGAAGCTGTGGACACTGACAGCTAGAGAATAGGCTGAGAGACAAAAAGAAAAGTGTGCAGATGTCAAAAAGCCCTACTGTGGCGAAGATACAACAAGAGTCTCTAAAACAAAAGGGCAGATCCCTAACAGCACTATTTGGGAAGCATGTGTAATTCAGTATGTTTCATCATCCTGTCGTGGGTGTTTGCTGTCCTTGTGTTTGCAGGTAAGACTTCTTCTTTCTCTGTTCTTTATACATGTATTTACATCTTTTTCCCATCTCTCTAAATCTACAACTCCTATGAATACACAGAGAGATGCACTGTTGATGCATAGCTTCCTGATCTCTATACACTGTCTATACAAGTCTTATGTCACTGCTATTTGTGAGAGTTTCTCCTTGGAAAATCAAAATACAGGTTGGCTCTTAAGTTTGCAGAAACACTCAGTATTTGCTGAATAATCAAATAGTTTTTTGTTTTCAGTACTAAGAAAAAGTTTTGTCTCTCTCACTACCAGTCTAAATAGAAATGCTAGTTGGCACTGGTACCAGCATGTACCAGCATGCAGTACTCATGGAATAATAAATACAGAGTAACAGCATAGTGAAGCTTTTGAGTACCAACAAATATGAAATGATTATGAAATATGTTTCATTACTTCAAACAATGAAATACAGATGCATGAATTTACATTTTTACTCAACTCAGTCAAATTCTGTAACATCTTGCCAAACTAAATTTTTATTCTTTTGTTTCTAGCTGTTTCTGCTTTTTCACACATACTTACCCTATATTAACTTACAACATACCAGAATTTAGAAAAACCAACAGTTCTTGAACACATCAGAAGGAAAACTAAAGTCATCTTAAGCTGACGTAACATGAGCCCAACATTTGTTTGTGGCTGTAAGGGAACACACTAAACACACTAAAACCTGCTCTAATGTGTTAGTTAAAGTTGTCAAAACTAATCATTAACAAACACACTGCAGAGAATTTCCTGTACATTTGGAACTGTTGCTCTGAAAAAAGTCCACTCCAAATTTTCTTCTCATTCTAACATGGTCATGTTCTGATAGGGCCTTCACAGTGGATGAGGACCCTTGTTAAGCTCCTCTGGCCTGCAGGACATTTTAGAACATTGTTAGCTTGCAGTGAACCTTGAAGGCCTTCTTTAATGTAAATGCAATAATGGTGCTTTTACGCTGTTAATACTTGTCATTTTGTTTTTTTCCTTACAATTTTAAACCTACCTGTGACAGTCTCCTATCTCTCATGCATTCTTTACATGCAGCTGGAACTTCCTATGATAGTAATACAGGGGTTGGACAATGAAACTGAAACACCTGTCATTTTAGTGTGGGAGGTTTCATAGCTAAATTGGACCAGCCTGGTAGCCAGTCTTCATTGATTGCACATTGCACCAGTAAGAGCAGAGTGTGAAGGTTCAATTAGCAGGGTAAGAACACAGTTTTGCTCAAAATATTGAAATGCACACAACATACCAGAGTTCAAAATTGTTGGTGCACGTCTTGCTGGCACATCTGTGACCAAGACAGCACGTCTCTGTGATGTATCAAGAGCCACGGTATCCAGGGTAATGTCAACATACCACCAAGAAGGACGAACCACATCCAACAGGATTAACTGTGGACGCAAGAGGAAGCTGTCTGGAAGGGATGTTCGGGTGCTAACCCGGATTGTATCAAAAAAACATAAAATCACGGCTGCCCAAATCATAGCAGAATTAAATGCGCACCTCAACTCTCCTGTTTCCACCAGAACTGTCTGTCGGGAGCTCCACAGGGTCAATATACACGGCCGGGCTGCTATAGCCAAACCTTTTGGTCACTCATGCCAATGCCAAACGTCGGTTTCAATGGGGCAAAGAGTGCAAATCTTGGGCTGTGGACAATGTGAAACATGTGTTGTTCTCTGATGAGTCCACCTTTACTGTTTTCCCCACATCCGGGAGAGTTACGGTGTGGAGAAGCCCCAAAGAAGCGTACCACCCAGACTGTTGCATGCCCAGAGTGAAGCATGGGGGTGGATCAGTGATGGTTTGGGCTGCCATATCATGGCATTCCCTTGGCCCAATACTTGTGCTAGATGGGCGCGTCACTGCCAAGGACTACCGAACCATTCTTGAGGACCATGTGCATCTAATGGTTCAAACATTGTATCCTTAAGGCGGTGCCGTGTATCAGGATGACAATGCACCAATACACACAGCAAGACTGGTGAAAGATTGATTTGATGAACATGAAAGTGAAGTTGAACATCTCCCATGGCCTGCACAGTCACCAGATCTAAATATTATTGAGCCACTTTGGGGTGTTTTGGAGGAGCGAGTCAGGAAACGTTTTCCTCCACCAGTATCATGTAGTGACCTGGCCACTATCCTGCAAGAAGAATGGCTTAAAATCCCTCTGACCACTGTGCAGGACTTGTATATGTCATTCCCAAGACGAAATGACGCTGTATTGGCCGCAAAAGGAGGCCCTACACCATACTAATAAATTATTTTGTTCTAAAACCAGGTGTTTCAGTTTCATTGTCCAACTCCTATACTACATAAAGTTAAATCTAGAAATATACATACACTGTCTAAAAAGAAGCATCACAATTTGTTTCTTATAATCTGACATTTAATCAAACCAAGCTTTTCCTGTTTTAGGTAAGGTGGGAATACTGACATAATTTCTAATCGCTAAATACAAGAATAATCTTTTTTTTTTTTTACCAAATTCAGAAGTTTTAGATACTGAAACTACAGGATCAAACAACCAACACAACAACAACATTACTGAAAAGTACATGGTACTAATTAATATAAGACGTATTTAGCGGCATCCGCAGCTCAATATTGAGTATTTTTGTGTATCTGTACACACATGAATCCAAACACCTGTGGGTGTATGTGTGAGCGTGCTTGTGTATATAGGGTTTCTCCCTAAGAATATTCAATAGAAGGCATAAGGAGCCACACACTTGCCCTTCAGGACCCAAGGTAGACACAGAGAAGATTAAAGCCAGAGACATCCAAATCCCCCGAGGACGGCTGCCGGGATCATCACAACCCCCTCAGAGAGGGGCAGAGGAGAGCCCCAGTAGAACCACCTAGCAGTCACAGTGCAGAAGCCCACGGAGCTGCAGCAATGAGCCAACAGGCGGCATTAGTAGCTGGCTATGCTGGAGCAGATCCAGCCATGGCCCCTGGCAGACGCAGAGGAGATCAGAGCCACAAAAATCCAAAGGCCCCCCAGATCACGGGAGCCCCAGGAGGACAGCTGCCGGGATCACCACACCCCCCTCAGAGACGAACAGAGGACAGCCCCAGTAGAAACACCCAGCAGCCACAGTGCAAAAGCCCAGGGAGCTGCAATGATGAGCAAAAAGGCCCCACTCGTAGCTGGCTACACTGGAGCAGATCCAGCCATGGACCCAGAGACCCAAGGGCACACCAACAGATGGTACAAACTTTCCACTGGACTTCAAACAAAGCAGATTTAGTCACTTTCCCATTTGTCTCCAGACTCTGTGACCTTGACTTCCAAATAAAATGCAAAATTTACTTTCATCTGAAAAGCGCACTTTGACACACTGAATAGCATTCCAGTTCTTTTACTCCTAAGCCCAGGTTAGACATTTCGGACATCTCTGGTTTAGGGGTTTCTTAACACGAGTAATACAGAATTTTAGCCCATGTGTAGTATTTGTCTTTGTCTTTGTGGCTGTCGATGCGCCGACTCCGGCCTCAGTCTACTTCTCATAAGCTTCCCCAAATTCTTAAGTGAATTTTGCTTGACAATGCTGCAGTTATTCCTGTTGCTTTTCCTACCACACTTTTTATTTCCACCAATCGTTCTATGAATATGCTTGGATGTAGCACTCTGAACAACCAGCTTCTTTAACAATGACCTTTTGTGGCTTACCCTCCTTGTGTAGGGTGTCACTGACCGTCTTTTTTGTGTTTTTCATATATTTATCAAATTATCTTATATGTGTCCTATGTTTCAGTCATAGTTGTGACATCATGTGACTTATTTTACACTTTGAGTGTTGTGTAAGTTAGTATACTTGGTATTCTGAAAAGAATGAAAGGATGGTTTCAGTGAACTTAAGTTACATTAGGGTTTATTGAGTCTCTGGCTCTGATGTTGGTGATGCAAAGAAAATTGCACTCTCGAGCATACTGAAGATTTTGAACATCATGCTGCAAACAGTAAAAGCTCTAAACTTCCTCAAAAGTACTGTCTGTTTTTCTATTTCTGTCATTTTTAATGCGTGACTGAGGAGCTCTGAGTAAAAGAGCCTCACTGCAGTTTGTGTGCAGATGAGAATAAAACGTGCGATTTCTCTGTTTTTTCATTTATTTGTCAAAGAAGCAAAACGAGAACATATGAGTACTTTATGTTTCCTGCTTGTGTCCTATTACAATAATTGTTCAAACAATGGATATCACTGCCTCTCTTATTGTAGCCCTAAGCACTGAGTTTTGCTTGTGCACTCTGAATTAAACATTAATATTGAAATGAAGACAAAGACTAGAAATCTGTCTGTGGGAGAAATTCAGTCAAAGCTCGAACATTTGTCATGATTACTGGAACCTTTTTAATGTCCTGAAGAATAACAGACAACAAGCAACGCATCAAGGCAGTGAGCAACAAATGTCATTCTGTTAGACTGAGAAAACTGTCAGCAGTCAATAAGATAAACATCAATAATCTCTGAAGGGTAGGTGTTAAAGTAACCCCAACTACTACTCAAAAAAGTGGAAACCAGGTGCACCTACCAAACCAGCCATTAGCAATAATAGTATGATGGTCTTGTTGTAATTAGCCATAAAGTTAAAGTTCATGAAATTGTAAAAAGACTGGTTTGGAGAACAAAAAGATTTGCACATCTGCAAATCATGGTCAGTGTTGGGCATGTTATTTTAATCTGTTAAGGCCTAAGGGGTTTTAGAGCAAAGTCTGCCTGAAATTACATACCTTAAATAAATCAAGTATAGCTTCACAGTTATAAGGCCTACAAGCAAACCTTTGGTACCTGCGTAAAGGTAAGACATAAAAGAATATTTTTCCATTGGCACCACTATTGTAACTGTTACTATGTCTGATTTATTAGTGATTAAACAAAGAAAAAATAAACATTTTTGAGCCTCGCCAAATGTTTTTTCTGAAGGAACATTGCAAAACAGTATGGAAATTATTTGGAATTCCCTGGAGAACCCCCAGGTTGCATTAATCCACATCATCACTATAACTGCAGCAAATCTGTACTGAATAAGTTGAAGCATATATGTTCCACAACAGTTTTAGAGGGCAATGTGCCAGGCAGAAATGGCAGTAAGGCAAAGGGTGCCAAAACTTTCCCAAATGTGTTTTTCACCTCATAAAAAGGAAATAAACAGGAATCTGGTCAAACAAAAGTGTTGATTTCCATTGTAGGAGTCCTTTTGAATATGACATAGCCGTTGGTTGTGACATTTACCCTGTGTATCATCAAAATGTACAGTTGCAAACATAACTGCAAGTTAACGGAGTAGCGTGCAAGCTAGCAGCCGGTGGACAGCAACCAGCAGGTTGTAATGTGCAGGCAAATTACATCACCAGAGAAGGTGCTAGAAAGACAAGTTATACCTTGTTAGAAAGGTGAGTATTTCTAGTTTGTTATGGAGTTTAAACGAAAATTCAACATGGAAGACTCACCACCCCGCCACGTCCAATCACTCCTCACTGGCTGCTCCAATCAACGGCAGGTCCGCACTCCTCCTCGGCCAATCATCTCCCAGGGCATCACTTTTAAATATCTTCTGCATGGAAGACACCGCTCTTCTGCTGAGCTTCGACCCTCCTCCACCCCTTCTCCACCATAGGCTCCCAACTTCTTCCATACCAAGGCCTACGCCACCACCAGGATCGGATCCCAGGGGGGGAAGAAGTACGTAATCATAATCCTAAGTTGTTTATTCAAACCCACTTCATCCTCAGCGTTTACGTCTTCCTCAGGGGTCCGAGCGCCAAATAAATAATCTTTCATTAATAAACTCTTTAACCATATTCTTGTTGTTTCTCTGTTATGTGAGTCTTTCCAGGTTGAAATGATTTGAGACATGTGGGGGTGCTGCAAAGAAAATGGTGCTTTTTGTACTGTTTTGTTTACAGAGTCAGCAATGTCTGAGGGACTTTAAAATGTCATCATCTGTTGCTGTATGACGAAAAGGTATTTGTGGAAAACTCATTTGGGGAATTGTTTTGTAAGATTAAAGCCTACTCTTGTGATATATTTAATAAAAAAAAATTTGGTGGAGTTTTACCTAGTTTTATAGACCCTCAAAAAGGGGCGTGGCGTGGCTGGCTTAACAGGTTAGAAAGTTAATTATTTTTCTTTCAGAAATGCCATCAATCACTACATTTATTCACATTCCAAATGGCTTCTGTATGTCATAGGAGTCAACATGCTACATTAATTTGGGGTATTTCTCTCAACACTATATAGGTCCAGATCCATCAGTAAACATCTTGATCAATGAGAAATGCTGCCACCCCAGTGGAATGAGACTTATTCTTCCTCTTGTACAGCCCAATGCATTTAGGTTTACTCTCAGTGCATGATATTTACAATACTACCCAAGCTTCTGAATAACTCTAAAAGTATCTCTATGGCTCAGTCCATATAGCTCAGCATGAACTAGAATTTAATCAGTTCTATTTTCTCAACCACTTATCTGCACTGTCATCAGTTTCATTATGGAACAAGGTAAACATATATTATGCTTTAACAATAGAAGCTTTCAAATTATAATGTGAAAATTGTATTGTTCTAACAACATAATTTTTATGTTTGCACAACATATCACGTTACCACCGCAATATATATATATAAATATATATATATATATATATATATATGTACTGTATGTTGTAAAATCGAGAAATGTTTTTATTATTACTTGATAAATATGTTTATTGTTCTAAAATAATAATATATTTTTCAGTCGTGTAAAGTATATTGTGATGACATGAAAGCAAACATGAAAAATATAGTAGAATAAAGTTTTTATGTGAGGGTCGGACTGTAGATGGACCGATAAAACAATAACTTTGCTTTTTTGCTCAGCTCTTTCTTTACCACAGCAGACCAGAGCAGTGCCCGCATTACTCCAGTCAAAGCCCCAATCTGTCTGTCCATTTCCCGTTCCATCCTACCATAACTTGTGAACAAGTCACCAAGATACTTAAACTGCTCCGCTCGAGGCAAAGGCTCCTCTGCCACCGGATCTAACTCCATACCAGGTGTTGATTGGTTTACAGCTCGGCTCTTCTCTTCACCCAATTGTCCAAGAAGGCTGGTACCAAGTGCACTTATGCACCACATTGTGCTCGAACATGGGTTTTGTTATGGACATTCAACAAAATACAGCTGCATTTCAGACCAGGGAGGCCATTGTTCTCAAATGAGCACCACTGAATCCCCAAATGGTACCCCTACCAGGAGACCATCCAGAGACTCCAAAAAGGTCGGGTGACAGACATGTATTGGAACTGCTCACAAAGCAAAAAACAGCCAGATTAAAATCATTTCTGGGAAAAAAATGTTCAGGTCCTTTTGCTGGAAATCTGCTGAACTGTTTTTTTGAAATACCTCATGGTTGGAGTGGCTGAGCTTTTCCTGAGCTATCAGCATAAAAACTAGATTAAAGGGTTAGGGATAACCCCCTATTTACTACAAAAGTTAACTCATAGTCCTTTAATAATAATGTGAAAAGAAATTTAAATTGTGTGTATTCGTCGTCGTCGTCTGGGTTTTAGTGTTCAAATGATCCTAGAGGCTATGTTGTCTGGGGCTTAAATGCCCCTGGTAGGGTCTCCCATGGCAAACAGGCTCTAGGTGATGGGTCAACAAAGAGCGGTTCAAGAATCCTTCATGAGGACAACTAAATCGAGGCACGTGACGTCGCCCGGTACGGCGGAGCCGGGGTCCCACCCTGGAGCCAGGCCTGGGGTCGGAACTCGTCGGAGAGCGCCTGGTGGCCGGGTTGCTCCTCGCGGCCCGGCTGGACCAAGCCGGAACGAGAGACGCGAGGCCATCCCCCAGTGGGCCCACCACCTGCAGGGGGAACCGTGAGGGACTGGTGCAAAGAGGATCGGGTGGCGGACGAAGGTGGAGACCTCAGCGGCCCGATCCCCGGATGCTTAGGCTGGCTCTAGGGACGTGGAATGTTACCTCACTGGGGGGGAAGGAGCCTGAGCTTGTGCGGGAGGTCGAGAGATATCGACTAGAAATAGTCGGGCTCGCCTCCACGCACAGCGTGGGCTCTGGAACCCATCTCCTTGAGGGGGGCTGGACTCTCTTCTACTCTGGAGTGGCCCACGGGGTGAGGCGGCGGGCTGGGGTGGGTTTGCTTGTTGCCCCCCAGCTCAGCAGTCTAGTGTTGGGGTTTACCCCGGTGGATGAAAGGGTCGCATCCCTGCGCCTTCGGGTCGGCCATAGGTCTCTGACTGTCGTTTCGGCCTACGGGCCGAGTGGTAGTGCGGAGTACCCGGCCTTCTTGGTGTCCCTGTCGGGGGTGCTGGATAGTGCCCCTCCCGGGGACTCCATTATTCTCCTGGGGGACTTCAACGCCCACGTGGGAAACGACAGTGACACCTGGAGAGGCGTGATCGGGAGGAATGGCCTCCCCGATCTGAATCCGAGTGGTGTTTTGTTATTGGACTTCTGTGCTAGTCACGGATTGTCTATAATGAACACCATGTTCAAGCATAAGGGTGTTCATCAGTGCACTTGGCACCAGGACACCCTAGGCAGGAGGTCAATGATCGACTTTGTTGTCGTATCATCAGACCTTCGGCCGCATGTTTTGGACACTCGGGTGAACAGATGGGCTGAGCTGTCCACTGATCACCACCTGGTGGTGAGTTGGATCCGCTGGAGGAGGAGAAAGCCGGACAGACTTGGCAGGCCCAAGCGCATAGTGAGGGTCTGCTGGGAACGCCTGGCGGAGCCCTCGGCCAGGGATGTATTCAACTCCCACCTCCGGGAGAGCTTTGACCAGATTCCGGGGGATGTTGGAGACATAGAGTCCGAGTGGACCATGTTCTCTGCATCTATTGTCGATGCTGCTGCCCGTAGCTTCGGCCGTAAGGTCTGCGGTGCCTGTCGCGGCGGCAATCCCAGAACCCGGTGGTGGACACCGGCAGTAAGGGATGCTGTCAAGCTGAAGAAGGAGTTCTATCGGCTGTGGTTGGCTTGTGGGACTGCTGAGGCGGCTGACGGGTACCGTGAGGCCAAGCGTGCTGCGGCCCGAGCTGTGGCAGAGGCAAAAACTCGGGCCTGGGAGGAGTTCGGTGAGGCCATGGAGAAGGACTACCTTTCGGCCTCGAAGCGATTCTGGCAAACTGTCCGGCACCTCAGGAGGGGGAAGCAGTGCTACGCCAATACTGTTTATAGTGAGGGTGGGAGGTTGCTGACCTCGACTGGGGACATTATCGGGCGGTGGAAGGAGTACTTCGAGGATCTCCTCAATCCTGCCATCACGCATTCCCTGGTGGAAACAGAGGCTGGGGACTCCGCGTTGGACTCTTTCATCACCCAGGCTGAAGTCACCGAGGTGGTTAAAAAGCTCCGCGGTGGCAAGGCTTCGGGGGTGGATGAGATCCGCCCTGAGTACCTCAAATCTCTGGATGTTGTGGGGCTGTCATGGTTGACACGCCTCTTCAACATTGCATGGCGGTCGGGGACAGTACCTCTGGACTGGCAGGCCGGGGTGGTGGTCCCCCTTCATAAGAGGGTGTGTTCCAACTACAGGGGGATCACACTCCTCAGCCTCCCTGGTAAGGCCTACGCCAGGGTATTGGAGAGGAGAGTCCGGCCGATAGTCGGACCTCGGCTTCAGGAGGAGCAGTGTGATTTTCGTCCTGGCCGTGGAACACTGGACCAGCTCTATACCCTCTACAGGGTACTCGAGGGCTCATGGGAGTTTGCCCAACCGGTTCACATGTGTTTTGTGGACCTGGAGAAGGCATTCGACTGTGTCCCTCGTGATGCCTTGTGGAGGGTGCTCCAGGAGTATGGAATCGGGGGCCCTTTATTAGGGGCCATCCGGTCCCTGTACAAGCGGATCAGGAGTTTGGTCCGCATTGCCGGCATTAAGTCGGACCTGTTCCCGGTGCATGTTGGACTCCGGCAGGGCTGCCCTTTTTCACCGGTCCTGTTCATAACTTTTATGGACAGGATTTCTAGACACAGCCAAGGGCCGGAGGGGGTCTGGTTTGGGGACCAGTGGATTTTGTCTCTTCTTTTTGCAGATGACGTGGTCCTGCTGGCCCCCTCTAGCCAAGACCTACAGCATGCGCTGGGGCGGTTTGCAGCCGAGTGTGAAGCGGCTGGGATGAAGATCAGCTCCTCCAAGTCAGAGGCCATGGTACTCGACCGGAAAAGGGTGGCTTGTCCTCCTCAGGTTGGGGGGGAGTTCCTGCCTCAAGTGGAGGACTTCAAGTATCTCGGGGTCTTGTTCACAAGTGAGGGAAGAATTGAGCGGGAGATCGACAGACGGATCGGTGCGGCTGCCGCAGTAATGGGAGCGCTGTGCCGGTCTGTTGTGGTGAAGAGAGAGCTGAGCCGAAAAGCGAAGCTCTCGATTTACCAGTCGGTCTACGTTCCTACCCTCACCTATGGCCATGAACTTTGGGTCATGACCGAAAGAACGAGATCCCAGATACAAGCGGCTGAAATGAGCTTCCTCCGTTGGGTGGCCGGGCACTCCCTTAGAGATAGGGTGAGGAGCGCGGCCATGCGGGAGGGGCATCGAGAGGAGCCAGTTGAGGTGGCTCGGGCATCTATACAGGATGCCTCCTGGACGCCTTCCTCGGGAGGTGTTCTAGGCACGTCCCACCGGGAGGAGGCCCAGGGGAGGGCCCAGGACACGCTGGAGAGACTATGTCTCTCTGCTGGCCTGGGAACGCCTTGGGCTCCTCCCAGAGGAGCTGGAGGAGGTGTCTGGGGAGAGGGACGTCTGGGTGTCTCTGCTGAGTCTGTTCCCCCCGCGACCCGGTTCCGGATAAGCGGAAGACAACGACGAAATTTAAATTGTGTGTAAGATAGTTAAATCCAATTAATTTAATTTAATTTAATTTTTCTAAGTCTAATTTTATCATTTAACATATTAGTCAGATTTAAACTGAACAAGCCAATGTATTCAAGTTTAACGTATTTCAATGCAATCCAATAAGAATTCAATTTAATGCAGTCAGATTCCATGATTGTGCTTTTGCTAGGCAGATTCCAATGCAGACTCTGCTGTACCGTGTTTTGTGTTTTTAAAGCATGCTGCTACTTTGCAAGTAAGTATACAGCCTGGTCCTTTCTGTTTGTCCCTCACATTTCTTTTGTGAGGTGGCTTTTGGTTTTTGTGCATCTTGTTTTTCAGTCACATTCTGCTTCACCTTCACACATATCCTGGTTACGTTGTACTTTCACACCTGGTGCCCTGCACTGCAGTTCGTCTCACATCTACTGACTGAGCAATTGCTGCCTATCTACTGGTGCTGGGTGAGAGCCACATGGAAGAAATGAGGTGTTGTTCTGTAGGTTACAAGGTCATTCACTTTCATTATGGCATTTGGCCTGTGTTTGAGGAAGTAGAAAATGACCTTAGTTTATACACAAATGTGCATATACTTTAATTTCATGATACAATATGTTACATAAAACATAAAATTTGTATTTATATATCGGTGTATTTGTGTATGAATGTGTGTGTTTGTGAGTGCGAATAGGTGAATGTGGCTCTTATGTATAACTCTTTGAGTGTTCAGCATAACTAGAAAAGCACAACTTAAATTTAGTATATATTTATCTATAACTACTTTAGAAATATAATATTAAATGTATTTAACTAACCTGAAATTGGTACAATACGATTTTTAACCCATGTGTTAACCAATGGAATTAAAAAAAAAGATGGAACTCAGATCTGACTAAAGGAAATATTGTAAAATATACTGTTTTGATAACATAGAGACATACATTTCAGTGCATTTTATAACACATCAACACAAAGTAGTTTTAAAAATTCTTCACAAATGTTTCTTTAAACTACAGACTACAATTTTGTCCATTTTTCTTTGCTAAATGCTCAAGCTGGGCCATCTTGGATGGAGAACCACTGTGAAAATTCAGTTCAATACAATTCAGTTTTATTTATATAGCGCCAATTCACAACACATGTCTCAAGGCACTTCACAAAGTCAGGTACATACATTCCAATTAATCCTAACCATTGAACAGTGCAGTCAAATTCAGTTATTTATTCAAATTTGATAAAAAGTGTTAGGTATTAATTAGTCAACTCAGAGGAACGACACAGAGTCTCCATTTTTCTTGCGCAAGAGGTAGCTTACACTGCAGTGCAAATCTTCAAAGTGTTGGCACCCTCTCTTTATTTATATATGTGGTTCACACACACAATTCAACAGACAGTTCAGGCACATATGTGTCTGTGTGTGTGTGTGTGGGGTCAGAAGGGTTAGGGTGCATGTGTTTTGCTTTTAAACAGAGAGGGAGTGGGGACTGGTACAAGCAGCCCCCAGATGTTGCTGATAGTAGCATAACTCACTCCTCTCCCCCATCCCCCTTTCTGTGGCATGTGGGAAGGAAGAGCACTTTGTACAGACATGAGTGATAAACAATACAAAAGTTTTCAAACCCTAACAGTCCCTCCTTTTTTATCACGAATAAAGTCATGATTAGATACATGTAAAAGAAATCACTCTGTGTGAGCGAAAAAACCCACGGACGGAAAGCAGATTATATTGTGGGAAAAATACTCACACGGCCCCTCCGCCCAAGGCGACCACCAACCATGGTAGAGTACAATAATAATAAAACAATGTAATAAATCAAGGAAAACAAAATGTAATAAAAGTAAAAGAATTAAAACAAGCCTTGTTCATGTCATCATTGTACTTTTCCTCATTTCACTTAAATAGCAATTTCTTTCGATTTTCTGCTATAAGGTCATTTTATGAAGTACAATTATGAGTACACTCAGGCATTGAAGATATATTCATTTACAACATGTCATCATAGTCATCGTCCAATGTGGTGTCGACTTGAATCAATGCTGCATATGCGACTGTGACTGACTGAGTCACTATCCTTTTTACCATACATTTGCAGCATGGAATAATACATATTGACAAGATGCACAGGATGATCAGGAATACTGCTATAGCGAGTAAGAAAATTTTTAACCCAATTCATCCATCCCCCTTGGAGCATCCAGTCTAACCAAGAGGAGCTGGGAGTCGGGTGGTCGTGTGTCATGACGTTTTGCAGGTTATGCAGGTTATTCAGTGCTCCTGTTATGTCTGAGGAATGTATATTATCTGGAATATATAGGGGTTGGACAATAAAACTGAAACACCTGGTTTTAGACCACAATAATTTATTAGTATAGTGTAGGGCCTCCTTTTGCGGCCAATACAGCGTCAATTCGTCTTGGGAATGACATATACAAGTCCTGCACAGTGGTCAGAGGGATTTTAAGCCATTCTTCTTGCAGGATAGTGGCCAGGTCACTACATGATACTGGTGGAGGAAAACGTTTCCTGACTCGCTCCTCCAAAACACCCCAAAGTGGCTCAATAATATTTAGATCTGGTGACTGTGCAGGCCATGGGAGATGTTCAACTTCACTTTCATGTTCATCAAATCAATCTTTCACCAGTCTTGCTGTGTGTATTGGTGCATTGTCATCCTGATACACGGCACCGCCTTCAGGATACAATGTTTGAACCATTGGATGCACATGGTCCTCAAGAATGGTTCGGTAGTCCTTGGCAGTGACGCGCCCATCTAGCACAAGTATTGGGCCAAGGGAATGCCATGATATGGCAGCCCAAACCATCACTGATCCACCCCCATGCTTCACTCTGGGCATGCAACAGTCTGGGTGGTACGCTTCTTTGGGGCTTCTCCACACCGTAACTCTCCCGGATGTGGGGAAAACAGTAAAGGTGGACTCATCAGAGAACAACACATGTTTCACATTGTCCACAGCCCAAGATTTGCACTCCTTGCACCATAGAAACCGACATTTGGCATTGGCATGAGTGACCAAAGGTTTGGCTATAGCAGCCCGGCCGTGTATATTGACCCTGTGGAGCTCCCGACAGACAGTTCTGGTGGAAACAGGAGAGTTGAGGTGCGCATTTAATTCTGCTATGATTTGGGCAGCCGTGATTTTATGTTTTTTTGATACAATCCGGGTTAGCACCCGAACATCCCTTCCAGACAGCTTCCTCTTGCGTCCACAGTTAATCCTGTTGGATGTGGTTCGTCCTTCTTGGTGGTATGCTGACATTACCCTGGATACCGTGTCTCTTGATACATCACAAAGACTTGCTGTCTTGGTCACAGATGTGCCAGCAAGATGTGCACCAACAATTTGTCCTCTTTTGAACTCTGGTATGTCACCCATAATGTGCATTTCAATATTTTGAGCAAAACTGTGCTCTTACCCTGCTAATTGAACCTTCACACTCTGCTCTTACTGGTGCAATGTGCAATCAATGAAGACTGGCTACCAGGCTGGTCCAATTTAGCCATGAAACCTCCCACATTAAAATGACAGGTGTTTCAGTTTCATTGTCCAACCCCTGTATGTGCAACAAGTATTGTTCAGCAAAACGCAAACGCCCCCCGTTGATGCTGTTAGAATATCCAAAGCCATGCGGTTCTGAATTATCATGGCTCGCATAGCATTCATTTCTATGTTTTGGCCATATTCTACTATTATGGAGTTATTCAAAAACAGCCCTAATCGGTAGCTTAAAGTTTCCACACACAGCATTAGTTTGCCCACACCTAGCCAAGGAAGGAGAGATAGTGTCACTTTATCTCCTTTTGGCCAAAGCTTAAATTCATTCATTCATTTATATGTCTCTCTTTAGCCTTTTGGGGAAGGTGGGTATCATCGTTACCTCACTGAGTATTATAGTGTGGTCAGATGTGAAAACTGGAGCACACACCCCATACCAATTCGGGGGTAGCGTGAAATAAGCGTTATTCCCGCATAACCAAGCTACCCCCTTGACCCAGTATGTTCCGTTTTGGTTGTTATTATCCTTGGGGATCCATGTCCCTCCACACTGTGTGGTGTTACCCACATAGTTAGAGGAATCCTTTTCCTTTTTTCTACTCAAACAATCGTGGTGGAATGTGTTTCCATTGGCATGTGCTTCGAATGGTGTGGCTTTTCCCTTATTACTGATGTGCAGAGGCTGCCATTTCTTGGGGTCACGTGCAGTTACGTGGGTCACATGCATATGCAAGAGAATTGTTGTAGTATGTGTACCTTTCGTTGTTCTTATTAACCATTTGGATGCCTTCTCCTTCTGTCAGGTTTTGACCGGCAACAATGAAAAATGTACACTTCGCATACCCCCAGAGTCCTATTGAAAAGGCATATGCTGCTTCTGTGAAATTCATTTTTCTCACATACACTGTAGGGCCCTGGGAATGAACTAGCATGATAGAACATACATAACGATCTGTTTTATTTTGTGCTTTAGCTGTTTCATACACATAACAATACCAATAGTTCTGCAGAAACAGATGTCTTCCTCCTTTCTTTAGGGGTCTGAGATGAGAGCCGTCCGCTGTCCATCTCTTCTCGTGTGATGTCGTATCCTGTGGATCCTGCCTTAAACATAGAAAGAGTCCTGCCACCAGAATTAGGCTCAGGCTTATCAGTCCTGCCCACATCTTACAAAAAGCCATGCTAAGTTGGGCACAGGTCAGTTGTTTTCTTCACCGGTTTGAGATGCTGAGCCCTATGGGTCACCAGCCCCTTTGTAGCCGGTCTTGCCCAGTTACCCCTTCGGTTGGTTTGGCTCCTGTAACGGTAATATTGGCTTACAGTGGCTCTTGTGGATCCAGGATGGTCTCTCTGCGATTTTTAGAGCTGTCGGTGTGGTCAGGAGAACTCGGTATGGCCCTTTCCAGCAGGGGATGCTCCAGTCCTTTCTATGGAGTGCCTTAATCATGACCAGGTCTCCAGGCCTCAGGTTGTTCTGTGGAATAGGAGCAGAATTTACTGGCAGACCACTGGACAACTGTGCTTCCTTTGTTTGTAACATTAAATTTTTTATTGTTCCATTTGTTCGTTCAACCAGCCCTGCAGATTGTGGGTGGTAAGAACAATGGATTTTTAACTGAAACCCTAATGCTTTAGAGCACAGTTCTATTACATTATTTACAAAATGAGTCCCATTATCTGATCTTGTGAATTGTGGGATACCATATGTGGGGAATAAATGTGTCAGTAAACTCTTTGCCACTGTGAGTGCATCACAGTGCTTTGCAGGGTATATTTCAACCCACTTTGAAAATGCATCTATGACATCTAAACAATATTTCTTCCCCCCTGACCATGATAACTATGAAATCCATGTGTATCGTGTGAAAGGGATGAGTTGCTGCTGGGAACTGGCCTCTTTTGGGTCTCATGTTTCCCAGTGGATTATGTTTGCAGCAGAAAATACATGATCTACAAAAGTTTTCTGCATAGTCAGAAAAATTTATGGTGTGGAAATGTAGATTTACTAAGTGTACCATTCCCCCTTTTGAAACATGGGAAATTCCGTGTGTCACATGGGCTGCCGTCCTGTATAAATTCTTTGGTAATATTGGTTTATTTTCCAAATGATAAATGTCATCTTTTTTTATGGCCCCTCTATTCAGCCAAGATTTAACTTCTGCAGCTGGTGCAGATTGTTGTGAATCTTTTAGCACATCTGTATCTATATCTATATATTTTAGCAGAAATATCAGCGAAAGTGTTCCCCTTTGTTTCCATGGTTTCATCAGATTGATGCGATTTACATTTACAAAGTGCTATCTTTGCTGGTAGCTGGATAGCTAACAGCAATCGTTTTAACAGATTAAAATGTGTCAATTCTGTTCCAGATGATGTTTTGAACCCTCTATTTTCCCATATTTTGGCAAAATGGTGAACAGGACTGAATACATATTGGCTGTCTGTGTAGATGGTTAGGATTTTTCCTTCATGTAATTCACAGGCTCTGATGACAGCATACAGTTCTGCAGTCTGTGCTGAACATGAATGGGGCAGGGCCTGTGATTCTATAATTTTAGTTTCAGTGGTTACTGCATAACCAACTCTATTTTTTCCATATTCATCTTTTGATGCTGATCCGTCCACAAAGATTATTTGTGAGTTTTGCAGAGGGGTCTGAGAGATGTCTTGCCTGGGTTTTGTGTCTTCCTCAACCTTTGTTTTGCAAGAATGTGGTTTCCCATCTTCTGCTGTTGGAATTAACACGCTAGGGTTCAGTGGACCACATCTTTGCAAAGTTATATTTGGTTGTGAGAGTAGCAATGAGGTCAATGTGATATGCCTTGCATGTGTCAAGAAAGGAACTGAGGTTTGTAGCAATACAAGTGACACTGAATGAGGAACTTTCAGTGTGAGTGGGTGGCTGCTTCACAGCTTCTGCCGCCACTGTGCAAGCCTGTAGACAAGCTGGAAATCCTGCTGCCAATGGGTCCAGTTTTTTAGAAAAAAATGCTAAAGGTCTGTCTTTGGAGCCAAATGGCTGGGTTAATACAGCTTTCATATAACCCTTACATGCATCTACACAAAGTGTGAAAGGCGGGCTATAATCCGGCAGAGCTAAGGTGACTGTTGTTTGAAGCAGATTTTTGAGCTCTGTGAATGCTGCTTCTCCCTCCTTAGTCCATGTGATTTTGTCTTTTATTTTCATGTCTTTGCCATAGATCATAGATTGCAAGGGTTGTACAATGGCTGCATAGTCTGGTAGCCATTCTCTGCAAAAGTTACACAGTCCCAGAAAGGACATCATTTGTTGTTTAGTTCGTGGTTTTGGGGCTTCCTGTATGGATGTTTTTCTGCTGCTTAGGAGGGAGCGGCCATGTTGTGATAGCATATGTCCCAAATAAATCACTTTCTCCTTACAAAACTGCAGTTTATCCCTAGAGGCTTTGTGCCCTGTCTGGTGGAGATGTTTTAGAACTGTTATGGTAGCTTCCTCACAGTGTTGTTGAGTGTCTGAAGCTATAAGAATGTCATCTACATACAACAGGACTTGGCTATGTTCAGGCACCTCACAGGTGCTCATGGAATATCTTAATGCTTGCGTATATATGTGTGGGCTTTCGCTGAAACCTTGTGGTAATCTGGTGTAAGTATATTTTTTCCCTTTAAACTGAAAACCAAATAAATGCTGTGACTCTTCATGCAATGGTACTGTAAAGAAAGCATTGCTAAGATCTACCACTGTGAAATATGGGTGCCTCCCTTAATATTCCTGATTTCAGCATGTCCTGTGTTACTGGCTTAATACCTTCTTCAGCTTCTGGCTTCAAGGGGTACTGGCGAACTAGTGCTCGTTTGTCGGATATTAATTTAACCTTATATGGTGGAAATCCCTTTATAAGTCCTACATCAGTCGATGATTGGGACCACAGTTCAGGTGGGACACCAGCTAGGGCAGGGTGCCTGTTGCTCTCTTTGAGCTCTGTTCTTCTGTTTTAAAAGGATTGCTTAATTTTTCTTGCTTTCTTATAGGAGTTTTAGGAACTGCTACAGCTCCTTCCATCTCTCTTCCAATTTGCTGTCCTGCAGCTGCCTGCACGGCAGGGGGCTGCGCTCCTCGCTGTCTGGGTGCGACCACTGTTTCCTCATGTGGGCGCACCAAGACCGCAGCTGTCAGCTTCTCCTTTCGCTTCTCCTTCTTAGCTTTCCTCTGCATGTCTCTTAACCTACTTTGTTCCAGCCATTTGTCTGAGAATTTATGCTCGACCTGTCTCTGTTCCGTTTTAGTTGGTTTCTTGGTTTTCATTATTTCTAATTTTAAATCTCCTTGTAAATTTAAGATATCCTTAGTATCTAGTTTACCCAAGAAACCATGTTTTTTATTCCATCTATGACAGATCATACCTGCTCCTTCTACATAGTTCTCCATAAACGTTACATCCCCTTCTAAACTAATTTGTTTACTTTGTTGTTTCCCCATGATGTTTAATTTTAGTTCACAATACTATAAATGTCCCAGATAGAAGTTCACTGGCATGAGATTCAAGGAGAGGACATTAACATGCCCTTCTACTGCGACTAATCCGCAGCGGTGTTAATTTTCTGAGATTAAACCCGACCTTTATCTCCAAGAATCATCAATACGTCTTTCTGATCTGGGCAAAAGAAAACACAGGACCAGCAGAATCTTGCTATGATTCTTCAAAAATGCTTAGTCCTCCAAACACACACAACAGCACTCACACAGTTAGTGTTTTGACATATTCATGTCCCTTCAGCAATATGTATGGTCGACCTAGCTTATTTTATGAGCTCTTACACTTAATTTTATTTATTCCCTTACGGCGGAACTACCCAACCAAATTATCCAGTTCCCTTATGGCGTAACTACCTAGTCGTTTCTGATCCCCTTACGGCAGGATCCTACCTAATTTATCTCTATTCCTTTCCGGTGGAATAATGCCTATCCAATTGCTGACACTACCAACGACTTATTATAACCTTTCTTTAATGTTAAACATGAAACGTCTCACCTCTGAGCCGACTTCTAGGTGACTCTCTGAATCCCCAGAGTCACCTGGCGTCGAGCGAAGCGATATGCCACCTGCCAGATGCGAAGTTACACACCGGGGCTTTCAGCCACCAGGCCTATGTGTGACTGCGCGGCGGCGATTCGTTGGCGTCGGCGGTCCCCAGGGATCCTTAGGTCACTGTAAAGAAAAACAAAATCAGTTTAGTTCTTAAAATTATCCGACTCAAAGGACCAAGTTCATGTTAGGCATTAATTAGTCAACTCAGAGGAACGACACAGAGTCTCTATTTTTCTTGCGCAAGAGGTGGCTCACACTGCAGTGCAAATCTACAAAGTGTTGGCACCCTCTCTTTTTATTTATCTATGTGGTTCACACACACAGTTCAAAAGACAGTTCAGGCATTTAGGGGGTGTAGGTGTGTCTGTGTGTGTGTGTGGGGTCAGAAGGGTTAGGGTGCATGTGTTTTGCTTTTAAACAGAGAGGGAGTGGGGAGTGGTACAAGAAGCCCTCAGATGTTGCTGATAGTAGCATAACTCACTCCTCTCCCCCATCCCCCTTTCTGTGGCATGTGGGAAGGAAGAGCACTTTGTACAGACATGAGTGATAAACAATACAAAAGTTTTCAAACCTTAACAAAAAGTTTTTCTATCTAAGGAAACCCAGCAGATTGCATTGAGTCAGTGACTTGTAGCAGTCACTCCTCCCGGATGAGCATGTAGAGACAGTGGACAGTCACTGGCGTTGACTTTGCAGCAATCCCTCATACTGAGCATGCATGTAGCGACAGTGGAGATGAAAAACTCCCTTTTAACAGGAAGAAACCTCCAGCAGAACCAGGCTCAGTGTGAGCGGCCATCTGCCACGACCGACTGGGGGTTAGAGAGAACAGAGCAGAGACACAAAAAGAACACAGAAGCAGTGATCCAGGAGTACTTCTTAATTGTATGCTCAATGTTTTACTTCTTCTGTGGTATTTCCTTGTTTTAAACAGCACTGTTCTGTTTTATTGTTTTATTAAATCTTTTTATAACTGTTCAGCACTTTGTTTGAAAGTGCTTTAGAGATAAAAGTATTATTATTATTAATATCTGTAGTTCACAAGAACTGCCACACCTCTTTCATTGTTTGTTTGCTCGTATTGTTATGTGCTCCGGGCACATTATTATTATTATTATTTTTAGATTTGTTCTTTTGTATTTCTGGCTTAAGTCTTAGTGTTTTTGTTTAGTGTTGGTTAAATTATTTTGATATGTTGCGTGTTTCCTAAGTATGGCGTTTGTCTCTGCCAGCCCATAAATAGGCTGGACTTTGACCGCTCTGTCTGTCCCTTTCTCGCTCTCTCGTTCACGTTCTCTCTTCCGCTGCTGGGGTGCACTCCCAGCTGGTTGTCAGTACTGCAGGCCGCAGCAGCATCTTGCCATGCAGTAGCTTTTGTTGATAGCTTTAGCCTTCTGTTCTGATTTTGGCCTGGTGGGACCGGTTGTCCTGTTTACGCTTTTTTTCCTTTTGGGATTTCTTTCTTTCTCTTAGTTCGGTGTTGGTAGTGGCTTCGACGGCCCTTTATAGGGTTGGCCCGCTGCCGCACCTGTTGATTCTGTTTGGCCGGCTCATCAGGTCCATCTTTCTGTTTGTTCTTTTGGGTTTGTTTGTGGACATGGGGAGGTATGGGTTCTGAGTTTGTCTTTTTTTTTTTTTTAAAGAAAACAGCAGTTAAAAGTTCCAGTCTTCATGGGATTTCAGGGAAATCAAAGAAGAAACAAAGTAATCAATAAACAGAATGTTTGAATCCATATTTTGTCTCCATGTCCTCATTAAATATGTTGTGACCTTTTTTTTGGGCCGTAACAGTATGGTCAGAAAGTCTGGCTGAGAGAACCTGGAGTCGGGAATCCTGCAGCCATGTCTCAGTGAAAAACATAATACTGCATTCCCGATACTCTGGTCAGGTCCTTGTAAGGGCTTTGAGTTCATCCAACTTGTTTATAATCGAAATTGAAATTGAGAGATCGTAATCGAAGGAAGGGACAGGTTGAACTTCCTCCTACACTCTCTTCTCTTTACTTCTGCTCTGCATTCATGGTGCCTCATTTTCAATTAACCAGGGATTTGGGGTTGTAGTTGAGGTATTAGAAACCGGATTCCAAAGAAGTTGGGACACTAAACAAATTCTGAATAAAAAGTGAATGCAATGATGTGGAGGTGCCAACATCAAATATGTTATTCAGAATAGAACACAAATCACAGATCAAAAGTTTAAACTGAGAGAATGTATCATTTTAAGAGAAAAATATGTTGTTTCAAAATTACATGGCATCAACAAATCCCAAAAAAGTTGGGACAAGTAGCAATAAGTGGCTGAAAAAAGGAAATTGAGCATATAACGAACAACTGGAAGACCAATGAACACTAATTAGGTCAATTGACAACATGATTGGGTATAAAAAGAGCTTCTCAGAGTGTCAGTGTCTCTCTGAACCCAAGATGGTAAGAGGATCACCAGTTCCACCATTGTTGCACAGAAAGATAGTGCAGCAATACCAGAATGGTGTTACCCAGCGTAAAATAGCAATGACTTTCAAGTTATCATCATCAACCGTGCATAACATCATCAAAAGATTCAGAGAATCTGGAACAATCGCTGTGCGTAAGGGTCAAGGCCATAAAACTCTACTGGATGCTCGTGATTTCGGGGCCCTTTAACGTCACTGCACCTCAAACAAGAATGCCACTGTCAAGGAAATAACAAAGTGGGCTCAGGAATACTTCCAGAAAGCATTGTCAGTGAACACAATCCACCGTGCCATCTGCGGTTGCCAGCTGAAACTCTACAGTGCAAAGAGGAAGCCATTTCTAAGCAAGCTCCACAAGCTCAGATGTTTGCACTGGGCCAGGGGTCTTTTAAAATGGAGTGTGGCAAAATGGAAGACTTTTCTGTGGGCAGATGAGTCATGATTTGAAGTTCTTTATGGAACACTGGGACGCCATGTCATCCGGACCAGAGAGGACAAGGATAACCCAAGTTGTTATCAACGCTCCGTTCAGAAGCCTGCATAACTGATGGTATGGGGTTGCATGAGTGCTTGTGGCCTGGGCAGCTTGCATGTCTGGAAAGGCACCATTAATGCAGAGAACTATGTTCAGGTTCTAGAACAACATATGCTCCCATCTAGACGTCATCTCTTTCAGGGAAGACCCTGCATTTTTCAACAAGATAATGCCAGACCACATTCTGCAGCAATCACAACATCATGGCTACGTAGGAGAAGGATCCGTGTACTGAAATAGCCAGCCTGCAGTCCAGATCTTTCACATAAAGAGAACATTTGGCGCATCATAAAGAGGAAGGTGCGACAAAGAAGGCCCAAGACGATTGAACAGTTAGAGGCCTGTATTAGACATGAATGGGAGAGCATTCCTATTTCTAAACTTGAGAAACTGGTCTCTGTCCCCAGATGTCTGTTGAGTGTTGTAAGAAGAAGGGGGGATGCCACACAGTGGTAAAAATGGCCTTGTCTCAACTTTTTTGGGATTTGTTGACGCCATGTAATTTTGAAACAACATATTTTTCCCTTAAAACGTTACATTCTCTCAGTTTAAACTTTTGATCTGTGATTTGTGTTCTATTCTGAATAAAATATTAGATGTTGGCACCTCCACATCATTGCATTCAGTTTTTATCCACAATTTGTTTAGTGTCCCAACTTTTTTGGAATCCGGTTTGTATTTGAGCTTTGGAGATCTTAATCAGTAGCTCCTGGTTGTAAAAAAAAAAAAACGCACATTGTTGCCATGGTTACGCATCATAACACATGTCCAATATCCAAATGTAAAAATTGTTAGAGTTAAACTAAACAATGATAACTTATATCCATTTTTCCAACAAAATGTATCAGCAAAAGTTCTTCCAACTGCGCAGTATCCAACACTAGAGAGAACAATTGTCCAGAAAATGCAATCCTTTTCCACTAAAGGAAGAATTCAAGTCCTCAAAAATAAGATAATTTCATAAACAACTGATCTACATGTTGCCACACCTAGCGGTGCAACTCCAGAATGTTAAATGATTGGATCATGTCTGGAAATTCCACAAAGTCAGATATGCTCACTAAACTAAACTGTACAGAATTGGGTTTAAAATGAATCAATATGTTTTTAATGTAAGAAAATTTCTCTCTATTTAGACGGTGGAAAAGGGGTTTGATTGAAATGTGAACCTTAGCTTCCATTTTTTTTTATTTCCATTTGTGTAACATGTAATTGAAGTTTTTTTGATAAGCATAAGCCCCTTCATTAACCAAAAAAACAGCTGAGGAGTGTGCATATTTTGACAGCTTTTGATAAAAATTACCTTGTAAGAACTCCTCGTTCCAGCAGAACATTGAAGAGAATGGCTCCGTTGGCTCGTTATGTAATTTAGCACCAAGGAGAGTTACAATTATATTTTTGCTGAACAGTATAACAAGTGAAATGCTAATGAATATGGCAGAAAATGGCTCAATTATAGAAGAACACCTCACAGCTAAGGGCCACACATGAGGCGAAATGTTATCTACCTTACACATGCAAGTCAAGTCTTTGTATAAGCTTTGTGAGATATTTGGGCAATTTAGTTTTGCAAACATGACTTGAATTTATGCTCGCAATTAAAAGTTTTCTGATGAAATAGTATTTAATGCTATGTCATTTGGAGAAAATAATCCCCTCTTTTTCTATTGTCTACACTGCCAAGTAAGGATGAACAACATGTTCATTCACTGGGATGGCAATTACTGAATTACTGAATGTAGTTGCACAACACTGAAACATGTTTAGTTGCAATTTATGATATAACCTTTAGAAAATCAAAATATAAAATAAGCAAAATGAAAAATCATAGTATTGATAACATTTTGTGTTTATAATAACCTTCTTCACATTACTGTCCAGCAGTATGCCTTTGGTGCTACTCTCTCCAACTTGCTTGGAAATTGTAACATCTTCTCCCGTCTTGCTTGTTCAGTAGGGAACACTGAGTCCAGGTTTTAATGCTGAGTTTGCTAGCTGTAACCAGAAATTAATCATTCTGGCCCGCTTAAATACAAATGCTATATGTGGAAGAAAAATAATGCTACACATTATCCTGATTACAACTATTCCACATGGTGGTGGCAGCGTCATGCTTTTCTTCAGTGGGGACAAGAAAGCTGTTTTTTCAGGACAGTCCTAAAAGAAAAACCTTGACAATGACTCTAAATTAGAGCTACAGTTGGAGTGTTTATATCAAAGCCTGGCCCAGTTTAAGTCCAGACCTAAATTCAATTGAAAATATTTGGCAACACTTCAAAATTCATGTTCATTGTGTGAGCTAGTTTGAATAATCATTTTGAATCATGGGCAAAGAGTTTGGTCTTTACATGTACAAAACTTGTAGAGACATGCCCCATAATATCTGTTGCTCTAGTTGCGGCAAAAGGTTGTTTTACAAAATACTGACTCAGGGGGGCTGAATACAAATGCATACCATGATAAAAATTCAAAAGAGAGATCATAATTTTACTATTTTAGCTTCCCTTTATTGGCTCCATGTTAAATCCAGAATAGAATTTAAAATTCTCCTTCTCGCATATAAAGCCCTTAATGATCTAGCTCCATCATACATCAGAGAGTCTCTAGAAGTAGAATGGGAGACAGAACCTTTAGTCATTAGGCTATTCTCCTGTGGAACCAGCTCCTAGTTTTAGTCCGTGAGGCAGACATCCTGTCTACTTTTAAGGCTAAGCTTAAAACTTTCCTTTTTGATAAAACTTAGAGTGGCTTAGGTTACCCTGATCTACAGGGGTTGGACAATGAAACTGAAACACCTGTTTTTAGACCACAATAATTTATTAGTATGGTGTAGGGCTTCCTTCGCGGCCAATTCAGCGTCAATTCGTCTTGGGAATGACATATACAAGTCCTGCACAGTGGTCAGAGGGATTTTAAGCCATTCTTCTTGCAGGATAGTGGCCAGGTCACTGCATGATTCTGGTGGAGGAAAACGTTTCCTGACTCGCTCCTCCAAAACTCCCCAAAGTGGCTCAATAATATTTAGATCTGGTGACTGTGCAGGCCATGGGAGATGTTCAACTTCACTTTCATGTTCATCAAACCAATCTTTCACCAGTCTTGCTGTGTGTATTGGTGCATTGTCATCCTGATACACGGCACCGCCTTCAGGATACAATGTTTGAACCATTGGATGCACATGGTCCTCAAGAATGGTTCGGTAGTCCTTGGCAGTGACGCGCCCATCTAGCACAAGTATTGGGCCAAGGGAATGCCATGATATGGCAGCCCAAACCATCACTGATCCACCCCAATGCTTCACTCTGGGCATGCAACAGTCTGGGTGGTACGCTTCTTTGGGGCTTCTCCACACACGTAACTCTCCCGGATGTGGGGAAAACAGTAAAGGTGGACTCATCAGAGAACAATACATGTTTCACATTGTCCACAGCCCAAGATTTGCGCTCCTTGCACATTGAAACCGACGTTTGGCATTGGCATGAGTAACCAAAGGCTTGGCTATAGCAGCCCGGCCGTGTATATTGACCCTGTGGAGCTCCCGACGGACAGTTCTGGTGGAAACAGGAGAGTTGAGGTGCACATTTAATTCTGCCGTAATTTGGGCAGCCGTGTTTTATGTTTTTTTGGATACAATCCGGGTTAGCACCCGAACATCCCTTTCAGACAGCTTCCTCTTGCGTCCACAGTTAATCCTGTTGGATGTGGTTCGTCCTTCTTGGTGGTATGCTGACATTACCCTGGATACCGTGGCTCTTGATACATCACAAAGACTTGCTGTCTTGGTCACAGATGCGCCAGCAAGACGTGCACCAACAATTTGTCCTCTTTTGAACTCTGGTATTTCACCCATAATGTTGTGTGCATTTCAGTATTTTGAGCAAAACTGTGCTCTTACCCGGCTAATTGAACCTTCACACTCTGCTCTTACTGGTGCAATGTGTAATCAGTGAATACTGGCTACCAGGCTGGTCCAATTTAGCCATGAAACCTCCCACACTAAAATGACAGGTGTTTCAGTTTCATTGTCCAACCTCTGTATCTCCGTAGTTACTTTCGTGCTCATTATGACAGATTGCTGTAAAGTCAATGCAAGTGACTGTCAACTGTCGCTACATGCTCATCCAGGAGGAGTGAATGCTGCAAGTCACTGACTGGATGCAGTCTGCTGGGTTTCATTAGATAGAATAACTTTTTAACCAATTTGAATAATAAACTGAATCTGACTGCACTGTTTGATAGTTAGGATTAATTGGAATTTATGAACCTGACTTGAAATCTGTATGATTCGACTGAATTGACTTTGTAAAGTTCCTTGAGACGACATGTGTTGTGAATTGCCGCTATATTAATGAAAAGAAAAACATAATACCACAGTTTTCAAATTAGTTGAAAAAAACAGAAAAAACATGGAGCTTTTTTTTACTTTACAGTTTTGTGCTATTGTTTTTTAATCTATCAGATAAAAAAACTAATACATAAAGTTTGTGGTTGTAACATGGAAAGAATTGAAAAGTTGAAGGGGTGTGGATACTGTTCGAAAGCACTGTATAACATTTAAACAATGCCTGTTAGGAGGCATGTTTACAGGGAGAAGACATGTTACTAAATAATTTAAAAATTACTATAAAGTAACTCCAGTTTTTGGCAGTGATTGAATGTCGCGTTCTGAGGTTTAGGTTGACCAAAGCGCAGACAAGAGCTTGGCAGCATCATGTTGTAAAAGTCTTAATCTTTATTCAAGGTTTTCTAAGCATAGCAAAAACGTAGCAAAATCACTGCAGGTACAAGCATGGGACAAATCCAAAACTTACTTGAGAACTCACTGCAGGAACGTAGCAAAAACTAAACTTAATCAGAGGCTGAGAACGGAAGGAACCAGCGGAGAACAAAGACAACCAGAGAGCTTATAAGCAGAGAGGAGTGAGGTATGAACCAATGAGAACCAGAGGCAAGAAATCAGAGGAGGATGGAAAACAGGTGTGAAACAGGCTGCAGAGAACTGAGGGAATATGGATAGTTGCTAAAGAGACCTAACTAGAAAACAAAAGGGACATGAGAGGAGCTGGACTAAGACATAACCTAAAATAGACATTAACGAAAGTAAACAGAGAACTAGAGAAAATAGAGGAACACTACAACCTAATAATTAACAAAGAACCCATAAAGAAACCCTGACCGTAGAATAAACAAAACCTAAACAAAAACTGACTGAAGTAACAAAAAAGGAAACAGAGAACTAGAAAATGCGCAAACCAAAAGTAAACAATAACCAAAGCTAACCTAAAAAGGGAGGCTGGAACTATAGAAACAAAACAGAGGAACTAAACCAAGAAAGAGAACAAATACCTAACATAAATGAACAAAGAGACACTAAATGATAAACTACACTAAAGATTCCAAGGAGAACAAGAAACCATAATAATAACAATAATAATAATAATAACAAAACCATACAAAGTAATAATAAAGCAACCATAAAGAAAACTTAAGAACAAAAAATAAAGAAAACAACAAAACACTAGGAGGCGGTAGAGGGAACAAAACTAACAGGGAGCAAAAGGAAATAAACAAACATGACTACAAAATCCAAAATATAAACATCTAGACGAAAAGTAACTAAACACAAAACCAAAAACAAAGTCCAAAATGTCGCACCCCGACATCGAGTTGTGACACAGAATGAACAGACGCTAACATTAATCAGAAGTCATACATTTCTATGAACATGATGTCTGTTGGTGCAAGTACTTCGATGCACAGAGAACATTTGTAAATAAATGAGAGTTGCAGACTTACAGTCATTGTTATTGGATAAGCAACCACTAATGAACAATGAAGTGCAGTGTTATAAAACTGCTGCAAGGCACACAATGAGAAGGGATTGCACAACCCAATTTCAGTTGATTCTAAAGCCACTGAAAAACAGTAATACTCTTTCCCTGCTACACAAATATGTTGTTGTTTTTTATGTTCATATTAAGACAGGCCTTCGTTCAATGATTTGAAAATCAAATATTAAATTAAACATATTTATAACAGAAAACCATTGTAGTGGTTTGATAGTGATGCACCCACTCTACTGGTGGTCAGAGACGTTAATTTTACCTTCAAGACAATTTCATATGCAGTGATAACTCACAAGATTGTCTTTTTTGGGTATTCAGTTTAGGAGGAAAAGTTTCTTATAAAGAAACTAAAGTAACCCCAAAAGAAGCCACAACGCAGAAACCATGTTTGGAAAAACTAAGTCCTCCCTTAAATCAATAGCTTGTAAAACCGCCATCAGGTGCAATACTTGAAGTAATTGTCTTCTATGTGACCTCACCGCTTTCTCACATCTTTATTCAGAATTGTCATCCCTCTCCCTTGGTTAATTCTGTTATTGAGGTTTGCGTTAATTAGATTAGATACGGCTCTCTTCAGGTCCAACCACAGCAATTCAGTCAGATTAAAGTGTGCACTATAGGGGCTATTGTGGCAGCTCAGTTCGTTTTTTTTTTCATATTTGTTTCTCTAATTGGAAATAATGCTCTTTCAAACTACGCTACTGGGACAAGTCATAGCTGTGATATATTTAGACTCAGATTTAACTCTAGAAAACTAGTTCATGGTTGACTCAATATTTAGATTCCTGTCAAATTATGATGGTGAAGTAATGAGCACAATGTTTTAACACGTTTTTCTTATGTGTCTTTAATATGGAGTGTGGAGTGTTAATCTACTTTGGGCATATTTATAATGCTGTCTAGGAGATTTTTGTTCACTGCAATGCAAAAGAAACAAAAAAAGAGTATTCTTTATGTAATCGGTCAAAGCAATATAGTGGAACAAGAGTGTATGTTTTTTCCACTGCTACAGGTCCTCTAAGCTCTGACTGCATCACATTGCTTTATTGCATCATGCATTAAGGAATCCAGATGAATCATGAGAATGGGTAGAAGCTGCATAAGCCAAACCATGTTGGAGACAAAGAAACACAGGATTCAGTAGTGATGCAATCATGGATGAACTAAGCTGTATATCAAAGGTGTAAAAAGTGCAAAGGGAGAAAGGGCTGTGAAGGGATGTCAAAGTGAAGTTAAAAAAAAACTTTTAGGCCACATTCATAAATGTGGCCTAAAAGTACAAACTTTTCCATTCTATGTAAATATTAACATTTAAACTTTAATGTTTGGTTGTAGTTTCTTGAGATTTATGAAGGAGGTTTATAACAAGGTTTTCAACAATGATAAATGAGCACTGAGAAGAACTTCGAGTCCAGGGTTTGGACGGTGTCTGAAACGGAGAGGGAGAGTTAGATTCTGGTAATAGCTCTTTTATGTCTCAATATTGCAGGATGAATAGTTGAGTGGCTTACTGTCTGGATCAGGGTGACAGGGGAGAATTCCAGTCAATGGTGGAATTTGTCTTGTGTGAGTTCCTGCAGGAGTTCTGTTTGTTTTTGAGTTTGGTGAGTTTGAGTTCTGCAAGGTAGTAGAGTTTTAAAACTGGAGAGAAGGTCTGCATCTCAATCGTCCACTGAAGCCGCAGTGGACGACTGAGATGCAACTGAGTTCCAGAGGTGAGTGTCATATAGAGAACTTGAATTGAGATCTGGGCTTGGACTGGTACGATGTCCTGGGAACACAGAGGTAAAATGAAGCAGCAGCAAGTGGGCATCAAAATTCCTACTAGAAGGTAGAGACTCTGAAAATGATAAGAACACAGAGGCTTGAATCTACCAACACAGGTGATCATCAGGCAAAGAGTGATTGGCCTTCAGCTAGTGATGTGAAAAAAAAACAGCTGAGCTAATGATGTGACGTTTTGAGTGGCTCCTTACCTTGAACGATAGGACTGGAGTCTTAGTTAGTGAGAGCCGTTCTTTGTTTTTTAATACTGTGCTTGCTTATAATGCTACTTTTTCAATGTAATTTAATTTGAAATTATGTTTTATTACTTAGGTGATTAAATACAAAAACTGAAAGGGGGGTATGTACAAGCATACAGCGCATATTCTCAATGCTCAGTTTTCGTGTTCGTCACGTGTCATGGTGGCAGGGGGTGTGGCGCTGCATGGGACCTGGCTGCGACGCTGATGCATCAATAATAAGAACTGCGTAAAGTTTAGACAGCAAGCTGACAAATATATATATTTTTCATACGCCCATAACATAAAAATTACGTTTCAAACAAACACTGGCGCCGCGTCGAGAGTCTGGTGTATATGCCTCCTTCGGTTCCTACACTTTCTTCTCCTTTAAAATATTTTTCTTAGCAGCAAAACTGCGAAAACAGCGACGGGTCCCACCATTTGTGATGTCGCAGTTACGGCGCAGAGGTGCAAGTTGATGACGTAACCCCTACTGTCTCAGTTCTCCAATTTTGCACGCTAACCTGTGCACTTGAACCTCTACGTGCACTTTTACAAAGTACACACTTCATAGAGGGGTGTAGTGTGTAGTGTGGATATTGATGGTGGTCAGAGGGCTTGGTAGCGCCTGTGTATTGCAGCCTCACTTCTGTCAGTGTGCCCCAGGGCAGTGTGTGAATGTGAGTATGAATGGGTGGATGACTGAATGTAGTGTGAAGCGCTTTGGGGCCTCTGGGGACTTGATAAAGCGCTATACAAGAACCGGCCGTTTACCAGGCCATTTTATTGGGACAGGGCCTTGCACGAGGACGAAATGAGTGGTGCAACAAAAAGTCTGCACACTTTATTTGGTTAATGGTTATAGTTGTCATTTGCCACTAGTGCATTGCCTTAATAGTTATATTTAATGGTTCAGCTGGGGGGTCTGGTTTGGGGACCAGAGGATTTCGTCTCTTCTTTTTGCAGATGACGTGGTCTTGCTGGCCCCCTCTAGCCAAGACCTACAGCATGCGCTGGGGCGGTTTGCAGCCGAGTGTGAAGCGGCTGGGATGAAGATTAGCTCCTCCAAGTCCGAGGCCATGGTTCTCGACCGGAAAAGGGTAGCTTGTCCTCTTCAGGTTGGAGGGGATTTCCTGCCTCAAGTGGAGGAGTTTAAGTATCTCGGGGTGTGTTCACGAGTGAGGGAAGAGTGGAGCGGGAGATATACAGACGGATCGATGTCGCTGCCGCAGTAATGGGGACGCTGTGCCGGTCAGTTGTGGTGAAGAGAGAGCTGAGCCGAAAAGCAAAACTCTCGATTTAGCGGTTGGGCTACGTTCCTACCCTCACCTATGGCCATGAACTTTGGGTCATGACCGAAAGAACGAGATCCCGGATACAAGCGGCTGAAATTAGCTTCTTCTGTAGGGTGGCACTCCTTTAGAGATAGGGTGAGGAGCTCGGCCAACCCGGAGGGCTCGGAGTAGAACCGCTGCTCCTCCACATCGAGAGGAGCCAGCTGAGGTGGCTCGGGCATCTATACTGGATGCCTCCTGGACGCCTTCCTCGGGAGGTGTTCCAGGAATGTCCCACCGGGAGGAGGCCCAGGACACGGCCCAGGAGACGCTGGAGGGACTATGTCTCTCGGCTGACCTGGGATCGCCTTGGGCTCCCCTCGGAAGAGCTGGAGGAGGTGTCTAGGGAGAGGGACGTCCTGGTGTCTCTGCTGAGTCTGCTGCCCCCGCGACCCGGTCTCGGATAAAGCGGAAGATATGACAACTACGAGTACGGGGTTCAGTTGGTTATTTTTATTTCTGCCAAAACAGCTTAGGTGGACTTTTTTCATTTTATTTTGCTTTCTTTATCTTGTTTCTTTATTACTTATAGCTTTAAAGTGCTATTACTGCACACAACACTTAGTAAAGACCTACATGGGTATTTGATATTTATGTTTTGATATTTTATACCTAATTTTATGGAAAATATATACATAAAGAAAGATCTTTTTGCATGAACGTATTGTGGTTCTGTTTTTGCCTTAAAATAAAAATATATATCTTTAGTTGTAAATTTCTATCATACATGCGAGGTTTCCCAAAAATTAAACCGTTTAACACTATATTAGGGGTAAAATTGTCTGTTCTTTGAAATATGCACATTTTCAAAAACGGATCATTTTAAAGGCTCTTTTGAACGGCTCTTTGAAGGGACCCTGATCCGAACTTTCAGGATCCGGGTCCCTTCAAAGAGCCATAAGTCCCATCACTACCTGCAGCTCCTTATATTCCCCAGTGGCTTGCTAAGGAAATGCCTGACAGGTGTGCAGTAAGCTGCAACTGGCCACGCCCACCAGCAGAGATGCTCTGTAGAGAAGAGGACTCACACCAATACAAAAACATGCTCACACTCGAACAATGACACAAAGTTATGCGACAATTACATATTATAGATATTTATTGTTTCTCAATGCTCAAACCAACAGAACACTTCAAGTTACTTCAAGAATGAAGAAAGAATTTGACATTATTCACACAAATAACAATTAGAAATTTGGCTATGATATGAAGACAGTGAGTCAGTCATTTTCTACCATAGTAGAAATCTTCCATCGTGGGTCACAGTAAAGCTGGTGCCTATCTCCAGCAGTCTATGGGGAGGAGGCGGCGTACACCCTGGACAGGCCGCCAGTCCATCACAGGGCAACACAGGCACACACAGGACAAACAACCATGCACACACCCTTTCACATCTAAGGGCAATTTAGAGAGACCAATTAACCTAACAGTCATGTTTTTGGACTGTGGGAAAAAGCCGGAGTACCCGGTGAGAACCCACACATGCACAGGGGAGAACATGCAAACTCCATGCAGAGAGATTCCCCGGCCGAGTGTTGAACCTAGGACCTTCTTGCTGCAAGGCAACAGTGCTACCAACTGTGCCAACTAGTTGTTAAAATGCTGACAAAACACAGCAATGAGTGAATTAAATGATGGTGTTTGTCTCTAAGTGGACCCAGCTTTAAAGTTGTGTGCTGCAAGATTTATAAATGATGTAGTGAGTGTCTCACACCGCAGAGCTCATAGTTAAATATTGATTAGCATAATAAAGTAAGTGAACCGATGTCAGCACTTAGAATCGCCATTTACTAACCAGTGTGTGTATGTGTGTCTTTTTTAATTGTTTGTACAGATAAACCATGCTATATTTATCAGACATCAGCAGTGAAATACTGAATAAACTCTTTGCTGTCTGTTGGTCATGAACATTAACTGAATCTTCTTATTTGTTACTTGCAGAAAGTCATGTATCTTAGCCTTACAACTAGCTGATTGAATATATGGGTACCCTGTGGATCAGTTAAAATTCAAACCACACAAAGAAGCTGTAATGAGGTAAACTATTGGCTGAAATAAACCAAGCTACAGGCTTGAGCAGAGAAACCACACATTTTTGCATTCCTCACAACATCTATTACCAATGCACATCATGCCTGACCATCACCTCCAAATCCACCAGTGAGCTCTGATACCATGTGGTTTGTCTCAAGGATAACGGATTGATCTCTACATGCTTTGGTTTGAAATTATTCTTCACTAGAGAAGACAAGCAACAGCTTTTATACAGAAATGGAATTTATGTAAATGTTATTTGATTTAACATAGATTGTTGTGAAAGAGTACTTACACTCCTACATATTTCTTTTGCTTTTGCATTTTTTGTTAGTTACATATTTCAGATCATCAAAGAAATGATAATATGAGCCAAAAATAACCTGAGTAAACATATAAGAGAATTTTGAAATGATGACTTTATTTGTTGAGAGAATAATGCTATTCGAGCCAACCAAACAGCATAATAAAAAGTAATCAGACCCATTGGTAAATCATAAACTAACTGTGATATACCACATTTTTTGGAAAGTTTAGTTTATTTTATTTTCTCTAGCCACACCCAGATGTGATTCCTCAATGACTTGTAGAATCAAGAAATCATTTAAATAAAACTTGACAATGTGAAATACACTGTAATATCTCAAAAAGCAGCATACCCTAATCTAAAGAAACTCAAGAGCAAATGAGAAATGATTTCTAAGGCTTTGGGTGGACCACAGTGAGGACCATCATCCACAAATAGAAAAAAACATTGAATAATGATAAATCTTCTCAGGAGTGGCAGGGCAACTAAGAATACTCCAAAAGCAAATCAATGACTTATCCAGAATCCCAGATCTAAAGCAGTCCAGGCCTCATTTGCCTCTGTTAAGGTCTGTTGACTGAAATTGTCAAAGTTAATTTATTTAGAAAGTGTTTTGCATGTGGTGTAATTCTATGCATGCTATATATTTCTGGCTGAAATAAAAGAATTCTGTAAAAAAAAGAGTGTGCCATAATTCTTCCACAGTGATGTATAAAACCCAGTTATCACAAACAAGACAGATGCTGCCGCCAAAACGGACACGACCAGTTTCAATTCAATTTAATTCAAAATACTTTTGTATTTTGAATTGACTTTACTTTTGACTTTTGTAATTTAAAAGATTAAAAATGGAGGGCAACCTGCATACTCAAACTGTTCAGATCATACCGAGTTGTTTACAAGACAATCATAGCAGTGGGGGAGAGGTTTAAATTACTGTCCAACTCTTGTTTAACATTTTTAATGACAAGGGGAAAAATGAATTTTTAAAACAATTGAATCTACATTTTGATAGCCTGTATATCTGAGCACATATACCTCATGGAGAACATGGGTTGGGTCAGTCAGGATTTGTTTGTGCAGTTTTCAGCACTCATTTCTCAAATAGTGACTGGATGGGCTGATGACCTTTCTCACTGATAACTTTTGTGCTTTTTTAATTAAATTCAATTCAATTCAGTTTTATTTACCTAAATGTGAGAGCTTATTTTTTTGTTTCACAGACAGGTTTTTATACCAAGCCTGCTTGTTGAACCGTAATAAGCTCTCTATCACAGCCTGGTAGAACAGAAGCATGATGCTTTTACTACCCACAAGGTTCCAGAGTCTTCTGAGGAAATACATAATCTGTTGCAGTTTGAAACACAGACAGTCAATATGCTTGTTTGAAAGAAAACATGTTGTCTATGTAAACCCCAGGTACTTGTTGGAGCCCACCTGACTGATCACTGTTCATTGGAATGTGGTCACCAACTGCTTTAGGGTCAAACACCATTTCCTCTATTTTTTTTTGACAATAATGGCAAGGCTGTCGCTGTCACACCAGTGTACAAAGTTGTTGATTTCTAAAAATATAGGATGACTATCCTACCTTTATGCACCAAGGCACCAGCATATAGCCCACCCTGGTGGCCAGCTCCCCAACCAATTCAAAGTTATTCTGTTGGTTTTGAAATATCATTTTTCCGATGTAGTGTGTTATGTGAAGGATTCTGTACTGTATCAGCTGAAGGATGACATTGAGTCATTTTAAAAGTAAAAATCTTAACCTTAATATCTGTACCGGCAGACAAATCAGCATCCCATTTACTGGTAGGTAGTGAGATTGTTTAATCTACTTTTGAAAGTTTTCTGTAGGGTTTGGAGAGTAACTTTGGGGGTAGAAGTTTAAAGAAACTAGTTATTATTAGAGAACAGTCTATGTTAATATGTTGTATCTTAAATTTGGACTGGATAATAGATTTTAGTTGGTGATAACCAAATATATATATTTTTTATTAATGCCATATGATTCTTCTTAAACATTAAAAGGTATGAAATCTTCCATCAAATGTGTCCCCAAAACGATTTATTCTTTTACTTTTCCATGTTAAAAAAGTCAAGAGCCCTTTTATTTTGCAGGATGTCTGGGTTGTTCCAACTGGGTGTTCATCTGCATTGGAGAATTGAAGACCTATTCATTTTGAGATATTCCCACCAGGCTGTCAGAAATGTACTGATATTAATGCTGCGACGAAACAAGAATCAGAATCAGCTTTATTGCCAAGTTTGTATAGACAAACAAGGAATATGACTCTAGAACACTTTGCTCTCAGTGAATATTTTTTTATAATCTATATATAATGTATATATATATATATAGATATATATATATATATATATCTATATATATATATATATACATATCTCTCTCTCTCTCTCTCTATGTAGATATATACATACATATATATATATATATATATATATATATATATATATAGAGAGAGAGAGAGAGAGAGAGATAAATAATAATAGAAAATCTTTAAAGTACATATATACACAATTTACTTTACAATAGAATATAATGTGAGATCAGTCCAAGTATACATGGTCTTGTTCTAAAACTCTGACTGTCAAGGAGTTCATCAGAGAAACAGCCTGGAGGAAGAAACTGTCTCTGTGGTGGCTGGTTTTAGCAGATAGCGCCGACCTGAAGGTGAAAGTCTTAACAGATTGTGTGCAGGATGTGTGGGGTCTGGAGAGATTTTAGCTGCCCTTTTCCTGACCTTAGACCTGTATATGTCCTGGATAGAGAGAAGGTCAGCCCAGATGACTCTCTCTGCAGCCCTTATTGTTTGTTGCAGTCTGGACCTGTCCTGTTTTGTGAATGAGCCAAACCACACTGAGATGGACGAAGACAGGACAGACAGAATTAAGGCAGTGTAGAAGATGACCAGCAGCTCCTTTGGAAGGTTGTACTTCTTGAGTTGCCTCAGGAAGTACAGTCTCTGCTGGGCCTTCTTCCGAACATTGTCTTTGTGTGAGGATCATCTCAGGTTTCGAGAAATGGTGGTTCGGTCAGGGTCTGAGGTAGTTTTGGACCAAAATGCAAACAGGGACTAGGGCTTGGCATATTGCAAAGTAGATCAGCTTTAATGAAGGCTCATAGACAGCACTTACAGGTTCGCTGGAGAGAAATACTCCAGTAGCACAAATGCAGGAAACCACGAGGAGTTCGAGGAGAGACGTGACAATACATGAGGAACCAGCGGGGAATGATGAGCACAACCAGGTATATAAGCAGGGAGAGGAGGAGAATGGACCAATGAGAGGAAGGCTAAAGTGATCAAAGGAATAGTGGGAACAGGTGCCAGAACCGGCTGTAGAGACTGAGGAAATGAGTGGTTACTATGACAACAGAGCAGAGGGAATGCAGGGACATGAGAAACTAAACTAGACTGAAAACGTAAACTAAGTAGAAACCAGGAAGTGGGAGACTGAGTAAGAAAGAGACAAAAATACAGAACTAGCAGGGGGGAACAGAAAACGCGGAGACCTAAGATAATAGATTACCTAAACAAAAATAATAAGTGGAAACTAAACCTAGCAGGAACAAATAATCAAATACAACTAACTGCCAGAAAGGAACTGCAACATAAGGGACTAACACAAAGAACTAAACTAGAATAAAAAAACCGAGGAGGACAAGATAAATATGAAGAACTAATACGGGAGGGAACTCTACTACAAGCAAAGCTGGGGAGAACAACTAATCTAAAGGGAAACAAACCTCAGAGTAAACAATAACTGAAGGAGATCTAAGGACAAGGGGAGGAACTACTAAGGGACACGAGTGAAGGAAAGTTAGAAAACAGAAAAACAGAAGGACATAAATAAACTAGTGAGGGGATGGACTAATAAATATGAAGAAGGCAGAAAGAATAAATGACAGAAACTATAACCAAACTAAGAATCACAACATAAAGAAAAAATACTTCACCACAAAACCAAAATAAAGCCAAAACTGGCAGATCCTGACATTACCCCCCCCCCCCTCAAGGTCGGCTTCCAGACGATCTCAGAGTCCAAACAAAAGTCCAAACCAAAAACAACCCAACCAGGTCAAGAGTCCCAGACAAAAACAAAAACAACCCAACATGGCAAAAAACAAGAGTCCAAAGAAGTCCAGGAGGTCGGCGACGAAAGAGCTGGCGATCTGGAGGCCAGCAACGAAAGAGCTGACAATTTGGAGGCCGGCGACAAAGGAGCTGGCGATCTGGAGGCCAGCGGCAAAGAACTGGCGTAGAAGGAGCTGACGATCTGGAGGTCTGCGGCGATGACCAGGCAGCAACCTGGATGAACAGTAGGGGCCGGGCAGAGTAAAGGACCCTCGGTCAGAAGTCTGGGAGGCCGGCGCCTAGACCAGGAGCACCCATTAAGATGCTTATCAGGAGGCTGGCATCTGGGAGGTCGGCCAAGCCGAGTAGAGAACCCTCGGTCAGGAGGTCAGCCGAGCCGAGTAGGGGACCCTCGGTCAGGAGGTCTGAGGTCAAGCAGGAACTCAGGAGGCTTGGAGTCAGGCTTGGAGTCAGGCCTGTACCGACCGATCCACCTCCTGTCTGTATGCAGACTCATCATTCCTGGATCAGTTCAATAACTGTGGTGTCATCTGCAAACTTCAGGAGTATTTACAGACGGGTCCGCTGAGATGCAGTCATTTGTGTAGAGGGAGAAGAGGAGTGGGGAGAGCACACACCCCTGGGGGGCACCAGTGCTGGTGGTACTTGTGCGGGAGAAGAAGCTTCCCAGCCTCAAGTGCTGCTGCCGGTCCTTCAGGAAGCTGGTGATCCACTGACAGGTGGAGGCTGGGACTTTGAGCTGGATGAGCTTCTGGTGGAGGATAGTTGACTTTGTGAATGTCTACAGTGATTGGATGACCAGAATCACTTGTTATAGATTGTAATGTTGTTTTGAGTTCCTGGCTCTCAAACATCAGGTAGAAGACATTTATTGACTGGCTTTACAGATATCATCTGCTATAATTACATGCCTTCACTGGGGTTCCATGTTGGTTATGGCTTTTACAGATTTCCAAAATGTTTGGAATTCACTGAGGCAAAATTCACTTAAATTGTGTCCTTCTGTCTCTTCATGGTTTTCTTAAGCAGCTGGTTGAGTTGTTTTTCTCTTTTTAACTGTGTTCTGTGTGTTTGTATAACATAGGTGATGCAGAAAATTCTTTAAAGGCAACTTTCTGTTGTGCTGTAAGAAATTTTGCTGTTGCACTGGTCGATCCCTGACAGAGATTTTAAAGTAATTCTGTTTTATGCTATTATCATCAGGCACAAATAGCTTGGGTTTAGTTACATTTTATTTTAAAACTGAGCTTTTAGACAGGAGCTGCCAGCACTCCCCGAAGGGCCCCTGCTGTCAGGATGGTAGATCTTTGTGACTTAAGTTAGGGTTAGGTAATTTAGTTGTTAAAGGCTAGACATAACAATAGCTTATAACTAGACCTTATCTGATTTAACTGTATTTTTAGATTTTATCTTGATTTACTGCTACATCCTTTTTGTGCCTGCTGGGTTGCACCCCAACACACTTTTATTACTGCCTCCTACCATCCGACTATCCTAACACAAACTCTATAAGGTAAGAAGACCTTAAGAGACCCTGCAGTTTATTGAGTCTGGCTATTTGATTTTCAAGAAGACAGCCAAAATGGTACCCCACGATGTAAATGGTAATTAAACTAGATGGCTGCATGTTTTCTACTGATCCACACAATGGAAAAGGAGATATTTTACTAACCATTTAGCAAGGCAGCCTTTGGAACGACAGGCCCAAAAAAGTTGGGTATGTAGAGGCAGTGTCACTGTTAACATTATGCTTAAAATATTAAATCCACACCCTGGTTCTCTCTACTCTCCTTATTCTCTGTCAAAAGGGGTGCTTCAGGAAGTCCACTAAGGTGTAAGGATGTCATAAGATTTTATGCTGTAGTGAGTGAAACCAGGCCTGGATTTCATTAAAAATCTGCAATGACTCAGAATCCGCTGCTAGATGTAAATCTGAAACCTTGGCTTACAAACTTATCTAATATGGTTGTACCTCAGGATGATGACAATGAGAAATTTTGCCATAAGGACAGTAATGTGACTTTCAGTTTTGGTGAACCACAACCCTCTAACATCCTGATTTGAAATTTCACCAAAGTGTGACAACAGGTTTGATTTTCGGTTTTCAGTGAACCTGAGAAAGATGTCGTATTGACACATACAGGAAAACAAATGTCAGCATTTTCTCAATAAACATATTTTGTACATACACAACCAGCAGTGTTAGTAATGTTACTTTAAAAAAGTAAGTGGTTATATTTACTAGTTACTTCTCCCAAAAAGTAACTGAGTTAGTAACTCAGTTACTGTACTATCAAAGTAACTATTCAGTTACTTTTTAGAATCTAAAATGATGTTACAAGTTGCTGACAAGAAAAATCAAGCCTTTTCTGTTTGCACGGTGTAGGATTGTGAGAGCTTGCGCTAGCTGCAGCAGGGCTTGGGTTGTTAGCCACAAGTGTGGTGGAAGGGTGAGATGATGCGAGGTGCTTCATAAGGTTGAAGTTGCTGGTCACTGACGTAGAAATTTCTCTGTTCCCGGACATAACTTGCAAATCACATGCACATTTTGGCTTTTAACTTAAGCGAACGTGAAATATTGGCTATACTTCATACTTTCAAACGCTGTCTTTGAATTTACAAGACTGGCCTCCATCATCATCTTTGTCTCTAGCTGTTGATTTACTCTGTGTGGTGAAACCCGCCTACCTGATGCCTTCTCAGCCAGTCGGCATCACGTATGCTTCTATTTGTCCGTGCTCCACTCCCCCACCTCCTGCTTTTTCCTTGAAGAGCTTTAAAAAACACTTACTGCAGCTGCGGGAGAAAAGCAGATCTCCCCGCAGCAGCAGACTGTGCTCTTATTAAAACCCTGCTTATTGAGTTGTAATAACGCGTCACGTTACATTGTAAACATCATAACAGCGTTAGAGAAATGAGAAAAGTAATTAGTTAGATTACTCCGTTACTGAAAAAGTAACACGGTAACTTACACCGTTATTTTGTAACGCCGTTAATCCCAACACTGACTACCAGTCAAAAGTTTTAGAAACACTTTCTCATTTAATGGTTTTCTTTATTCAATTCAATTCAATTTAGTTTATTTATATAGCGCCAATTCACAACACATGTTGTCTCATGCTTTTAACTATTTACATTGTACATTCATTCTCACTAAAGACATCAAAAATGTGAATGAACATATATGGAATTATGTAGCAAACGAAAAGTTGTAAAAGAACTTTAATCATGTTTTATATTTTAGAATCCTTAAAGTAGCCGCCCTTTGCTATGATGGCTGAAATATTAACCTTTGGCCGTCTCTCAGTGAAGCTCTGGGAAGTTCTTTCAAGACTCTTTGGAAAACCATTTCAGGTGACCACCTCATTAAGCTTATGGAGAGAATGCCAAGAGAGCAAAGCAGTTATAAAAGCAAATCTTTTTTTTAAAAGAAAAATAGTTATTTCACACATTTTGTTTACTATATAATTCCCTGTGTGTTCAGTCAGTTTTGTTGCCTTTGGTGAGAATCTTCAGCGTAAATAGTCAGGAAAACAAAAAGACCCATTAAGTAAGAAAGTGTATCTACAACTTTTGACCGGTAGTGTACATATTTATAATTGGTCTACTGACCTGAAATTCGAATCAGCTGTCTGTAACAACCCAAGTAAGCTAGAAAATGATTTCAAAACAATTTATTGAATAAATTCAATTTTCAATTCAATTTTCAATTCAGTTTTATTTATATAGCGCCAATTCACAACACATGTTGTCTCAAGGCACTTCACAAAACTCAGGTACATAGATTCCAATTAATCCTAATCATTGAACTGTGCAGTCAGATTCAGTTATTTATTAAAATTGGATAAAAAGTTTTTCTATCTAAGGAAACCCAGCAGATTGCATCCAGTCAGTGACTTGGATGAGCATGTAGAGACAGTGGACAGTCACTGGCGTTGACTTTGCAGCAATCCCTCATACTGAGCATGCATGTAGCAACAGTGGAGAGGAAAAACTCCCTTTTAACAGGAAGAAACCTCCAGCAGAACCAGACTAAGTATGAGCGGCCATCTGCCACGACCGACTGGGGGTTAGAGAGAACAGAGCAGAGACACAAAGAGAACAAAGAAGCACTGATCCAGGAGTCCTTTCTATGGGAAGGAAACGTAAATGTTAATGAATGTAGCTCCTTTAGTCGTTTCACCTAGAAATAAAGAACAGAAACTCTGAGCCAGTTTTCAAGGTTAGAGTCTGAAAGAGAGCACATAGAGCTAGTCACAGCAAAAGCTCAGTCAATTGCCATGTCTAAGAGAGAGAAAGGGTTAAACACTGAAAGACAGGGCGATGTGGATCATCAATAGAGGGTGAGCATTAAGTTGTTGCCAGCAGAAGCTTGGATGATGCCCCTCTCCACAGGTAGACACAGAGTCAGGCCAGGTGTAGCTTCTAGGAAGAGAAAAGAGAGAGAAGAAAGTTAAAAGCTGAAATAACAGCAAATAATGCAAAATTGGAGAGTAGTGTGAGAATGTAGCGAAGAGGGTGAAAGTGGTCATTATGTCCTCCAGCAGCCTAAGCCTAACTACAGCATAACTACAGAGATAGCTCAGGATAACTTAAGCCACTCTAACTATAAGCTTTATCAAAAAGGAAAGTTTTAAGCCTAGCCTTAAAAGTAGACAGGGTGACTGCCTCACGGACTAAAACTGGGAGCTGGTTCCACAGGAGGGGAGCCTGATAACTAAAGGATCTGCCTCCCATTCTACTTCTAGAGACTCTAGGAACTACCAGTAAACCTGCAGTCTGAGAACGAGGTGCTCTGTTAGGAACGTATGGAACAATCAGATCTCTGATGTATGATGGAGCTAAATCATTAAGGGCTTTATATGTGAGGAGGATAATTTTAAATTCTATTCTGGATTTAACAGGGAGCCACTGAAGGGAAGCTAAAGTGGCGGTAATATGATCTCTCTTTTTAATTTTCAACAGAACTCTTGCTGCAGCATTTTGAATCAGCTGAAGGCTTTTAACTGCATTTTGTGGACATCCTGATAGTAAAGAATTACAATAGTCCAGCCTTGAAGTAACAAATGCATGGACTAGTTTTTCAATGTCACTCCTGGACAGGATATTTCTAATTTTATCAATGTTCCGAAGATGAAAGAAGGCAATCCTAGAAACCTGTTTAATATGGGATTTAAATGATATGTCCTGGTAAAAAATAACACCAAGGTTTTTTACTTTATTATCGGAGGTCAATTCAATGCCATCCAGGTTAAGTGATTGACTAAGCAGTTTCTTTTTTAAAGACTCCGGTCCAAAGACGACAACTTCTGTCTTGTTGAATTTAGAAGCAGAAAATGTAAGGTCATCCAAGTTTTTATGTCTCCAAGACATGCTTGTAGTCTATCTAACTGGTTGGGTTCATCAGGATTTATGGATAAGTAAAGCTGAGTATCATCAGTGTAACAGTGAAAATGTGTTCTATGCTGCCTGATAATTTTAAAACTATTGGAAGCATATATATAGTAAAGAGAATTGGCACAAGTACTGAACCCTGTGGTAATCTACAATTAACCCTGGAATTTAAAGATGATTTATCATTTACATGAACAAACTGGAATCTGTCAGACAAATAAGATTTAAACCAGCCTAGTGCTGTTCCCCTGATCCCTACAGCATATTCCAGCCTTTCTAAGAGAATATTGTGATCGACTGTATCAAATGCAGCACTGAGATCTAACAGGACAAGTACAGACACAAGTCCATTATCTGAGGCCATAAGAATATCATTAGTGACTTTCAGCAGAGCTGTTTCAGTGCTATGATGAGCTCTGAAGCCCGACTGAAACTCTTCAAACAGGTCATTGCTGTGTAAATGCTCACACATTTTATTAGCAACTATTTTCTCAAGAATTTTAGATAAGAATGGAAGACTGGATATGGGTGGGTAGCAGTACAGAAGCTGCAGAGAGGTGTATTAAACTACGACCCTGCTTCCTGGTCTGAACCCTGGGTTGTCAGAGTTTTGGACAACTAATAAATTCAGCCAGATTCCTAGAAAGAAGAGCTGCTCCAGCCAAAGTGGGATGGATGCTGTCTCTCCGGATCAGACCAGGTTTTCCCCAAAAGGTTAGCCAATTATCAATGTCGTCACTGGTTAAATCGGGGAGGGGACCAGAGAAAATTAGGGAGTCCGACATTGTTTTGGCAAACTTACACACCGAAGGAACACTAACTTGGTGACCTCCAATTGACGTAACCGGGTGTCATTATCGCCAGCGTGAATAACAATCTTACTGTATTTACGCTTATCCTTAGCCAGCAGTTTCAGGTAGGATTTGATGTCGCCCGTTCTGGCCCCTGGCAGACATTTGACTATGGTCGCTAGTGTCTTTAGTGCCACGTTTCTGACTATTGAGCTGCCAATTACCAGAGTTGGCTTCTCAGCGGGTGTGTCGCTGAGTGGGGAAAATCTGTTAGAAACGCAGACGGGTTGGTGGTGACCTGTGGGCTGGAATATAGGACTGAGATCCCAGCTGCACGGGCTCTGCTGAAGGACTGCTACGGGGAGCTACCCTCGGTGGGTCCGCGCTGGCTAAGGGGCCTCAGCTATCTGAGGTGATGTGTTAAAGAATGGAATAAGTAGTGAAAACATTAAGATAAAGTGGTTCAAAACCAGCAATCCAATTAGATAGCTAAAAAGCAATCATGTCCTTACTAGAGTTAAATGAGATCTGGTTTAGGGCTACGTATTTGATGGCCTATAAACAGGTTTCTTATTTCCAAAGTATCACCTAACAAGCATGCCATGAGGGGTAAAAGCAAAGAGATCTCTCAAGACCTTTGCAACCTTATTGTTGTAAAATATACTTATAGAATTAGTTACAAAAGGTATTTTTACATTTCTGAATATTCCAGTGATCACCATCTAGGCTGAGATGGACAGAACATAATTTTATCAAAAATCGACCATGACCAGGTTGTTGTGCAATCAGGATGTCTATATTATTTAATATTTAATTAAATAACCATTCAGTCTGTCAAGTATTGTCCTGGGAATACCAGCCCAATATGGTGGTGGTATTAGGACAATGGATGAAAGGGTGATTTAAGCACAGGCATTATTAAACAGCAAGCTCTGCACACACATGTAATAAATTCACCACAATTTCACCACTTCTCCTTAAAATATAAGAATTTATTAACAGAAACCATTCGACTCCAAGTAAAAATATTTCAATTAACAAAGTTTTACTAGGGTAGAACAATTCAACAAAAACTACCAAGAAAAATGAAGGAATAAAGAAAACTAATGAACAAAGGAACAAGGAAATCAATAAAAAGGATGCAATGATATGACAGTTCAATGTGGAATTATGTTTTAGAACCAACGTTTATTTTAAGGACTTGGAAGTAAAGTCAAATTATTTTGCATAACTAATTAAGGACAATAATCTGTATGTCTTCAAACAACCAGTCACAATGCAAAATCAAAAGAGTACAAAACACATTATTTTAATAATATTTAAAAGAATTATACCCAAGTTTGAAATCATACTTATTCAATATTGATTCTTAACGTTGTTTAATTTGCCACCCTAATCATAGTAAAATAATATTTAAGGGAAGGTTTATTGCTGGATCTGTCATAATGGGGTTTTCTTAGACTCTGAGACACACAACCACGAGGACAAAGACAGTGTTTTAACAGTTTATTTAGAAACACAGATAAAGGTCGGACTGGAACCAGGGCTGGAGCTGGTGGACAAACGCGATGTCTCTCTGAAGGAGAAAGACAGAAGCTGGTAAACACTCTGGGTGGAAATGGAGAACGTGTGAATGTGTTCTTTTAGATGCTGACTTACAGGGGTTGGGTTCTTGGCAAGACCGAGGGAAAATAAGTCCTTCTCCATGGTGGCTTGAGGCTGACAGGCTGTGAACAGTTTTCGGAGGACGAAGTGCTTTGTTTCTTCTCTTCCAGGAAACTCCACTATGGTTGGAGAGTTTGGAGAGTGCCAGCCACTGCAGGCACCTTTGGCACAAAGGAAGCAGTAGTCCACAGTGTAACAACGGAGCCATCCGGGTTCCACCGACAACATGGTTCAGACACAGACAGAGCATGCAATTCCGCCACCCGTTTGGCAGAAACTATGGCCAACAGGAAGGCGGTTTTCAGGGAGAGCCACTTGAGGTCCGCCCTCGTAACGGGCTCAAAAGGGGGAGACTTAAGGGCCGCAAGCACCAGCGACAGATCCCACGTAGGAGCCACAGGGCGCCTGGGCGGACACAAGCGCCTGGCACCCTTCAGAAACAGCGCGACATCCCCATGCCGGCCAACAGAGCAACCACCAAACCCAACATGCCAACGGGAAATGGCTGCCACATACACCTTCAAGGTGGAAGGGGATCACCCCTGATCCAGCAACTCCTGAAGGAAGGACAGCAAATGGGAAACAGGTCAGCGAATAGGGTCCAGTCCCTTACCACGGCACCAGCCAGCAAAGACCGCCCACTTAGCACCATATGCGGCCCGTGTGGACGGTGCCCATGCGCCAGTCATGGTCTGTCCAACCCTGCCCCCATAATGGGAGAAGGCAGAGCCTGCACCTGTAGAGGCCAAAGCCAGAATTTCAGGTGGCCCAGATCGGGGTGGAGAATCCGGCCCCCCATCTGGGAGAGGAGGTCTCTCCTGGAGGGGGGGGCGTAGCCTCAGAGACCTGTATCCCCCTTGGTGATTTACATGGAAGACAACCGTGGTGTTGTCCGACCGGACCAACACATGTCATCCCAGCAGTCCTGGAAGGAAAGCACGGAGCGCCAGGAACACAGCCATCAGCTCAAGAACATTGATATGGACCCGCACTGCCGCGGGGACTACACCCCCTGAGCCGCATGGTCTTGCCAGGTCGCTTCCCAACCCTTGGAGGAAGCATCCGTATGGATGACTTCCCTCCGACACGGAAGAGGGCTGGGCGGGACACCCGCCATGATGTAGGACCCGCTCCACCACTGGGACAGAGACTGTAGGCACCAAGGCCCAACCCGAAGCCGTCGGAGCCTGTGAGTACGCCGGGAGGGGCCCAGGTCGACCCCGTGCAGCCACATCTGCAGGGGCCGCAATGAAAGTAGCCCCAGAGGCACCACGCTGGACGCAGCGGTGAGCATGCCCAGAAGATGCAGGTACTACACACCGTGTAGCCCTGCCAAGACGGAAGCTCAGAAGCATGGCCAGAATATCGCCGACACGCTGAGGACAGGCGGTCATGGAACTAGAATCTAGAACCATGCCCAAGAAAATAGTCACCTGGGAGGGGATCAGGCTGCTCCTCTCCAGGTTCACCCTCAAACCCAGCTGACGTATGTGGGCGAGCACCACCCGGTTGTCTTGGATCGCCTGATCGCGGGTTGCAGCACAAATAAGCCAGTCGTCTAAATAAGGCAGGATCCGCAGTCCCTGTGCCTGCAGGGGGGAAAGGGTCGCTGTCACACACCGGGTGAACACCCGAGGAGAAAGGGAAAGACCAAAGGGAAGAACCCGGAACTGGAAGTGGCTCCCGTGAAAGGCAAAGCGGAGATGATCCGGAGCAGTGGGGACATGAAAATAGACGCCCTTCAGGTCGATAGCCGTGAACCAGTCTCCCGGGGAGATCGCCTGCAGGACCTCCCGGGTGGTCAACATATGGAAAGCATCACCTTGAGGAAAGTTTTTAGCCCCTGGAGGTCCAGAATTGGACAAAGACCGCCGGTCTTCTTGGGAACCAGAAAATAAACTGTATAAAAACCCCCCGGATCCCGCAGGGGGTCCACCGGAACAATCGCACCCTTGGCCAGCAAGGTGCAGATCTCAGATGACCGTCATCTTGGCCCGGCTGGGGAAAGGAGGCTGGCGGCGGAACTGAAGACAGTATCCACGGGACAGAGTGAACAACACCCACGAGTCCGGGGCATGAGCAGCCCAATAAGTGAGCTGGCCTTGGGAGAAAAACCTGACCGCCAGCTCCAGAACAGCACCGGCGGGCTCACTGGCCTTGGGAGGGCCTGAGGAAACGCCGACCGGAATGAGCAGACCGAACTGGGCACAAACCCTGGGCCCCACCATAGTCCCCTTGGGCCCTCGCTGGTCTCGGTCCAGGAGCCATGCTCGTGGACCCCAAGAAAGGGACAGGAGGGGGGAGGGAACTCCGGAACGAGCCACTAGCTGACCCAGCAGCAACTGGCCGGCAGGGAGGTCTATGGAGACCCACCAGGTGCTGCCGTGTTCTTGAGGCCTGGGCTGTATGCTCAAAGGCCTCCAGCATGGCGGAATCGAAGAGTTCCCCCGGAACCACAGGGAGAGTCCTCAGCGTTCTCCTGCAAGGCTCGGTCAGGGGCGATTGCACCAACCACAACTGGCGCCAAGCATGGACCAGCGTAGAGAGCGTGCGTCCAAGCTCACGCGTCATCAGGGCGAAGGCCTGCAGAGATGCGTCCAACAAGCCCTGAGTCGACCGGTCCAACAGAACTGACTCCAACGAAGAGGAGAGGCCCACCATCAGATGGGAGAGTGAGTTCCCTATGCGGCCCATCCGGACACCTGAGTCGTTGGCCCTACACAGCAATGCCGTTACATCATGGACAACGGGCATTAGGCCTCAACGCCTCATCGGTAGGAACGATGAGGGAGGCAATGGCAGACTGGACAGGGGGCATGCAGCCCAACCTGAACTTGGGCGCCTCGTGCATGGCAGCCAGGGCCCTGCCATCCGCTGTCAGGCGGGAAAAGGCCCTTGTGTCCGTCCAGCAAGCATGCAGCTCCTGGACGTACTCCGCCGAGGGAGGAACAACAAAGGCGGCCTCGGCATCACGACGCCTAAAGAAGGTGCTAGATGGAGCAGGCTGGGCCAGGGGAACGTCCAGCTGCAAATGGCCCAGAGTCGTTTTAATAGCTGCAGACACCGGTTCTCCCGCACCTCCCAGGGAGGCACCAGAGCCCGAACTGGAGGTCCGGGACCCCAATTCCGGAAAGGCCTCTTGTAAGAGGGTGCCTGAGGCCGCAACCGAAATAACATCAGCCTCGCAATGCGAGGACCCGCCCAGTTCAGGAGGGGAAGACTCGCTGCGGCCACCATCCGCCCGGAGAGACTGAAGGAGGGCCTTCATCTGGGCCAGCTCCGTAGAAAGTTGTTCCACTCTAGAGGACAGTCTCTGGGGCCCACGCCGCTTGGCTCTCCTCCCAGACGCCAAGGGCACATCCTCAGCAGACTGTTTCATGGAGGCCGCACCCTGTCCAAGCGGCAACGGATCCTGCTGGACAGAGACCGCCCAGGCTGCTCCACCGAGGACAGCTGGGTCAACCGCACCGCTCGGGGCAGAACGCTGCAATTAGAGCAGGCATGATCTGAAAGCGCCTCCCTGAGATGGTCAACACCAAGGCAGGGAGGGCACATGTCATGACCGTCCTCAGGCTGTAGGGGAGCCGAACAGGACGCACAACAAAGATTCTCCATGACCCAGTGGACAGATGGGGTCAAACGGACAGAAAAAAACGCCATCAAGACCCTATTACAGCAACAAGCCGTAGGACTCAGCACGAGCAGAAACGCCACTGGCGAGTTGGACAAACAGGAAGAAACAAAAGCGAGCAGTAAACCACTAACGAAAACTAAATGGACTCAGCACGAGCAGAAAATGCCACTGGTGAGTCAGACAACCAGGAATAAACAAAAGCGAGCAGCAACTACTGCCGAAAACTAAATGGACTCAGCACGAGCAGAAGAAAACGCCCCCGGCGAGCCAAATCAAAGCAGGCAGCAAGCCACTGCCAAAGAAAGTAATTAGACTCAACACGAGCAGAAAACGTCGCTGGAGAGTCGGCGTATAAATGAATGAACGGACTCAGCACGACCAGAAAACGCTACCTGCGAGCCGAACAAATTTACCAGAAACTCTGGAAGAAAAGGCAGCTTGCGCAGCCTCTGGAGGGCAGAACCATGCGCAGCTCCGACCTCAAACGATCAGCAGCAAGCAGCAAGAGGAACGAGGAACAAACAAACACAAGTCAACACCTGCATTCATCAGCCTGCACGCGAGAAGAAGGAAGGGACTGGGCTCCCGGTGTCATGTGACTATATAGACTCACGTGAGCCACCGGTAGGTCACATGTGACCATGTTGTTATTAATTTCTCGACCTGCGCATGCGCAAGAATGATCATTCATTGCTTGAAGCACCGCCTCTGGCAGTCAGCAGGGATAAAATAGAACACAGCACACAAATGCAGCCTGCACACAGCCTGTACACAAACCACCGTGGATATGACAGGATCAGGAATTACGGGAGGTCCAAAGGACGCTGTTTTGGATAGCGAAGTTGAGCAGGTCTGGCTGCGTGGTGGGTATGAACAAAGAATCATTGTACCTAATCAGGTTGCTTTTCTGCAGAAGCTCAGAAAGAAAACTTGAAGACAGGTGGTCTTAATTTCCCTTTTGCATGATCACTGGGCACTATAACTGCTTCACTAACATCAGATCGTGGTCAACTCTGTATCCAAGTTTGAAGTATAAGTCCACCTTGCCAGCAAGCCGGACAGTGACGCACGTTTTCTCCCCTGTCCATCTCTCTGGGAGAGTCGCATGGGTAGAGAATGAGATGGAGCCGTGGAAGTGTTTTTGTCAGTGGCTCCATGACATCATGGTGATTCCAGCTGTGACTCCTCCTTCCTGGGCTGGACTAAGTGCAGAGTTTCCTACCAACATCTTGCTTGTCTACAGTTCAGAGTCGACATTTTTATCCATTTTTATCCCACAAAGGACTTCTCAGAAGATTTAAGACAGAGGAGTCACAGAAATAATCAGAAGAAGCACAGATACAAGACTCATTGAGCTTGATAGAGACCTCAAGCCAATACGAATAATGGGGTCAGGACATCTTCGCTATGTGGATTTAAACAAAATTTTGTTACTCTTTAAGAATTCCTATTGCCACTGTTTTGTTTCACAAAACAATAGTGGAATAGTATTAATCTTATGTGTATGTGTTCTGTGGCTGAATACCTCTCAGAAACACAACCGATCAGACCCCAATCCTGGTACAACCCTGAATGGCAGCCTGTGACAGTAAGCCTTGCATAACAGCACAGTAAAATGTTTAATTTAGAAAGATGGATCTCAGTGTGGCAGAGGAAATTAGCTGTTTCTTGCCATTAGATTGTTTCTGTTGGATCACTGGGAGACCCTGACACAACATGTCCTATAAAACCTGCTGATTCTAGGATGACTTTCTTAGCACACATTGATATTAATGTTTTATAAATAAGTTACCATTTTAGTACCTGGTCTTACTTTTTACATGCTGAAAACAATTTAGTAGTAGAGTTTAGCAGTGTAGCAGGACTGTGCTTTTTACTGCTCAAAATATATATTTTTCTAATGAATGGAATGAATCTGTACAGATAATTGCACAAACTTCGAACTGGAAAAAGGCCTAGAGCCTTTTCAGGCTCTTGGTCAGGGATGAGCAATCATTTTCCCAAAAGGATCACATAGACATCTGTGACTGTTGTAGATGGGCTAACCATTGGTTGAACATAGTTTTTCCAAGTATGCATTTGATAAAGACCAATAAATATGATTTTTATCTTTTCAGAAAAGCAGAAATTACAACTGAATAAATAAAATGTGAGCCACCATACTGACAAGTGAAACTTTACTTAAATTTTTACAAGACATTACTTATATTAACGGTCACAATTGAGCAAGGTCCTGCATTTCACCGTATGTCTGTTTCATTTGACCAATTTAAAGCATCTGTAAAATATAGATGTTTGGGTATTAACATTACACTTCTTTTGGTCTGTTGAAGTCAGTTTTTCAGATAGCCTGAATTCCTCCAGAATCAATCATTTATTTAATCTGTTGGTTTATATTTGCAGTGGACGTTAAGTGAAACAAATGCATACACTTTACATTTTAACCTAAGTTAAGTCACTGAGAAAGGGTTAAAAGGTTGTTACCAAGTTGAACTTTTTGTACCGCAAGTTCAAGGACATCTTGGTATTAAATATTGGCAGTAAAGACTTTGATGCTGACCACAATGATCTCATTGACGCATTGTTGCTTTATTATGATTTTTATAGTATTGACTGCCAAATTCTTCTAATTGCTTTGTTACCTTTGTACCTGACCCTGAGTGTCTCAAAAGATGCCTATGAATAAAATATAATACCATCTTTATTTCTCTCATTTTTATTATCTTTGCATCGTTCTGTCATGTTTAGTGTCAATTAGTTTTATAGCAAAAAAACCAAAATCCATTCATTCATTTTTTTTTGTACACAAACATAACTATTTTTGTTTTTCAGTTTCTTACATGCCACTGAAGGTTTTTTTAAATTAACCAACAGTCTTGATGGTACGTTTAAATGTTTTTACAATATGACAAAAACACAATAGGATAAAAAACAAAAACAGAAGTACTGATAGAGGTTTCTTTATACGTACAGCTCTGCTAAAAAAAATCCAAAGGAAAAAAACCTCAACCTTCTCAGAGGCGAAAAACAAAGAAATAAGAAAAATTCTGCTTCTTCGATTGAAACAAGAAGAAGAACAAACAAAATCCAGAAAAAAGAAGTTGAGTGCAAAGGAAGTAAAGTTCAAAACAGTCTCTGTGTCAAAGGATGCTTCACTGAATACATGAAAAACATTAGACACTGCCTTGTGTTACATGGATAAAATAGCCTAAGCATTTAAAATTACATTCACTGTACTGGCTGCAACACTGGTACTATTACCTGCTAGGGTCATGTCATGTTTATGGAATACAAGATGACTTTTCTTCTTTTGCTGAACTGGTTGAGATAGTTCTAAAATCGCTTTGCTTATACGTGACAGAAAAGAACAAAGCCAAAAGGATACAGCCCTGTAACACTGTAGATGAGCTGGTAGACAACTTTCATTCTAAAATCTCGGACATCATTGATTCAATTGCTTCAATTAAAGTGAAAGTCATTTCTGGGAAGAAAATGTCTCCTTAGAGAAGTGCTCCACCAGTCAGAAGTGAAACGCAGGTGGCGAAAGACTGGACTCCAGGTTCACTATATTATCTATAAAGAGAGACTATACAGATATAAATACAGATACAACTGAAAAATGCAAGGGAATCTTTCTTTTCTGAGATTATCAGCAAAAACATTAACAGTGCTTGTGCATTATTTGCCACGGTTGACAGGCAAACAAACCCTCCTGTAACTGTAGCATCTGAACTCCACTCTACCAGGGCCTGCAATAAATTTGCCAACTTCTTTACTGAAAAGACCCAAAAGATCAGAGAGGCAGTCAGCACATCCACATCAACTCCAGTACCACGGTTGTCTCCAACTAGAACTGATTTTGACAAAATTTCCCAATTTCACCAAATAAACTACAAAAACTTAGAAGAAATTGTACAGCAACTAAGCTCTTCTTCCTGCTGTCTCGATCTTTTACCCACAGCTTTCCTTAAGAAAGCCTTGCCCGTAATAACATCTGATTTAACACAAATAATAAACACGTCCCTTTTGTCAGGTGTTTTCCCCCAGCCCCTGAAAACAGCAATTATCAAACCTCTATTGAAAAAGAGCAACTTGAACAAGCTGCTACTACAGAACTACAGGCCCATCTCAAACCTCTCCTTCATCAGTAAGATTATTGAAAAAGCTGTGTTTCAACAGTTAAACAACTTCCTAACAATGACCAACCGCTTCGATGTCTTCCAGTCAGGCTTCCTGCTCACCACAGTACAGAGACTGCTCGTCAAGGTGTTCAATGACATTCGTATAAATGCAGACTGTGGAAGAACCACAGTGCTGATATTATTGGACCTTAGTGCAGCATTCGACACTGTTGATCACTCCATTTAATTAGAGCGCCTGGAAAACTGGGTCGGCCTTTTTGGTACAGCACTCAATTGGTTTAAATCCTACTTGAAGGACAGGGACTTTTTTGTGTCAGTAGGTAACTTTACATCAGAGACCACACAAATCACATGTGGCGTTCCCCAAGGCTCCATCTTTGGGCCCCTCGTATTCAATATCTCCATGCTCCCCCTAACTCAGATTTTAATAAACAACAACGTAAGTTATCATAAGTATGCAGACGACACACAGCTATACGTTACGACGTCACCAGGTGACTATGAACCCATCCAAGCACTTGATAAATGCTTAGAAGAAATCAATGCATGGATGTGCCAAAATTTTCTTCAGCTGAATCGAACCAAAACTGAAGTAATAATCTTTGGACCAAAGGAAGAGCGTTTAAAAATTAGCACACAGCTTCAGTTAATACAGCTAGAAACCAACAATCAGGCTTGAAACCTGGGTGCAGTGATGGATTCAGACCTGAACCTTCAGAGACACATGAAGACAGTAACAAGGTCGGCCTTCTATCACCTAAAGAACATCTCCAGGATTAAAGCACTAATGTCTCAGCAGGACCTTGAAAAACTAATTCATGCGTTCATCTTTAGTAGAATTGATAACTGCAATGGTGTCTTCACAGGTCTGCCTAAAAGTCGATCAGACAGCTGCAGTTGATCCAGAACGCTGCTGCCCACTTCCTCACTAGAACTAAGAAACTGGAGCACATCAGCCCGGTTCTAAAGTCCCTACACTGGCTCCCTGTAGCTCAGACAATAGACTCTAAAATACTTCTGTTAGTCTATAAATAACTGAATGGCTTAGCACCAAAATACATTACAGACTTGTTGTCAGTGTATCAACCACCCAGACCTCTCAGGTCTTCTGGCTCAAATCTACTCTGCAGAACCAGAACCAGAACCAAACATGGAGAAGCAGCTTTTAGTTCTTATGCTCCACTAATCTGGAATAAACTCCCAGAAAACTGTAAAACCCTAAGTTGCTTTAAATCAAGATTAAAAACGTATTTGTTTAGAGTGGCCGTTGAATGAGTTATCTAAACATTATTAGTTAAGTTTTTAGTCCAATTTTCCTTTCGTTTTCTTATCCATCATTCTATTCTCTTTATTTTTTTAATTACCTCTGTTGTTTGATTTTCTATATCATTGTAATGTTTTTCCTTATGTACAGCGCCTTGAGTGCCTTGTTGCTGAAAATAAATAAACTTGACTTGACTTGACTAGTCACACAATCATATCATCTCAGTGCAGCAAAAAAAAAAAAAAAAAAAAAACACTGAAGAGCTACTCCGTTGGTGCCAAGCAACAGTAATGCTGTTATTCAGATAAAGCCAAGAAGGTGAAAACAGGCTTAAAAGGAGTTAGCAGTATTGGATAGAAACTTGAAGTAGAGTGCTAAAAGAAGCAAGACAGACCTATACTGTTAAAAGCCATGTCATACGGAAGTCTAAGGAGACAGGTTACACAGGATAGAAAGGTGCTGTAAAAACGATTGTCACTGGTTCAACTACGTTTGGTATAAAAAAAGGAGCAAGAAATCAAAACATTGATATACATTAGGTCATTATATGATGTCATCCTGTAAAATAAAAAATATATATATATCCCAAAGCAATATTTAATCAAAATCTGTTTATCATGAGTACAACCAGAATGGTTTAATATCTCTATACAACAGGAAAATGATGCATTGTGAGTAAATGCAACAATGGGTGTTCATTAAGCTGCTGTCACACTGTTTTCTGTATTCTGGCATATTGAAAAACATGTGTTAGGTGCCTCTGAATGTAAACAAATTTTGGGGAATCTCAAGTTATGTCACATCTTTGGGTTGTCAGCTCTTCTTCCTTAATTCTTTTCCGATGCAATTATACCATCTGTCTGATCCCACCTTCTTCATTGCTGCTGTATCTGGAATCAAACCCAAGCCGTACTTCAACACACCTTTGCCCAGGACTAAAAGGATTGCAGACAGAAAGCACGTCCCAGTACACACCTACCCACCCGGACAAGAGATTTTCCAAAGATATCTCTTTCATGTCATTTCTAAGAAACTCTCTCCCAGATTTCTAGGTTACAAGATCGAGTCTATCATCAGTCCTTCCACCGTCCGTCTCAAACTGCCATCTCACCTCAGTGTTCATCCCACATTCCATGTGTCACAGATTAAACCTTTTCTTTCCAGCTTTTTGTGCCCTCCAAACCCCCTCCACCCACCTGGGTCATTGAAGGTTAACTTGCATTTACTGTTTGGTGCATTGTGGGTCTTCGGCACCATGATCGTGGGCTCCAGTACCTTGTCAACTGGGAGGGCTATGGTCCAGAAGACCGCTCCTGGGTTAGCTTTTGCTCAGTGTTGTTTCCCTGTTCTTTGTCTGATCAGAGTTTGTCGTCCCTACCTCCAGGAACAAGTTTAATGTTTGCTTCCACGTTCCCACGTTCCTTTGCTCAGTTTATTCTCTCCTTTGATCTAAGGAAGAATTCGTCTGATATTAGAGCCATTAATCTCCTCACTTCGCCTCTGATCATCCTCCAGAAAACACCAGCTGACAGTGCTCAGCTACTTACCATACTCTCACCTGCCTGTCCAGCCTCCAGTGCCCTTTGCTCCATTGCACACCTTCTTCTGCAAAGAAAAGAGAGAGAGACACTGCATTACTGAGCCACCAAACACCACCACATGTCAATCTGGGGCTCTGTTGGTTAGCTCACCTCCTCTGGCAGGATTTCCTTATACATAATCTACAGTGAAGTTTTGTTTTCCTTACATAATTCATTATCCACTTATCTCTCCTCCTTAGTGTCCAGTCATAGTTTTGCTGGGAACCCAGCAGATCCAATACTTTACGGGACTTTTCAATAAATCAGATAAACTTTCAAACTGTGTCCGTAATTGTTGCTTTAACTAGAGTCTCCTTGAGATGAACATCACTCATGGGATATTGCTTTTACCAAGGAAGGTTTTCAACACTCGATTCTAAGTGCTGAAAAGCTGACTTGATTTTGGAAATAAGAGCATTTCAGGAAGCTAAAACTGTGAAGTACCTATCAAAAAGAACTAAAGCAGAGGCTGAAACACCACAGCAGATACCTATTGGAACTGGGGAAAGTATGATTTAGAGAAATAATGCAACATGAAATTGCTGTCTTAGGTTTGGCAGCAGTGTTTGTCATTTGTTTGTCCAGTGTGTGTGCCTGTGTTTGTATGTGTACTTTTATGATGCATAGTGTGGCTATATTTGTAGTCTGAGATGGGAGTGCTTTCTGTTTGATCATAGATCAGAGGTGCATCAGAGACCATCAGAGTTCTGTTTTTATTTATTGATGAAACACCAATTTCAGTGGGACCCCCTCCTCCTCCACCACCACACCCCTGAAAATCACCAGGAGAGCTCAGGTCTTTAGCGAACAGGTGAGCTTTAAGTTAAATGTAAAACCTGCTTTTGTGTTTCAAATATCAAGGTCATTCACGGACAGTAATAGCTGTGACTTTCTTTAGACCCTACTAAAATTTAAACAGTAATAAGGTTAAAAATACCGGTTTATGTGCAGACGTGGACACGTGGGATCTATTTGAAAAATCAAATATTTTCCTCAGTAACCTCCTTGCTGTTACCATAAAAACATTGATGTGCATCAGTGTTGCACATGGAACCCAGCACTCACTTAAGCCCCATCAGCTGGGCCTGTTTTCTCTTTCAGCTGTCACATCTCATTTGCTGTTATTTTGCCCACAGCAATGCCCCTCAACAGACTGTCACCACTGTTGGTGCTGCTTGGGTTTCCCTAAGGCAGTGATGAGGTCATGATAGTTAAAAAGGAACATCCTTCCCTGGTCAAAGTCAAAGAGGACAACCAAGCCAGCGTGAGTGCTTTTAGGAGGAATGTTGCTGATCTTTGTGTTCTTACTTAATAACCTTTAGTGCATATGAGAATGACAACTTATGCTTGCACCACACTGAGTAATTTTTTTAGTAGGCACTAAGGAAGAGTAATCTTCCTGTGTCTGACCACTCAGCTTTATGTTTGATAACAACTTTAGTGTGAACAATTTTTGATGTAATTTCTCTGTGTTATAAGAGACGTTTGAAGAGGTGTTAAAACACATATCATTCTTACTCTACTCAACAAGCAGCTGATGCTGCCTTGGGCCCCTCTACCCTCTGTAGCCTGGTCCTTGTGCAGTAGTCCCAGAAATGAATCACACATTTGCAATCACTAATGGTCCCTGTACAATCAGATGTAGGGCTGAAGCTAATGAATATTTTAGTAATTATTTTAGTAATTGAGCACTGTTGCTTTGCAGCAAGAAGGTCTTTGGTTCAACGCCTGCCTGGAGGTCTTTGTGCATGGAGTTTGTATATAAGAATGTAAGTTGTAGAGAGACTGCCTTTTCCAACAGTTTGGCCAGAAAGGGGAGTTTAGATATTGGCCTAAAGCTTTTAAGATCAGATTGGTCAAGGTTGGCTTTCTTCAGTGTAGGTTCAACAATGGCATGTTTACAGACAGCGGGGAACATGACAGAATAGAGCGACATGTTGAATAATCTCGTTACAGATGGTCCAATTTTGTCATTGACCTTCACAAAGAGCTTGTATGGCAGTACATCTGCAGGACTGGAGGACAGTTTCATTTTAGCAACTATAATAGAATTTTTCTTATCAAAGTGGGAGAGAAATTAACTCACAATAAGAGAAAATCCGGACTTTGTCTTTATAAGTTTTTTTCAAAGGCATTTCTGTGTTTGAAGACCCTGTCACTGACGAGTCAGTGAAACAGAGCCCCGAACACAAAGTACAGATCATATTTATAGCAGAATGAGGGTGTTGTCTCAGCTTCAAAGAGTTTAACTTTATGGCCCCTAAACCCTTCCCAGGTCAGAGGTAAGACAATTATTAATGAGGACCCCATCTGCCCTCCCTCAAAACATAACTCTTTAGGGAGTGTTAACCATAAACCTTCTAGCAATGGATTTAGAGCCCATCTGTTCTAAGAAACAGAACACTAATAAAAACACAGAGGTCAGAGGAGAGAGGTTAATGAAAGTTCACAGCACTTTGGAATACTTTGAAGCACTAAATAAAAGAATTTCCATAACAACTCCTTTCTTCTGATTACAAGATAATCACAACTAAAAGGAAAATTCTTCAAAACCATCACCCAAGATTATAATCAAAGTAAAACCAAAAAAACAAAACAAAGACAACACTTTAAGATAAACATCAAAATCAAAAAGTAAAATAAAATTACTCCAATCTTTATTACCCAGGATGTCCAACCACCAGTAATGAACCAGGACCAAATTCCAACAGGAACCCATATTTTCATTCTGTTGAGCCGTCATAAACTCCCAATTTATCATGAATACTTACAATGTAATTAGACACATCAGGAATAAAAAATACAACACTGTTCTCAAAATAAGACAAACACCACCCCTCTCAGCTAAGAGGTAATCCAAAGTCATCCTATTGCCAAAAAGCTCTCTCTTTTTGGATTGAACATTGTCTTCCTTTCTAATAATGGACTGATCGAATCATAAGTAGTAGCAAATAAAAATTCTCCTGACCATTAGCAGGCAGATACAGATATGATCTTTTCCCAACCCCAAACCATGTTCTTAGGACCAAAAATACCCCATCTCTACTAGGAAAAGTAACAAAAACCCCCGGGTTTTTAACCCTGCCGGCCATACAATTTCACTTCCCATTCGGTAAGGCTGTAAGATTAAGAGTTAAAAAAAGGCTCTGAAATGGTATCAGGGAGCAGTTCTGATAGGACATGACTCAAATTTATGTCTGTTGGTTTAAACGCACATGAAACAGATATAATACTTTTGCAACCCCTGTCTTTCCAAGGAAACAAGGTGTGTTTTCTCTTCAATACAAAATATCTAGATCTTATTAATTCCTATTACCCCCAAAAATTATGAAGAATTCTGTAGCAGCACATATTAAATTAGTCTCACTAGAAAATCTACTAACATTTCTGCTTTGCCTTACAATGTAATTCCTCACCCAAAGGGAAAAAATAACCTCCACCAGCTGGTTATGTTGCCAATCAATTATCAGCATCAGAACAGATCATCTTCCATATAGCTGCATCGTGATCTTGAAGTGGAATGTCCTTTCTTTTTGTACTGAAAACAAACAGTTTTTTCCAAAAAAAATAAATCATAAAAAAAATTTAAAAAAATCCTGCTGCCTCTCCCGGGTGGCTTCTGCGCTTCAAGCTGCCCTGTTACCAAAAAATAGAACAGGTGGGTGGTCGTAGGAAACTCTCTAAGTAGGAGGTTCAGAAACCAGGATGTCCTCAGGGGGTTTCCCATGGAACACCTTCCAGTGTAGCATAGAACTAGGTGTCCTTTCTGCTACCTTGACAACGGTGTAGGTCCTGATATGGCCAATGCAGCATCTGGACTTCAATTGTTCTCCTGAACCCAAGGAGTGGGGTTGGTATTTGGTGTTTTCAGCAATGCAGCTTTCGCAATCTGTGAAACTTGAAAAAGCACAGTGCTAAGATTTCTACCTTCCACATCTTTGTGTGAAAACACAAAGATGTGTCTTCACACAAAGATGTGGAAGGTAGAAATCTTAGCAATATCCCCATGCCCAAATTAGGAGACCTGTCAAACAGCACTTCAAAAGTCTTAATCGTAAAGGAAAACAATAAGCAGAGCCTTCACAACCCTTGGCTAATTTTTAATTTCAAAGTCCCATTCTCAAGCCTTCTTCCTGTTAAAAGGGAGTTTTTCCTCTCCACTGTCGCTACATGCATGCTCAGTATGAGGGATTGCTGCAAAGTCAACGCCAGTGACTGTCCACTGTCTCTACATGCTCATCTGGGGGAGGGGAATGCTGCAAGTCACTGACTGGATGCAAATTGCTGGGTTTCCTTAGATAGACAAATTTTTTATCCAATTTGAATAAATAACAGAATCTGACTGCACTGTTCAATGATTCGGATTAATTGTAATGCATGTACCTGACTTTGTGAAGTGCCTTGAGACGACATGTGTTGTGAATTGCCATATAAAAAAAACTGAATTGATTGAAACTGAATTAAACAAAGTACAACGTCTCTTTCGCATTGTCACTAAGTCCTCACTGGAGGTATGAGCTACCCTTTTTTCCATGAGTGCTAAAACTTTTGTAATTCATTCTGACATTCCCCTCTTCTGGCGCAGGGTCCAACCCAGCAAAAATTAAAAAAACTTCTAGTCACCAGGATCACATTACATAAAAACACAGAAATGAATTCTGACAAAAGGTGACACTATGAAATTACCAAACGCAACATAAAGAAAAAAAAACCCGATGTTTTAAACCGTAATTCAGTTCCATTAACAAAAAAACACAAACTTCAGTTGTTGTGCAATTCAATGTCTCACTTAAAATTAAGTCACATATCATCCTGATATTTTTTTTGAAGATGAGTATTAGATTAATGGACATCCAATGTAATTGCGATGCATAAAATCTACAAAGTTAATCTAAAAATAATTCTCACCAAAAAGAAGTCATGACTCAGATTCTCTATCAAAAAAATTCCTTACTTTTAGCATATCTTAATCTGTCAGCTAGCTTAATGGCACCAGGGAAAACTTTCAAACCCCAAAAATCACCAATGATCCTTCATGCAAAACTAATTCTTCAAATTAGTTTAAAATATTCATTAACCTTTTTAATAGTAAAACACATAAATCTAAATGTCATGCTACATCCTTAATTAATATACAAAAAAACATGTTAAGGCAACAATCACTACAAGTATCACGACCAGAGACAGAGAATCCAAATTCAGCCAAACACATAGTGATACGTAAAAAGGTTTATCAGAAACTCAGGATCAGAGAGCAGAAGAACAGCAGTCAGCTTCCAGGAACCACTTCTCAGTCTGGTGTTGAGGCACAGAATCCAGAGGAGGAAGAGATCCAGACAGTTAATGAGGAAGCGTTCCCACAATGAACTCGGATTGCCGACTGATCCAAATCCTCCGGGGAACCAGCTGACGCTGTGACAGGAACACAGAGAGCTGTGATTTTCTCTTGACAATAAATCCAGGCAGACTAGAGAGCCAGGCGGACTCAGGCTGAATAAAACCAGTGGCTAGGCTGAGACGTAAATCCAGGGACAGAAACAGGGTCGAATTCCAGGGCTAGAGGCGTCAGACAAGGGGCAGGCAGAGACATAAACCAGAGGCAGAAAACAGAGTCGAAATCCAAAATCCAATCCGTCAGACAAGGAGCAGGCAAGAGGAAGAAATCTGTAAGGCAAGGCAAGGTCATGGAACGAGATCAGTCAGGAAGGAACGCTGGATAACTACTCACAAATGTTTTCGAAAATCTGGCACCGTCTGCCTGTCAGAGGGCTGTATATAACTGCAGCTCCACAGGTGTGTGGCATGACGGTGATTGCGCAGCAGCACAGCAGCAGACAGGTGAAGCAGATGAGTTAATTGCATGAGTGAGAGCAGAGCTGGCAGACGGGCCAGAATCAGAACAACAAGCATTTTGATTCTATTGTCTCTTAAACAGTGTTAAAACTCAGGAAGGGAGGTGCTGAGCATTACCATGAAAGCAAAGGCATGAACAAACCTGGTAGGTGGGCAGAGTCAGGCAGAATTATCCTCTTATGGGCAGCCTATAGGAAACATTATTCTAAACATGCATAATTATGTCATGCAACACATAAACAAAACATTCACTCCAACAAAACAAAGACAAAACATCAAAGACAGACAAATGGCCAAATTTGAAGCTTCAAGAATTCAAAAAAATTTTTTTAAAAAATCTCTTTTCAAAAAAGTTTTCTCAGCCATATCTCCTAATGCTGTAATTGATCAATTCATTATGACAATCTTCAGGATCCTTTTTAAAAGAGTGCCAAAGTCCAAAATATCTCAAAAATATCTAGAAGCCCAGCAACAGTTTTCTCTAACGTGAATCCAAATTTTCTGATGCTGAAACCCTTGCCAATTCTTTATACTGTAACCCTGTAATAAAAATAACTACAATCCTGAGAGTTATTGTTATAGTTCTCTTTTGTTTTGCTCAATTTGATCCCAGCTGTATTCAAGAATTTTTCTGCTCAGGTTTTAAATGCAAAGAGATTTTTAAGTCGGGATTTTACATCTTTTTGGCATACCCAAACAAAAAAAAAAACTGCAGTGTTAAACTTCACCAGAAATTAAGATAAGAAGCTTGACTCCAAACTGGACTTTGTTCCCACATAACGTTTCAAAAAAAAAACCAACATCATTTCTTTTAAATTTTGGGGGATTTAAAATTTTGAGAGTTGGGGAGAAAATTATTACTAGAACCCCTCTTTAAATTTATCTAAATGCTGATAAATGTGTCAATATTTTACCTTAGTAATCTGAAAATACCTTGTGTGTTATGATTTGGGGGTTTTTTGGGTTTTTTATTAGTTTTTTTCTTTATGTTTTTCACAGTTTTTGAATTTTCTTTGTTTATAATTTTTCTGGTTTTTGTTTTTGTCTTGTTCATGTTTTGTCAAGTTTTGGGTTTTTTGGTTCTGGTCATGCTTTAGTTTTTGTTTGTATTCAAGAGATTCTGTTCTTGCTCCAGCCACGTTCTGTTCGTTTAATCATCTTTATCCGGTTCACCTGCACCTTGTCAATCTGTCTTGCTCCACCTGGTTTTCACTCCATATATACACACCTGTTCTGTTAGTCATTCCGGAATCATTGTATCCCTACTCATGTCTTGTTTTGTGGACCATGCCATGCCTGTCAAGCCAGCCTGCTTCTGTTTTGTTCCTGCCTCTGCTAAGAGTGAGTTTTTGTTTAATTAAAGCCTAAAGTCAACTACCGTCATGCTGCCTGCTTGTCTGCATTCTGGGTTCCTCCGTAGCAAAGATCCTAACAGAATGATTCCGCCAACTATGGACCCCGCAGACAAGCAGAAGGCAGATGCCTTGGATCGCTGGGTTCAGCGGCAGAAGGAGGAGGCAATGAGGAACCTGCCCAAGGATTTGGAGGTGCTGCCCTCTCCACTGCTGCTGGAGCAGATGGAGCGCGAAGCGGTTCAGCGCCGTTCTCCGCCTGCTCCCCTGGCTGCACACTCTGGTCCGGCAGTGAAGTCCTCGCCTTCTTCCCGCCGCAAGAAACGCCGGCGTGGAGCACCTTCCTGTGTTTCAGCTGGCGAGGAGTCTCTCACGGCTGCTGCCGTCATGCCTGGAGTGGGAACTCCCTTGCTTGCTGGCGGGAGGGCTGCTGCTGCAGAGCAGTCCACGCCAGGACTCCAGGGAGCTGCTGCTGCTGCTGAGCAGCCCGCGCCAGGTCTACAGCCTGCTGTAGAGCTTTCGGAGGGCGGGCTACCTCCATTTCCAGGTCCTGAGCACCTTCTCAGTTTTCTCTGGGGGGTGCTCACGGAACTCAAGCCTGACACACACCATGCACTCCACAGCCTGACACACCACAGCCTGTCTCTGCCAGGTCTGACACTCCACAGCCTGTCTCTGCCAGGTCTGACACACCACAGCCTGTCTCTGCCAGGTCTGACACTCCACAGTCTGACACACCACAGCCTGTATCTGCCAGGTCTGACACTCCACAGCCTGACACACCACAGCCTGTCTCTGCCAGGTCTGACACTCCACAGCCTGACACACCACAGCCTGTCTCTGCCAGGCCTGACACACCACAGCCTGACACACCACAGCCTGACCTGAAGTCTGCCTCAACCTCCTCCACACGCCGCAGAGGACATCGTAAGAGGGACGCCTCTGTTCACGCCACTGAGGGTCTCGGCGACGCCTCAGCTCCTGCTCGTGCCACTGAGGGTCTCTGCGACGCCTCAGCTCCTGCTCACGCCACTGAGGGTTCCGCCGACGCTTCAGCTCCTAGCCTCCAGGGGTTCAATGGGAAACTGGTCCTCGTTCTGGCCTCTGAACTCTGCGACGAGGGGTTCGAGGAGGAAGAACCGCCGGATCCTGTCTCTGGGGACTTTAAAGGACAGTTCGTCCTCGTTCTGGTCTTGGAGCCCCTAGACGAGGGTTTTGAGGAGGAAGCACCACCGGATCCTGTCTCTGGGGACTTCAAGGAACAGTTTGTCCTCGTTCTGGCTTCTGAACCCAGAGATGAGGGTTCGCCAGGCGCTGCTTCGGGCTCTGAGGGTTCGCCAGGCTCTGCTGCGGCCTCTGAGGTTTTCACCAGGCTCTGCTTCGGCCTCTGAGGGTTTGCCAGGCTCTGCCTCTGAGGGTTCGCCAGGCATTCCTGGTCGCCCGCCTGAACTCTGTGCCTGCTCGGGACGACCTCCTGGTCGCCCGCCTGAACTCTGTGCCTGTTTCTGGCCCTCCTGCCATGACCCCCCACCGCCTCCCCGGTTCGGGTTGTTTTTTTTGTTTCTGGCCCTCCTGCCATGACCCCCCACCACCCGCCCGGTTCGGGTTGTTTTTTTGTTTGGACTCTTAACAGAACAGAACCCCCCCCTTGAGGGCGTCTGGTATCCGCCCTCAAGGGGGGGGGGGGGGTTGTTATGATTTGGGGTTGTTTGGTTTTTGATTTCTGTTTTTTCTTTATGTTTTTCACAGTTTTTGAATTATGCTTTGTTTATTATTTTTCTGGTTATTTTTTAGTCTTGTTCATGTTTTGTCAAGTTTGGTTTTTAGTTCTGGTCATGCTTTAGTTTTTGTTTGTATTCAAGAGTTTTTGTTCTTGCTCCAGCCACGTTCTGTTCTGTTAATCATCTTTATCCGGTTCACCTGCACCTTGTCAATCTGTCTTGCTCCACCTGGTTTTCACTCCATATATACACACCTGTTCTGTTAGTCATTCCGGAATCATTGTATCCCTACTCATGTCTTGTTTTGTGGACCATGCCATGCCTGTCAAGCCAGCATGCTTCTGTTTTGTTCCTGCCTCTGCTAAGAGTGAGTTTTTGTTTAATTAAAGCCTAAAATCAACTACCGTCATGCTGCCTGCTTGTCTGCATTCTGGGTTCCTCCGTAGCAAAGATCCTAACACTTGTGTACCTTTGTACTCCTAGGTATTCTTTTAATCTTTAAAACCCCTAAGAAATCAAACAAGGAGACTGTACTTTGAGCAGACAATCCTCTTAAGTGTTGTGAGAGCCTTTATTTCCTTTCTTTTCCTAAAATAAAGGATTTTACTTCACTTTATTCCATTATAAAGAATCCTAGCCTTAGCTCCAAAACAAAATTCTTCAGCCCCAATCTGTTTTCCCCCAGAGTAGAAATTTTGAGTATTATTGCATTTTTTAAAAACTACAAAATGACTGGAACTCATCATTGGCTTAGATCTTTTTTAATAGGAATTGGTCTACCTTTAATTGAGTTTTATAATTTTAGGACCCAAAATTCTATGGCTCACGGGCTTCAAGAGTCCGGGACCCACGGGTTGAGTACTGCTGCATTAAACAATGTAGCTTTCTGCAGAGATTGAAGGATTGGCTTAATATCCCAGACCTGTTAGTGTATTTTTTTCTACTTGGACAATAGCCCAAAAAAAATTTACTAGTTCACAGCTCCTAATTTACCTCAGATCATATTTTCCCCTAATCCAGTTCATAAGAAGCTTCAGATAAACTTATGCTAAAAAAAAAAAAAACCCAAGCCTAAAAACAAAAAAAACCACATCTGTTTTAAAATAAGAAAAGCATGCTAAAAAATTTGGGACTGTGGTGGGAAAAATTCCCACAGTCCTGAAGGCCTTTTCTATGCAGAGTCTTTTAGGGAACATGAAATTAATTTAATTTTTTTGTGTGGTACCACTGTCCAATCAGATTCTTTCTTACCTTCAAAAAAATAACCCATTCTTTCCATTCTCATTTTAAAGGTTTTTTTTTTGCAAGGAAAATTTTTTTTAACTAAAACCAATTTTTAAAATTTTTAGCTGGTGATTTCTTAGAAAACAAAAATATTTTAAATTTTTTATGCAACACAGAACTGATTAATTTTTTTTTCCTTTCCCCCAATGAAAAAAAAAACTGCAAAACCAAACCTTTCTATTTTTTTGTCAGGACCTGATATAAGATACAGTATAAATCAACACGCTGCATGAATCAGAAGAGGGAAGAAAAACAACTAATATAACCCTCTTCCCAGCAGCGGCTGAAAAAAACAATGAATTTGTACCTTCCATAAGCGTAATTTAGCACTTGCGGAAAAAAACCACCCCACTGTAAAGTACTGTGTCAGAGACTGTATAAGGACCATCTGCAGTAGAACTAACCCTTTTTTATGGGGGTCTCTACCCCATTAGATTTTGGGATACAAACTCTGACAACAAAAAACAATATGAGGAGAGCCCATCAGGTGTTACACATGCCATGTGTTTTAAAATGCTCCTTCATGAGATCTGTCCTAAAATAACATAGAAACACATTATACTGCGGGTTTTTGAAAATGTAACCCCTTTCTCTGCTTTTTAAAAATTTTAATAACTAGAATAATTCACCCTGAATTTCCACGATGAAAAATAACTTGCTTCTCTAAAAAAAATTAACTGGAAAATATCAACTGAGCTAAGTTTCCCCCCTTTTGAAGATACTTTTTAACCTAAAAAAAAATTTTTAAACCCCTATATCTGTCAACGTCAAGTAAGCGTCACATGAGCAGCGGTTAATAAGCGTTCTTCGTTGCAGAAAATGGGAAAAATTTATGCAAATGTGTGTGTTTGTACATTACCCCCATCAGTTTCTTAATCTCTCTGTCGATCGCTCGACTGTCATGGCACACAGTCCTCTATCAGTCCAAAAAAAACACAAGCCCTTTCCAGGTGTGTTGGTGGGACATTCACTACTTCCTTGTCCACTTTAACTTCTCAAGAGAAAGAACTTTGCTCAGGCCTGTTCTTCTTCTTCTGCCCGCATAAGATGTGCTTTCAATATAAATCCAGTGTATCGCTCTTCTGGCTCTGGCAAACGCAGATGTTGCACTCAAATCCCATATATGTGTGTATGTGTGTGTGTGAGAGACAGAAGAAAAAGTTTAGTATAGGTTCAGAATTTGCACACAGAAATATTATCAGTCAGTCAGTCAGTTGTCCTGTCACTTCCTTCCAGAACATGCACTATACTCCTTTCTAAAACAACTTTCTTTTCTCATCTCTAATGTCCCTCTTCACTTTTACCTTCTTTTCCAATTAATCGCAGCATTTAAGACAAACGAAACTTCCTGCAGTAAAGTTTTAACTCTTTAAACCCCTTAATTGATGCACTCTGTGCTTTTTTTAATCTTTTTCCCTTATGTTTTATTTTTTTTCATCTCCGTCCAGCAAATGTTTCACTTTAAAATATTTAAGCTATTTTTTTTAACTTTTTTAACCATTTACACTCAAACTTCACCCTTGGAAAACCCAAACTTATCTTCCAAATTAAAGCACATTTACACAATCATCCCCCTTTTCCCTTTTTATTTTTTTTTAAAAACGCAGAGTTTGGAGAAGGACCCACCTCTGATGCCTTTGGTTCCGGAACCCTTTAGCTATAGCCTTTTTACCTGTTCAGTGGCACGTCTGCCCCCCGGTTTTCTCCTTTAAAAGGTGTAGAAAATTGCTAAAAAACCCCGCAAAAACCCTTTGTTTTGCTTTTTTTTGTTACCAATAAAACCCTCCCTGTATACCTTTACAGGGTAACCTGGCCCCCCAGCCGATGTCCCCCTCTCCACTCCGAAACCCCAATTAATTAATTTTGGAGATGATGGTTAATGTTTAAAAAATTATATACATTATATCATACAGAGCAACATCTCACCCAGATACATTTGAAGACAAATAATTCGAATCCAATCAGCCAGAAGCCACAGGCAGGCACCAGGACCCCCTCCGTGAAATGGAGGGACTGAAGACAACGTCTCCAGGCTGGCCAGACGTCCTTGCCCCCTCCTGCGTTTCTCTGGCTTGTCAGATCCTGTTCGTGACGCCAAATTATAATAGAATTTTTCTTATCAAAGTGGGAGAGAAATTAACTCACAATAAGAGAAAATCCGGACTTTGTCTTTATAAGTTTTATTCACAGGCATTTCTGCATTTGAAGACCCTGTCACTGACGAGTCAGTGAAACAGAGCCCCGAACACAAAGTACAGATCATATTTATAGCAGAATGAGGGTGTTGTCTCAGCTTCAAAGAGTTTAACTTTATGGCCCCTAAACCCTTCCCAGGTCAGAGGTAAGACAATTATTAATGAGGACCCCATCTGCCCTCCCTCAAAACATAACTCTTTAGGGAGTGTTAACCATAAACCTTCTGGCAATGGATTTAGAGCCCATCTGCTCTACGAAATAGAACAGTAAAAAAAACACAGAGGTCAGAGGAGAGAGGTTAATGAAAGTTCACAGCACTTTGGAATACTTTGGAGCACTAAATAAAAGAATTTCAATAACACAACCAATGCTGAAAAATCATTGAAAGACAATGGATTAAAAAAGGACCAAGTCTGGGAGGGAGGTTCAGCTAGAGCAGGACTACACGAGGAGGGAGGTGGGATTTTGTCTTTCATGTCCCTGATTTTGTTTTAAGTACATAAAGTCATTACTGTCTGCCTTACAGAGCACAGGAACAACTGAAGAAACAGGAGACACAATAGAGGAAATTGTGTCGAACAGCACGTTAGGGTTTCTCTCGTTGGATTCTATAAGTTCGGAGAAGTATTTTGTCCTTGCCTCCTTTATAGTTTTGTTTAAAGAGGAGATTAAGTCCCGAAGATTTAATCTATAAACTTAGTGGATTTCCAAAGATGCTCAATATTCTGACAGGATATTCTGTTTCAAAATATTTTCATCAATCCAGGGACATAACACCTTGAGAGGGGGCAAAGTTCCATTTTAGCGGTGCCACTTTAGCTACAATAGGGCCACAGAAAGAATTAAAACCATGCATAAAGCTATTTACATCACTGCATTGATTGAAAGCACATGGATCAAACATAGCACAAAAACTCTCTGCTGTGGTCTCTGTGATGATTCTCTTTTCTGGCCTTGTTGGGACAGGCCTGAGCTGAGGAGGGACATCTAAGTCAAAAAACACATAGCTATAATTGCTCAAGCGGACACCCTCTATATGTACATTTGTGACATGTAGGCCGAGAACACCAGGTCCACCAGTGTGACCCTTACTATGGGTTGGGCTTTAACTTTAAACTGCTGTTTAAAGTTAAAAGATTCAGCCAAGGATAAAGGTTCCACTGCTGGGCTGGATGAGTCATCATCAATGTGTAGGTTAAAATCCTCCAAAACTTTTTCAAGTTTTATCATAGATTAAAGAAAATAATTAAAATCATTTAAGAAAGCACCAGCAGGGCCAGGAGGGCGGTAAATCAAGCAGCAGTATAAAATGTTGGAGGAGCCTAATTTGATAATTTGTGATTGAAAAGAGGAGAAGCTGTCACTGTTCATCCTTTTACATGTGTATCTGTCCTGGTACACCCCTACAAGACCACCCCCGTGGCGACAGGGGTGGGGCAGACCAAGGAATAATCATCCAGCAGGGCACAGTTCATTTAGATGAATAAACCTTCCATCTCTTTGCCACGTTTCCATTAGAAACAGTAGATCCAGCTTTTCCCTGGTGAACAGCTCGTTAATAGACAAGGTTTTATTTGCAATAGAACGACCATTTAGAAGTCTAATATGACTCGCTGTAGATGACGTCACCACATTTATGTCAGCTGGGCGCAGTGGAATTGACCTCAAGCATCTCTCGCCGTCATATGATGTCCAGCTCTACCGGCGTGTCGGTCTGGCCGGTGTAACCATGGATGTCCAGGATGGTCCCGGCGATCCGATGACTCGGCTCCAGCCAGCACTGCAACTTCAGACCACAAAAAGGCAGCAGTGAAGACAAGCTCCCAAGCTCATCCCGCTGAAAGGGGACTGGGCGCAGCCACTTGTAGCTCCTGGTCGGACGGGAGACGCCATCGGTGGCAGTCCATGCAGCTCGCCGGATCTTTACCTGGACCCCAGCCCTTTAGCCTGTTTTTTTTTTTTTCTTTGGATTACCTGGAATTCCTGGCAGCCACAGGTATTCTGAAGGGAGGATGGCACGCACACAAATAATGATGGAAATGTTTAGCTCTCCCAGTCCCAGTTCCAGTCGCTGCATTGACTCCTTGATAATGAAGAGGGAGCCACATGCACATATGCACATTTGCTGAGCATTAGGGCTGACATGACAGCGTAAGATGTAAAATAAAAATATAAACAGATTGCGTTGCAGCAGAGAAGCAGCGGTGAGGCCACACACAGGCGCCATCGTGCTTCTTCAGGGATTATCACAAAACAGCAACATTTTACTTTATATTGTTAATCAAATTACCATTACTACATAATCTGACTGCAGATACATAATGTCATGAACAAAGTCTGTACCTTTTCAAGTTAGTTTCATAGAGTCTCCTTTTGCTGTGTCAGTCAGCCTCAAGGTAGGGGCCCAATCGGGGTTGGATCTGTCATGCAAGTCTGCAAGTTTGCCCACAAAGTACATATTTTACAGCAATCACAGTTTGTATGTACATTTTAAAATGTCCTTACTGCTAATAAAGTGACCTTGGCTTGTGTTTTCTCTGGATATAAGCCAGTCACACTTGTCGATGTTTGATGCTTAGTTGCAAAGTTTACTCGCCTCCACTTTTGATTCTCGCTATGTAATGAAAATTTCTCTTTCCTTTTTTATCGCCTTTGTTTTTACACCCTTGAATCCAACAATACACAACAACCGTGGTTATTTTAAGTGCATTCAAATGAAGTGGAAAGCTGCTTCCATTCTATCACAGTCTTCAATTCAATTTAATTCAGTTAATTTAAAAAGTGCCACAAAACATATCGTCTCAATGCACTTTACAAAAAAAATAAATTCAATTGAATCATACAGATTCCAAGTCAAATGCATACATTCCAATTAATCTTCAAACGATGCAGTCAAATCCAGGTTATTATTCAATTTGGTGAAAAGGTTCCTATCTAAGGTAACCCAGCAGATTGCATCAAGTCATTGACTTGCAGCATTCACTTCTCCTCGATGACCATGTAGTGACAGTGGACAGTTGCTTAAATTGTGTTGTTGACTTTGTAGCAATCCCTTATGCTGAGCATGCATGATGCAACAGTGTAAAGGAAAACTCCCCTTTCACAGGAAGAAGCCTCCAGCAGAACCTGTGAGCAGCCATCTGCCATGACCGACTGTGGGTTTAAGAAGACAGAGCACAAACACAAAAAACAATACAAGCACTTTTATTGGAGTATTTTGTATTTTGAACAAATGTAAAGAGTTAATGGCAGTAGTAGTCCATTTAGTGGCTTCATCTAGGAGAGGAAAACAGAAGCTCTGAGCCAGTTTTCAAGCCTAGATGATGAAAGACCGCAAATACAGTTAGTTGCAGTAAACCAAGGACATACAGGGAAGGACATACAGTTAAAAATGAAAATAAAGGCAAATAAAGCAGCCTTGATGATGAAGACATCAAGGCTGCTATATTTTTCTATAAGCCTATAGCAGCATAACTATAGAGATAGATCAGGATAACACAAGCAACATCAAGGCTGCTACAGCTGCTTTTTGCCTATAGCAGCATAACTACAGAGATATCTCAGGATAACCTAAGCAACTCTAACTTTAAGCTTTATCAAAATGGAACGTTTTAAGCCTAGCCTTAAAAGTAGACAGAGTGTCTGCCTCACAAACTAAAACTGGGAGCTGGTTCTACAGAAGAGCAGTCTGATAAGTAAAAGATCTGCCTCCTATTTTACATTTTTTAATTTACATTTAGAGAGTCTAGGAACCACAAGTGATCCTACAGTCTGAAAGCAAACTTTCCTGTTAGGAAAATATGGAACAATCAACAATTCTGATGTTTGGAGAAGCTTGATCTTTAAGAGCTGTATATATGAGAAGCAGAATTCTAAATATTATTCTGGATTTAATAGGGAGCCAATGCAGAGAAACTAAAATAGTAGAAAAATGATCTATCTTTTTTTTTTTTCATCAGAACTCTTGCTGCAGCATTTTAGATATGCTGAAGGCTTTTTATTGCATTTTGTGAAAGAAGAAACTCCTAGAAACCTGTATATGGGAATAAAATGGCATGTCTTGGTTAAAAAAACAACACCATGGTTGTTTACTTTAATATTGTAGGCCAATTAAATACCACCAAGATTAAATGATTGAATAAGCAGTTTTTTTTTCAAAGACTCTGGTCCAAAGGCAACAACGTCTGTCTCGTTTGAATTTAAAGCAGAAAATGCCATCAAGTCAAGTTTTTGTTTTTATGTCAAGGTTTTTATGTCTTGAAGATATGCCCGTACTGTCCCTAAACAATTGGATTTATGAGGATTTATGGATAAATATGGCTGCATATCATCAGCATAACAGTTGAAATGTATCGCATGTTGTCTGATAATTTTACCAGATGGAAGTATATAATTGTTAAAGAGAATTGGCCCAAGCACTGGACCCTGTGGTACTCCAAAAGTAACCGTGGAGTATGAAAAAGGTTTATCATTTACATAAACAAACTGGAATCCGTCGGACAACTAAGTCAACAGTCCCTACATGTTCAAGCCTCTCTAAGAAAATACTCTGATCAAATCAATCAAATACAGCACTGAGATCTGACAGGACAAGTACAGAGACAAGTCCACTGTCTGAGGTCATAAGGATATCATTAGTGACATAATATAGTGCTGTTTCAGTGCTAAGATGAGCTTTGAAACCTGACTAAAACATATCCATTTACTAAGGATAGATTAATCATATCTAATTTGGGGGCGGTTAAAAAAGAGAAAACTTCCTTAAACAATTGGGTTGGGACTGGATCCATCATAAAAGTTGAAAGATCAGATGAAGCTAATATTTTTGATAACTCAGAAAGCTGAACTGGGTCAAAACAGTCCAAACACAGATCAGCTTGGTCAGTTACTTCCCATGCTGCCTCACCTACTGAGGATGAATCATGTTCAGGAGGATGCCAATTATTTTATTTTTTAATAGAATCAATTTTATTGATAAGGAATCCTATATATAGCAGACAAGAAGTCTGCTGAAACCTGAGGAAATTGATGGCTCAACAAAGCTACGACTATACATTTGACAGCTGTCCAAAAAAAAAACCTAGAATTATTGTTATTCTCTTCTTTACTAATTTTCTGGTTGGAGCATGCCATACTCCAGTTTCTGTGTCTGGTCTTGTGAGTAAGGATATTAAAACCTTCTTACCTTCATTCTCCATGTTCCTGGAGTACTTCTCTGCACTTTGGTCCTACTACAAACCCACATCATGACAAGCAGGCTATTTTTCCAGATTAAGCACCACTCTTCCAGATGTGTAGAGGGTCATTTCTTTTCCAATTTCCTAGTGTTGTGCTTTAAAGAATGGAGCGGTGAATTAAATAGGTAGCTGGCCTCCTCTGACTAATTACCTTCTTTTTTAGGGGGGCTACATTTTCCAGTGCCAAATGTAATGAGTAAGTAACACTATGAAAAAGAACATCATTTGTGAATGGGTAGAAATTAAATTGCGGGCCTCTGCTATGTTTTTTTGTGATACTGAGGAAATTGGCTAAATTGGCTGCACGGTCGCACAGTTGGGTTCAACTCCTGGCCAGGAATCTTTCTGCATGGAGTTTGCATGTTCTCCCCATGCATGCATGGGTTCTCACAGGGTAATCTGGCTTCCTCCCACAGTCCCAAAACATGATATTAACTGTTACGTTAATGTCTCTCTAAATTGGTTGTTTGTCCCTTATGTCTCTGTGTTGCCCTTCGATGGATTGGCGACCTGTCCAGGGTGTACCCTGCCTGTCCCTCGTAGACTGCTGGAGATAGGAACCAGCTTCGCCAGGACCCACTATGGAATAAGCTGTATAGAAGATGAATGAATGAATGACTGAGGAAATTCAAAATGGAAATGATTTAAAAGTTGTTACAGCATTGTCCGATAAAGATCTACTATAATGAAATTTCATTTCAGGGCTAAGTACTAAATATAACATACTACTAAATGTAAATGAATATAAACTCAAGGGTTATCAAAAAATGGTGAGGCAGGACAGGGTTATAAGGAAATACTGTCATTTGTTTGCAGAAGGTTCAGAGTATGAAGACACCATTGAGTAGGTCTCCGATGTTTTGAGCAAATTCCTCACTATAATGACCCTATCAGTATTTGACACTAAATCAGATAAGAAATCAGATTAGAACTGTTCTAAAAAACTAAGGGTAAGGGCCTGGTGGACGATTTGAAACAACAAACAGAAGTGCTTTAGAATTTGGACGAGAAAAACTAAGGGGGAGATATTCAAAAGAACTATAGCTATTAATTTGTCTGGGATTAATCAATAAATCTGAATAAAAGACGGTTGCTACTCCTCCTACTCGCCCAGTTTTTCGAGGAATGTGAAAATTTGAATAATTAGAAGGAGTTGACTCTCCTCCTTTGTCACCAGTCTTGGTGTACGGCTTGACCCTCCCTCTCTTTTGCCATCCACATAAAACCCTTCTGTAAAACTTAATTTTTTCATCTGAACAACATTGCAACCCTTCATCCATCCCTCACCCAGTCAGATGCTGAAAAACTCACCCATGCCCTGATCTCTTCGAGACTAGAGTATTGCAACTCCCTAATGTTTGGTATTTCTAAAAAAACTTTAATAAGTTCCATTCAGTGCAAAACAGTGCTGCCAGACTGCTTACTTAGACTAAAAAATATGATCATATCACTCCAGTTCTGCACAGGGCGCTCCCTTTGGTCCACTGGCTGTTTTCGTCCTCACACTTCTAGAACTAAACTGGCCTCGATGGGACACAGGGTGTTCTCCTCAGTTGCTCTTTGTTTGTGGAATGAACTTCCTAAGGCTGCCACAAACTGTAGAATCTTTTTAAAAAAGGACTGAAAAAACAACTCTGTTTTCCAGGTTCTATGATTGATATTTAATTTTTTAACTGTAGTTTTATTATTAGAATTGTATTAATTGTTTTTATTGTTGTTTTTGTTGCACTTTGAGATACTTGCATGTATCTTACAAGTACATCAAAAATAACATTTACTATTGTTATTATGTATGCCAACACAATATCATTGCTGCAGAGACAAAATACATTGCCACAAATCAATTAATTAACTAACAAAGACTTTGAAGAGAAAGATTTTGTGCCCAATAAACCACATTTAATTCTTTTATTTTTCTGCTTAGTCTGAGTTTTATTTATTTTCTTAAGATTTTCATGATTTGCCTTATTAAGATTAGTTTTTAATCTATTTGATTTTGGCTGTGGGCAAAACACTGTCTCAATGGAGTAATGGGTGGGTAACAGTACAGAAGCTGCAGAGACGTTTGCTGAACTATGACACTCCATCCTGGTCTGGACATTGCATTGTCACTGTTTTGGAGACGTTTTGGCCAGATTCCGGTAAAGAAGAGCTGCTCCATCCGATGTGAGATTGATGCCATCTCTCTGGATCAGACCAGGTTTTGTCCCAAAATGTTCGCCAATTATCAGTGTAGCTCATATTGTTTCAGGACACCATTTAGACAACCAGTGGTTGAATGACAGCAGGGTGTAAAACATATCGTCACTGGTCAGAACAAGGAGGGGTTCTGAGAAATTTACGGAGTCCGACATTGTTTTGGTAAACTTACAAACCTAAGCAACATTAATTTTAGAGACCTCCAATTGGCATAACCAGGTGTCATTACCCTGTAAATAACAATCTTACTGTATTTACACTTATCCTTAGCTAGCAGTTTCAGGAAGGATTTGATGTCGCCTCGTTCTAGCCCCTGGCAGACATTTGACTATGGTCGCTGTCCTCGATGCAGCCGTCGTTGGTTTGACTCCAGTCCCAGGCGACCTTTGCTCCATTTCTTCCTGCTCTCTCCACCCCTTTCCTGCCATCTTACTCTCAAAAAGATGAAGGCCTCTAGTGCTGCAAAACAACATTTTAGAATACAAAGCTTTTCTATTTATGCACCTATTATGTAAGTGGGACTTGTGCAGTCTCTTTCTGACTTTACAGGCATGTGCTCTCATTTCAACAGCAAGAGGCTACTGTAGGTCCCATAATGACATTTTTGTGTTGGTCTGCTTTAGAATGAACTTGCTTAGATGTCGAGGCCTGGGCATGTTGGTCGTTTTTAATGTCCTCTACTTGAATATTTTTTTCTGTACAGTGGAAAAGCTGATTTCAAATTCTTTGGAGACCTCTTTAAATCCCTTACCAGACTCAGCTGCTAAAATCTTCTTTCTGAAGGCCTCAGACAACTCATTGAGTGTCACAATTTTATTCACCCTCACTTCAAGAGTCAGGTGGACACAAAAGAACATGTCTGAGGTTTCGACAGGGCAAACCTCCTACGAAATGCGGAATAACAACGTTGTGATCATGTGTCCCTGATGTGATAAGGGTGTACTATTTTATTCCTAACCAGGAACTGCATTTTTTTTTGAGTAATAAGTCACAATAAAAAAAAAATCTATAGCTAATGCTCTTCAACTAGAAATAGTTATGCTTCGCAGATAACTATTTTAGTCTGAGTTTGCCCTGTCTAGTTCCTGTATTAAAATATGTTATATAAACAACAATTTATATTTACAAGTCTGCATCAATTCTGTGACCAAATTATTTAATATGTCTGAATCTGCACTTGAAGACCTGATGCACTATTACTTTTAATAAATAATAAATAATAATAAATAATTAATAAATAGCTGGCCTTGGTTTAAAGAAGAAAGACCTCAAAGTAATTGACAATGGTTTTGTTGATAGAATATATTAATTCAATCACAGAAAAAAACAAGGAGAAAATCAAAGCAGACATGAGTTGTTCCTGTGCTGATTCTACTTTACAGTTCAGCAACCTTGTTTAAAATGCCCCTTTTACCTCGAGAGGAGATGGGAATGACACTTGTGAAAGGAATTTGCTAGAGACAGCCTTAATGATCAGTTCTCTCTGTGGTGCTAATGCTATTCTGTGATGATAGAGCAGAAGTATCTAATTATACTTTATTACTCATTCGACATCTTGCAAGGGAGTGGCTGGACATAACAGCTGTGTGTAGGTGTAGAATAATAGAAAGACTTGGAGAATCCACACACCAAGTGTGATTGTGCCCAGTTCATGTAGAATATTTTCAAAAGTGGGCAAGTGATGTTTGAAGATGTTTTAAGCTTAAAAATGTTGGATCTCAGTGTGAGTTTTATTATTATTGCTGTAGTTAGTAGTGGTGAATATGTGTGTCAGGACAACTATATGATTTTTGTAACAATGATTTAGCCTGTCTCGAAGTTAGTCAAAACCATTTAATTAGCCTGTTGAAAGTAATTGTTTGATCATCATTGTAATGCAAGCAGTGTTCTCCTACAAATGTCTAAGCTGGTGTGAATGTCTAAACCCAACCAAAAGAACATGGGTAATCAAAATCAAATTTGACATGTTGTGTTGGACTGTAGATAAACTGTCTCTTTCCATTACCTGAGGAAGCTCACCCATGAGTCCTTAACAACTTTACATCTGTTGCCCTAATATCCCACATTATGAAGGTCCTAGAGAGACTCCTGTTGTCCCACCTAAGCCTATAAGAACCTTTCAGGACCCCATGCAGTTTGCTTATTGTCCTAGAGTTATAGTAGAAAATGCCATGATACATTCTTTAACAAATTCACTGTCATCTGGACAAAGCCAGAAACACTGTGATGATCGTGTTTTTTTTTGTTTATCCAGTGTATTTAATACAACCTGATTTGCTTTCTCAGAAACTCCAAATAGCACAAGTGGAGGCCTAAATAATTATGGATAAAGGTCTGAGTACAGAAAGCTGGTAGACAGCTTTGTGGCATGTTGTGGAAACAACCATCGCTTCTTGAATGTGAAAAAAACAAAGGCGATTTCAGGCACAACAAGAATGGGTCAAACACTACTTCCATCATGGGAGAAGAAGTAGAGGACTACAAATATCTCATTGTTCGCCTAGACTACAAATTGGACTGCAGTCACAACAGTAAAGCTGTCTACAAAAAGGTTCAGAACAGACTGTACTTATTAAGGAAGCTTAGGTCATTCAGTGTTTGCAGCAAGATGCTGCCGATCTTCTATAGGTCTGTTGTGGAGAGTCCAATCTTTTGTGGCATCATCTGTTGGGGTAGCAGCATCAGAGTCAGTGACTTAAATAAGATGAACAAGCTAATAAAGAGGACTGGCTGTTTTTAGGACCACTCTTAAACATCTTGAGATAATTGTGTGAAGGAGGATTCCTCATCAAATGAAGAATATTAGAGACAACCCCGATTATACTCTTCATTAGACTGTCACACATCAAAACATTAAGTCAGACGCTTCTTCAGATCTGATGACTGTGTCCTTCCTGGCCACAGTCATCTTCATTTACAACAACTCTTGGATACTTTAAGTTACTACAAAATTTTAGTTTCCTTTGTGATTAATAAATTGTTTATCAATTCAATTCATTTTAATTCATGGAAGTGTCACTGTTGTCGGTGTCTTTTTTTCTTTCTTTCTTTCTTTGGCCAATCAGAGGTGGTGCTTTAGAACATTGTCCTGCATAACCTCCTGGGTGTTGCTAGTAAAACACACACATAATAAAACACCAAAAAAATAATGTTATCACAATTAATTCATAATTTAAAAAGAGACGCAAATGTATTTTCACATATGGACAGATGCTACTACTAGTACTACTGATAATTATAATAATACCAAAATCAATAACAGTAACAATAATAATAACAGTAATAAAGTAAATAAAGCAATTGTTGTTAAAGATGTTTTCTGCACCACTGTGCACATGCTCTAAATGCGCTGAGGTGGATGCATTAATTCTACATTATGTCTCTTGATTGATCAATTGTCTTCACTTAACACACCGTTTGGTGTCGCCACAGGGCCCAACAATTCTAGTAACGTGCATATGCAAGTCGTGGTGCCCCTGTGAAGTTGTGCAGATTTCCACTATAAGTTCACTGGTCAAACATTCTGTTTGTACAGACAAGGGCATATGGGACAATTTTGTGCGTACAGTGGGGGAAACAAGTATTTGATACACTGTCGATTTTGCAGGTTTTCCCACTTGCAAAGCATGTAGAAGTCTTCAATTTTATCATGGGTAATCTTCAACTCTGAGTGACTTAATCTAAAACAAAAATCCAGAAAATCACATTGTATGATTTTTAAATAATTAATTAGCATTTTATGACATAAGTATTTGATACACCAGAAAAACAAAACTTAATATTTGGTACAGAAACCTTTGTTTGCAATAACAGATATTAGATATTTAATATAGTTCTTCAGCAGGTTTGCACACACTGCAGCACGCATTTTGGACCAGTCCTCCATTCAGATCTTCTTCAGATCCTTCAGGTCTCGGGGCTGTCGCTGGGCAATATGGATTTTGTTGTCCTAAAAGTCGCTACATGAAGGCATTGCATAATTTACATATTAGGTCATGTGATCCAGGCTGTGAGAGAGAGGAATATCAATATTGGCTAGAAAAAAGTGAATAAAAAACACTAGGGTTAGGGTTAGAATAACCCTAATATGTTTAGAAATAATAAATTAACTTTATGAAATTATTTTATAACTTTAACACCTTGCCTGAACTCACTCTGCATAAATCAGTTTAGTTGGAATATGAATTAATAAAATTATATTTACATTATTTGCTCTGATTGCAGGCAAGGTTTGGTGCAGGACGAGGTTCCAGACTGACCACCGGTCAATGCATGGGAAGTGGGAGGGGTTCACAGCAGCACTTGTACATGTACCACAGTAACTGCAAAATGACTAGTGATTTCACATGTAGTCACCACTCTCCAATAATAGAGAAAAAAGTCGCTAGATTTGTGGCTTGTCGCTTTTTTGAAAGTTGCTAGAGGGGTATGAAAACTCACTAAATAAAGTGACAAAGTCGCTATGTTGGCAACAGTGCATAGCTGTGCCATCTTTGAATTTACTAGGTGTGACGAGAGCTTCCGTCATTTGAACATGTTCAAAACTGAATAAATGACAACCGATTTTAGGAAATCCATTTTCGACCCCAAACCATGCACCATACATGGTGACCTTACAAGGCACTGAGTTCGACTCACAACTACAATTCAATACCACCAACAATATTGCAAAGCAAGCAAATCAAACAATACATCTGCTGAGGCAACTCAACTCCTTTAACATCTGAAGAAATATTTTATGTACTTTTTCTTAAACATTTATTGAGTCTTTTAAGATTTTTCTTTACATGCTTGTTTGGAAGTTTGGATGGAAAAAACAAAAAGTGTCTGAATGAAGTGTCTAAAATTTTCTTCTAAAATCACCAAAGTCCAACTAAAGGACCTCAGTTTTCTTTGTAAAACTCGGGTGGTCCAGAAGGCAAAACATATTTTATTCCACCCTAATCATGTTCCAGGCAGGGAATTTGTAATGATGCCTTCAGGTCGGCAGTATTATGAACTGGTGCAGAAATGACCTACTATAAAAATTCCTATATCCCGTCTGCTATAAGGCTGTTGAATGCACAAAAATGAACTGTTTGGATGGCATATATGGGCCACAACAAAGCATACAAACAGTAACATGCAAACAGCATCAGTTTGTTAGTAAATATTGTTACTACATTTAACATGACAGTGAGCTAAAAATCCAGATATGGTTTTAGGAGACACTTCTTCCTTTCAAGGATAAACAGGTAGAACTCAATCTGAAGCCATCTGGAGCCAGATTTTTAGGCAACTGCTGTCTTGTAGTGCTTGATCTGTTGTTTGTTTCTCCGTTTTATTCCCATAAGTAAGAACAGATTGCAGGTGTTTGGAACACACCTGAGACCACAAAGCAATGACCATAAAATGTATAAATTGAGCATCGTTGGCAGAAACTTGGTGTGCTGATCTTCAGGGACAGCAAAGGAATGAACAGAAGCTGTCTGAGGCTTGAGACACCATCCATCTTTCTGTAGGGAGTCATATTAATATGGGTGCAGATATTGCCTCAGTGGGTAAACTGCCAGTTTACACATTTTGAATTAATTTTCAGGTTGAGAGGAAGGTAATTGCCATCCAGGCATGAAAATGAGACTGCATGGCTGTTTAATGCAAGAGGTTTTTTATCCGGTGTGTTAATGTCCAGATGGATCCAATCAGGATTTGCAGATTTTCAACAACCAAACCATACCTATAACTCTCCAAATAAATAAAATAATATGACACAACACAAAAAATTTGTGTCTAATACAGATTTTTTTGTTCTAGCTGGGGGTTAGCTGTCATATAAGGGCTACACATGACAGAACTTACTTACCCATAGAGCAATTTTAGTCAAATTTGTGCCTGTTGCTTGTGGTGTAATAAATCAATGTTGTTGCACAATATGGACAATGGATATTAACTGGTGAAGGTTTTTAGGGGCACATTGAAGTTTGAATTTTATAGGGAAGGGAAAGCATATGGAACAAATTACTGGCTTGTAGTTTACCTATGGCAGTAGTGTATACTGCTCATCAATAAAAAAATGCTATGGCACTGTTGTTTTCATGTACCAAATGGATGTTTTCTATAATATGATAGTCTAAAAAGAGATTAATTTCATGTGTTCGGTCAAAACACTGCATTAAGATTATTTTATGTAAGGACATAAAATGAGCAGATAATTACCTCTCTGCAACACTGGGACTGCACCTACAAAAGTTTTACATGATACTCTTAACTGGGTGTGTCACTGACTAAAATTCTTTGTTGACAACAACATCCCCACCAGAACAATGAGGAGCTTCCACAATAACAAACCCTGGATCGCCAGTGATCCACAGGAACTACTGAACGGGAAAAAAAAAGTTTTCAGGGTGAAAGACTGGGAAGACTAGAGCCAGTAAGGAGACATACAGGGAGATGCTGTAGAGTAAACTGCAGAAGGAACAATATTAGCGATGTGTGTTCAGGGATAAAGATCATGGCATTCAAGCAGGAGGAGAAACCAGTAGAAGAAAGTCTGCATAATGCCAATGAACTAAATTTACTATAGTTATTCTTCAATAACTGTAGGTAAAAAAAAATTAAATAAATCGAATTATCCTCAGCCAAACAGACCTTCAATCTTTCCTTACATCTTGACCTACAGCTTTTCCATCACATCATGTTTTTCAACTTCCAGTCATTAATCTTGGTCTTGCTTCACTGTGGCCCAAAAACCATATTAGGAGATTTGGTTTTGGATGAAGACTACAAATCACAGTTTGTCATATTAGGAGGTTGTGTGTCAACAAGCAGCACCACAGATTGTACGTCTCAGCCAGTCAGTACAAGTCCTGTCAAATGCAGAGATAGTCAGAGGTCTGCAGTTGTTGGGTGTATCGAGATGGACAAAAGACTGAGTAGAGAGAAATCGTACGTTGTGGAAACAATCATCTCATCTTAAATGTTAAAAAGACAAGAAATGATAGTAGGATTTCAGTAGCATGTACATGTCAAACACTAGATCTATCATAGTAGAGAAGTGGAGGTGGTAGAAAAGTTAGTGGTCAACTACAGTTTCCCATGGCAACATGACAATGTACCCTTGGGAAAAGCACTTAACCCTGATTTGTCCAATGATTAATGTATCGGTGAATGAGTGTGCACATGTTGAGAGGGCTGGAATGAGACTCATAGTGTAAAAGGGTTTTGAGTGGCTAAATATAAGCTCACTCCATTTACTATTTAAATACCTTTGTGTTCACCTGGACTACAGACTGGACCAGAAATGCCTGAGTGAAGCTGTAAACAGAAAGGGACAAAGCCAACTGTATTTAACAAGGAAGCTTAGTTTTCTTCAGTGTTTGCAGCATGATGTTGCAGATCATCTATCATTCTGTTGTAGAGCTTAGCTGGCATCCTCTGTTTGGGTAGCAATATTTAGAGACTTGAAAAAACAGAGAAAGAGGGCAGGCTCTGTTCTTGGGCCTGCTCTGGAGCCACTAGAGATTCAGTTCATTTCAATTCAGTTTATTTATATAGCGCCAATTCACAACACATGTTGTCTCAAGGCACTTCACAAAAGTTAAGTACATACATTCCAATTAATCTTAACCATTGAACAGTGCAGTCAGATTCAGTTATTTATTCAAATTGGATACAAAGTTTTTTCTATCTAAGGAAACCCAGCAGATTGCATCTAGTCAGTGACTTGCAGCATTCATTCCTCCTGGATGAGCATGTAGAGACAGTGGACAGTCACTGGCGTTGACTTTGCAGCAATCCCTCATACTGAGCATGCATGTAGCGACAGTGGAGAGGAAAACTCCCTTTTAACAGGAAGAAACCTCCAGCAGAACCAGGCTCAGTGTGAGCGGCCATCTGCCACAGAACAGAGCAGAGACACAAAGAGAACAAAGAAGCACTGATCCAGGAGTACTTTCTATGGGAAGGAAAAGTAAATGTTAATGGATGTAGCTCCTTTAGTTGTTTCATCTAGAAAGAAGGAACAGATAAACTCTGAGCCAGTTTTCAAGTTTAGAGTCTGAAGAGAGCACATAGAGTTAGTCACAGTAGAAGCTCTGTCAATCGCCATGTCTAGGAGAGAGAAAGGGTTAAACACTGAAAGACAGGACCATGTGGATCATCGGTAGAGATAACTGTAGAAAGAAAGGTGCTCTGAAATATGAAGAACACAATGGCCAATACTACGCATCCTCTTTACAAAGCTGTAATAAAAAAATATTACAGTAAGAGGCTTCTTCAGATCTGCTGTAATACAGTGCTACAGGAAATCATTCGTGACACCATCTATATTTACGGTTGAAAGAAAATGAACTGACTGCATTTATTGTTAACTGAAAAAGTAGGAACTTCATTTACAAGAATGGTCATTTTATTTCCAAAGTGTGTGATTCAAATAATTTACCCATTCAGAAAAGTCACAACATCTGCAATAAAGTAATAACTGCACTTCATTTTCCTATAACTCATCTACCCATCCATCTACTTTCTATACACTCAATCCTTCCATGGAACCTTGGGAGTTGGGGCGTTTTGGTTGGAGTTGGGGTGGCTGATGTCTGTCTCCAGTGGTCATTGGGCGGGAGGCGGAGAGCGGCCATGCCTGTAAAGAGATTTTGGTAATGAAACTCCTTTTGGCCAGATTTAATGTAATGAGTGGGGAAATGTAATGAGTGGGGAAGCCACTAACCTTTTCAGAGAGCGCTTGTTCCGGAATGAACTCCTGAATGACGTGGACAGCCTAGGATGGAGTCTGACGATACTTCCGTGTTTACGGAGTATACTCCGGAGAGACTTGGAGGTTCGGGGAAAATCCGTGGTACAGGCGGAGGTCATACACAAAAGATCAGAAAGAGGAACCAGGTTGGGACGAACAGACTTAACTCGTGGTCGGGGAGAGCAGGCGAAGGTCGAGATCCGTGAGTCAGATGACTGAACAAATCCGAGGAGGGCGAAGACAGAAGACGTGAAACCAAAATCCAGAAGGGGGGTCGAAATCCGTGAGGCTGATGAATGAGCAAGTCCGACAGGGGCTGAGGCAGGAGATGTGAGAACAAAACCCAGAAGCAGGATCGTAACGAGGCAGGCAAGAAGAGACATGAATGCTGGACAACTACTTGGCAAAAACCGTTCATAAATCTGGCACTGAAGCTGTGGGAGAGTGGACCTTAAGTAATGAAGAGAACAGGTGAGTGGCATGATGCTGATTAACGTTTTCTGTGACAGGTGGGGAGAAACAAAGAGGAGATGAAAAACTTTGACATGACTTGACTGAGGCAGGGATCAGACATGATTCATGACAATGCCAGGTTACCATTCCATCACAGTCGTGTAACTCACATTTTCTGCTAATTGGTTGTTTCTTTTTTTCCTTCAACAGTAACATTAATTAATTTTTAGTAGAATATTTTGAGGCCATATTTTGGGCTTTCAAAAAATTGTCATGTTGCATTTGTGACTGCTTGTTGTTTTTCTCACACTCTAAATATGCTGAAAAAATGTTCTACGGATGTGGGGTTTCATTTTTTCCAAAAACTTTTCACTTTGAGAACATTGCAGTCAAACCAAAAAGCTCATCTGGTTGTGACCTAAGGAATAAATATACAGGATTCATGAAAACACCATCTTACCTGTAACATATGTACACTATTTACAATTTTTATGTCAGCACATTGTGCCATAATAAATAGCTTCAACTGAGCTATAATGAATATGTGCTCTAAACCATAAAGTGTGTCTGTGTGAGCTCAAAAAAATGTTAAGAATTGGAGCAGGGACAGGTTTTGGTGCTTCACAAAGAGAAAGCCTTTGTGCAGCTTTCCTGATTCAGTTAAATGCTGCGTGTCATGTGCAGTAAGGGCTGGAAGCCTGAAAGACATCTGATTTGACCTTGTTTAAATTATAGGATATGACAGCACTGCTGTTTCTGCAGCATCAGGAGAGACAGACAGTATACACAAATTAAATTAGGTCAGTGAAAGTTGGCTGGTAGTTGCCATTATAGCTTCAAGTACATTTTCATTAAAAGCACTTTCCTGTGACTGGACATATGCTACTTCTGAAGGAAATTACTGAGATATTAAAGTGGATATTTCTCAGATTCCTGTAACTCTTCTGACAGATCCTGACAAGAGAACAGTTAAGGACTTTGCTTAATAAAAGAAGATACTCCTCAAACCATCTTTCACTGTGATATAAAATGCTGAATGGAGGGAAGAGAAGAGTACAAAACATTCAAGGATCCCTTAAAGAAAAACTCCCCTCTGTTCTAGCATAAGGGACCTAGTATATTGTCTGGAATATTGTCAGGGGTAATCCATTTACTCAATTAGCTGCAAATACCTTACCCTACATTCTAAAATGCATGAGTACTGAAGTTTCGCAGTTTAATGTTTAAATTAAACAACAAATTGATAAAAATGGTTGGTTTATCTTTCTTGTCATTGGCTCACAGCAAACAACATTATGTTGGCAGCTATGGTAGCATGAAACCTTATTTTCCCAGCTAGATATTTTTGTTTTGTTTTTGATTTTTTGTCACAATTCTGTGTTTCAGATCATCAAACTCATTTTAAAAGCAGACAATGAGAACCTGAATAGATACTAAAAAGATTTTTCAAATAATAATTTTATTAAGAGTGTTGTGATTATGAATCTGAAAATATTATTTAATATTTAATATTAATACTTTACTATTTTATCAAATAATATTTCGGCCTGTTAAGGGTTGTCCTGTGAATGAGCCAAGCTCTGACATTATTGAACAGCAAAACTCTGTACACACATTGAATGAATTCACACAATTTCTTAAAATACAAGAATTTATTAACAAAAATAAGTCAACTCGAAGTCAAACATATTTCAATCAACAAACTCTTTACTATGCTAAAACAATCCAACTAAACTACCAAGCAGAATTAAAGAATAAGGAAGACTAAAGGGCTATGTACAATATAAACAAGTTGATTAAAGATGATTGAAAATCATGACCAGAAGAGTGATGCAATATTACCATGCAATGTTATTTATGTCTGAGAACCAAGGATTATCTTGAAGAATCTGGAAGTGAAGTTAGGTTAGTCTTGGAACCAACTTAGGCAATAATCAGCATACCTTTAGACAACCATTCACAATGCAAGATCAGATAAAATAACATTTAATAAAGTAATGTTTTAAAGAATGATCTGCTGAATAAAACCAATCTTCTGGATGACTAATTCTCAATGGTGTCTCATTAGTTTTCTTTATTTATTAAATAATATTTAAAGAAATATTGTTAAGGAAATAGTAAAATATTCAAGGAAATATTTCGGGAAAGAGCCAAATCTTTCTGGAGAAATGGGGCTTAATGGTGTTTACTTAGTTATCAAATTTAGTAAAATAATGTTGGGTAAATATTATTTACTGGATTGAAAACTAACAACCTTTCTGGGTAAATATTCTTTAGCAGGCAAGCACGTGTCCTAAGGCATTAGCATTTAAAGCTAACAAAAGAAGCTGATAGCTTCGCACCAGAATCAAACACACGCCTTTAAAATACCCTCAATAAAAGGGTTAAAATGCATAAGTACGGACGGCGCGTTATGATCAATCTTCTGTGTTTGAAATCACCCTTTAAATAAAGTTTGTCTGAACTTTAAAAACACACAAACACAGAACACAAAACTGAGCACGTGTGCTGCAGATAGTCTGCTAGCACCAAGATAGCTGAGTTTCACACCAACAAAACCAAACTTCATAAAATGAAAAACGTTCAGATAATAAATCTTTTTCTATTACTCTGCCCAAACACCTAACCTCGTATGTGAACCGTATTGAGGAGGAGTTGTCCGGACGACGATGAAGTTTGAAGAAAGCATACACTGTGAACAAAAGATTAGCTTCAGCTAACCTCCGTAGCTGTTGAAAGGGGGCGTCGTAGAGACAGCGTCTCAACAGAGAACTCTGGAGACAGTTTGCTGTCTGTAGATCTCAGAGAGAAAGACATGCAACGCTTATACCTTAATTACCCCGTTCATGAATGAAAATACCGGATACACATACAGTATTTCATTCGTACTTAACTTTGTGCATATGATTGGGGATTGTATGACACTCTTGGATCCAGTTGAAGAGTTATGTCTGTTTGCCAGCAAAGAGACATTAGCGCTCTCTGCCTCCCCTATCCCGATGATCACCATTTGGAAGAGAAAGACTTGTGGGAGAAGTGGTTGTTTTATGTGGACAGTGGCATCATGGGAAGTTCGCTGTTACGCCCAATTCCTTAAGTTGTGCCGGAAGTAGGTTAATGCAATTTATTTTGAAAGTTCCAGAAAAGTTTGTACCGGAATTTTAATGTTGAAATCCATGGCTGGGTCCCAACAAGAGGAAAAAAAGCTATCCAAACCCATTCAATTCAATTCAATTCAGTTTATTTATATAGCGCCAATTCACAACACATGTCGTCTCAAGGCACTTCACAAAAGTCAGGTACATGCATTACAATTAATCCGAATCATTGAACAGTGCAGTCAGATTCTGTTATTTATTCAAATTGGATAAAAAGTATGTCTATCTAAGGAAACCCAGCAGATTGCATCCAGTCAGTGACTTGCACCATTCCCTCCTCCCGGATGAGCATGTAGAGACAGTGGACAGTCACTGGCGTTGACTTTGCAGCAATCCCTCATATTGAGCATGCATGTAGCGACAGTGGAGAGGAAAAACTCCCTTTTAACAGGAAGAAACCTCCAGAACAACCAGGCTCAGTGTGAGCGGCCATCTGCCACGACTGACTGGGGGTTTGAGAGAACAGAGCAGTGACACAAAGAGAACAAAGAAGCACTGATCCAGGAGTCCTTTCTATGGAAAGGAAAAGTAAATGTTAATGGATGTAGCTCCTTTAGTCGTTTCACCTAGAAAGAAAGAACAGATAAACTCTGAGCCAGTTTTCAATGTTAGAGTCTGAAGAGAGCACATAGAGCTAGATACAGTAAAAGCTCAGTCAGTAGCTATGTCTAGGTAAGAGAAAGGGTTAAACACTGAAAGACAGAGCAATGTGGATCATCGGTAGAGGGTGAGCATTAAGTTGTTGCCAGCAGAAGCTTGGAGGATTCCCCTCTCCAGAAAGATGTTACAGGTAGACACAGAGTCAGGCCAGGTGTAGCTTCTAGGAAGAGAAAAGAGAGAGAACAAAGTTAAAAGCTGAAATAACTGCAAATAATGCAAAATTGAAGAGTAGTGTGAGAATGTAGCGAAGAGGGTGAAAGTGGTCATTATGTCCTCCAGCAGCCTAAGCCTATAGCAGCATAACTACAGAGAAAGCTCAGGATAACCTAACCCACTCTAACTATAAGCTTTATCAAAAAGGAAAGTTTTAAGCCTAGCCTTAAAAGTAGACAGTTTGTCCATCTAGAGCCCACTGATGGCCATTGTTATACTAAAAACCACAACGATTGGGATACCTCTCTCTGTCAGATTGACCATAACCATTGGAAAAGAGAGGGGGTCATACAGATAGCAGAAATGGAGGGTGTGTTTGCACCTCAACCATAACTGAGCCGGTTTAGGCTAAACCTGACTCCCCCTTACTCCATCCAACAAGGGGAGAAGAAGACGGAGGTAAAATAAGGAAGATAGCTCAGGATAACCTAAGCCACTCTAACTATAAGCTTTATCAAAAAGGAAAGTTTTAAGCCTAGCCTTAAAAAGTAGACAGGGTGTCCGCCTCACGGACTAAAACTGGGAGCTGGTTCCACAGGAAAGGAGCCTGATAACTAAAGGATCTGCCTCCCATTCTACTTCTAGAGACTCTAGGAACCACCAGTAAACCTGCAGTCTGAGAACGAAGTGCTCTGTTAGGAACATATGGAACAATCAGATCTCTGATGTATGATGGAGCTAAATCATTAAGGGCTTTTTATATGTGAAGAGGAGAATTTTAAATCTATTCTGGATTTAACAGGGAGCCAATGAAGGGAATCTAAAGTAGGGAAATATGATCTCTCTTTTTAATTTTCATCAGAACTCTTGCTGCAGCATTTTGAATCAGCTGAAGGCTTTTAACTGCATTTTGTGGACATCCTGATAGTAAAGAATTACAATAGTCCAGCCTTGAAGTAACAAATGCATGGACAAGTTTTTCAGCGTCACTCCTGGATAGGATATTTCTAATTTTGCAATGTTCCGGAGATGAAAGAAGGAAATCCTGGAAACCTGTTTAATATGGGATTTAAATGACATGTCCTGGTCAAAAATAACACCAAGGTTTTTTACTTTATTATCGGAGGTCAATTTAATGCCATCCAGGTTAAGTGATTGACTAAGCAGTTTCTTTTTTAAAGACTCCGGTCCACAGATGACAACTTCTGTGTTGTCTGAATTTAGAAGCAGAAAATTTAAAGTCATCCAAGTTTTTATATCTTCAACACATGCTTGTAGTCTATCTAACTGGTTGGGCTCATCAGGATTTATGGATAATTAAAGCTGAGTGTCATCAGCGTAACAGTGAAAATTTATTCTATGCTGCCTGATAATTTTACCTATTGGAAGCATATATATAGTAAAGAGAATTGGCCCAAGTACTGAACCCTGTGGTACTCCACAATTAACCCTGGAGTTTAAAGATGATTTATCATTTACATGAACAAACTGGAATCTGTCAGACAAATAAGATTTAAACCAGCCTAGTGCTGTTCCCTGATCCCTACAGCATATTCCAGCCTTTCTAAGAGAATATTATGATCGACTGTATCAAATGCAGCACTGAGATCTAACAGAACCGTACAGACACAAGTCCATTATCTGAGGCTAGAAATATCATTAGTGACTTTCAGCAGAGCTGTTTCAGTGCTATGATGAGCTCTGAAACCTGACTGAAACTCTTCAAACAGGTCATTGCTGTGTAAATGCTCACACATTTGATTAGCAACTATTTTCTCAAGAATTTTAGATAAGAATGGAAGATTGGATATCGGTCTGTAATTTATTAAGTCATCTCGATCAAGCGAAGTTTTCTTAAGCAAAGGTTTAATTACAGCTACCTTAAAAGCTTGTGGTACAGACCCATTTACTAAAGATAAATTAATCATATCTAAATGGGGCTGGTAATCAGAGGAACACTTCCTTAAATAATTTGGTTGGGATTGGTCTAACATACAAGTTGAAGGTTTAGATGAAGCTAATATTTCTGATAACTCAGGAAGCTCCACAGGATCAAAACAGTCCAAACACAGATCAGGTTCTACAGTTATTTCCAATGTTGTCTCACTTGTTGAGGATGAAGTAATCATCTCTGGGAGTGTGTCAAAGATTTTATTCTTAATAGAATCAATTTTATTTTGGAAGAATCCCATAAAATCATGACTGCTGAGAGCCAAGGGAATGGATGGCTCAACAGAGCTATGACTCTGTGTAAGTTTAGCAACTGTACTAAAGAGAAACCTAGGATTATTCTTTTTCTCTTCTATTAAGGGTGAGAAATAAGTTGTTCTAGCTTGGTGAAGTGTCTTTTTATACAACAGTAGGCTATTTTTCCAGATTAAGTAGGAATCCTCTAGGTGTGTAGAGCGCATTTTCGCTCCAATTTTCTAACATTGTGCTTTAAAGTACGCAGCTCTGAATTAAACCAGGGAGCTAGCCTCCTATGAATAATTACCTTCTTTTTCAAGGGGGCTGCATTGTCTAATGCACCACGCGATGATGAAGTAACACTATGAACAAGAGAATCAATTTGTGAAGGGGAAGAAACAAAATTATTGCCCTCCACTGTGTTTTTCTGTGATAATGAGCAAATTAAAAGTGGAACAGATTCTTTAAAGGTTGTTACAGCATCGTCTGATAATGATCTACTATAATGAAATTTTCTTTTAGGTGTGGAGTACTCGGTTAAATTAAACTCAAAGGTTATTAAAAAAAAATGGTCAGACAGCACAGGGTTGTGAGAAAATATTGCTATGTCTGTACACTCAATGCCATATGTCAGCACAAGGTCCAGAGAATGAAGACAAACGTGGGTAGGTTTGTTAATGTTTTGAGTAAAGCCAATTCAGTCTAAGATACCATTAAAGGCTATATTTAAGCTATCAATTTCAGTGTCAACATGAATGTTAAAATCCCCCACTATAATAACTTTATCTGTATTTAACACTAAATCAGATAAAAGGTCTGAAAACTGATCTAAAAATTGAGAGTAAGGGCCTGGTGGACGGTACAAAACAACAAACAGAAGTGGTTTTAGTGCTTTGCAATTTGGATGAGGAAAACTAAAGATTAAATATTCAAAAGAGCTGTAGCTATTGATTGGTCTGGGACTAGTCAATAAATCGGACTGAAAGATGGTTGCTACTCCTCCTCCTCGCCCAGTATTTTGAGGAATGTGAAAATTTAAATAATTAGTAGGAGTTGACTCATTTATAGTAACATAATCCTCTTGCTGCAGCCAGGTTTCTGTGAGGCAAAATAAATCAATCTGATTGTCACAAATCAGGTCACTAACTAGCAAAGTCTTTGAAGAGAGAGATCTTATGTTCAGTAAGCCACATTTAATCGTTTTATTTTTCTTTTTAGTCTGAGTTGTGTTTATTTTTATTAGATTTTCCTGATTTTCTCGTTTTAGATTATTTTTTAATCTATACAATTTTGGCCGTGGGCGAGACACTGTCTTAATAGGGTAATGGGTGGGTAGAAGTACAGAAGCTGCAGAGAGGAGTGTTAAACTACGACCCTGCTTCCTGGTCTGAACCCTGGGTTGTCAGAGGTTTGGAGAACTAATAAATTCGGCCAGATCCTAGAAAGAAGAGCTGCTCCATCCAAAGTGGGATGGATGCCGTCTCTCCGGATCAGACCAGGTTTTCCCCAAAATGTTCGCCAATTATCAATGTAGCCCACATTGTTTTCTGGACACCACCTAGACAGCCAGCGGTTGAATGACAGCATGCGGCTAAACATGTCATCACTGGTTAAATCGGGGAGGGGACCAGAGAAAATTACGGAGTCCGACATTGTTTTGGCAAACTTACACACCGAAGCAACACTAACTTTAGTGACCTCCGATTGACGTAACCGGGAGTCATTGCCGCCAGCATGAATTACAATCTTACTGTATTTACGTTTATCCTTAGCCAGCAGTTTCAGGTAGGATTTGATGTCGCCCGTTCTGGCCCCTGGCAGACATTTGACTATGGTCGCTAGTGTCTCTAGTGCCACGTTTCCGACTATGGAGCTTCCAATTACCAGAGTTGGCTTCTCAGCGGGTGTGTCGCTGAGTGGGGAAAATGTATTAGAAACGCAGACGGGTTGGTGGTGACCTGTGGGCTGAGATCTGGGACTATGCTTCCTACATTCCGTCACCCAGCCGGCCTGAGAACCCGGCTGCACGGGCTCTGCCGGAGGACTGCTATGGGGAGCTACCCTCGGTGGCTCCGCGCTGGCTAAGGGGCCTCGGTTATCTGCTGGTTTTTCAACAGCGCGGAGCCGGGCCTCCAAATCCGATACCCTCGCCTCCAAAAAACTGAATTGAAAAACTGAATTGAAATTGAATTAGTAGTAATAGTAATAGTCAAAGTAAGAGACCAAAAGCATTTTCTGACCCAATATGAAGTTTGGCTCATCAGCTGCTTTCGGTGCTCGAAGCTGTGACCCCTCTTGAAACAAAGAATAGCAAGGAGCTGTGTGATGCCCGTAGCCATTCAGCTGTTGACCCAGCCAGGGATCTCAACTGCAGAAGTATTTTAGAGGGATCTAGCAGGCAGATTGGGATTGTGCCAGTTGACCCTGAGCTGAGCCATGCCAGCTTTGTGAAATGAGATTTTCTATATGTCTGCCAGGTTTATAACATTCCCATTGCATGTTTCTACATTCCCATATTACTTATTATGCCATGAAGTAATTAGATTATCTCTACCTCCTAAACATGTCTTCCACGTCAGGAAGTGAGGAGAGTGTTTTTGGCCTAAAGGGATTCTGGGGTGGCAGAGAACTCAAGAGAACCAAGTAGAAGCTGGCAGCAGCACCAGCAAGGCATGAAAGGTCGATTGCAGCAGGATGCTTTGCAGCTTAAATAAACTGCCCAAATTGATAGCTTGATATATTCTGCAGAGTGTGAAATATCACGTTTGCATGGGAAGAAACTTGTGCCATCAGAAACTGAATTTGAATTGCTCAGACTGAATTTGTATTTGTGTAATTTGAAATTAAATGCATTGGTTTGAAAATGAATTTCGCTAAACTGAATTTTATGGTTTGAAACTAAATTCATTTGCTTCATTGATTTAAGTTTCACATCAGGTTAAACTTCCTTTACGGCATGTTGAGCTAGGCGGTGCAGCGTACATGAGCTTGGCGGATGTCAATCACCAAGTCAAATGAGCATCTATAAGAAGCGTCATGTAAACAAATGATGGTCAAACAGTGACACTCATGCTACCTGTAGCTATTAGCTAAACATGCCAGATTAGCATAGTGTGCTGCTGGTGTTACGTCGGTCTGCGTTTCTCTTGCCCTTACCTCATTGTAACTTCTGTTGCCTAGCAACAGCGTTAGCGTGAAGCGCAGAGCTGTGAAGCCGAACAAATGGAGCCTGAAGGTTAATAACGCTGTCTCTACTGTAAATGACTACACGGTTTTTATTTACCCTTTTACATATTGCTGATGGTGTATAATGTGGTTTTGTTTTAATTTATCTGTAAAGATTTCAACAACTTAAACACTAACATATTAACTTTAGGAGCAGAGTTTAAATCAGTTTATTTTCAGAGCATAATAATAATAATAATAATTATTATTATTATTATAATTAATAAATCAAACATTAATATTAGATTTCATCTGACTAAATTATATCTGTCTAACTTCCACCCATTGGGGAAACCCAGCGGGATTTTGAAAACAATGTGCTGGGAGTCAGCTGTTCTCTCGGGGTTTAACGCACCTCAACCACCCGGTCAGCTGACAGCTGGCGAGGCGAGCCGGCTGCTGGGGCAGCAGACGAACACATCGACGCATTTGTGTAATTAAGCAATATCTTGATAAACTGATCAGATATTTTAGGTTTACACAACTACATTCTCGTCTAAAAACATTGTAAAAGTTCAGTTGTTTCATAGAATGCACAATATATCCAATTTTATTCACAGCTTTTTTCTGTCCTCCGGCCTTTGCTACTTCCGTTTGAACAATCTACTTCGAACCACAATGAATCATGGGATACACCGGACCCATCCTTCAAATCCAGGGAAAAAGAACCTTTTGTTGGAACCTTGGAGATTGGACAGCATTTGTCGCCTCATCCAAGACGTTATCGGCCTACAAATGCATCCTTCAAAAAAATGCAGTCCTGAATTTGGACACAGCGATAGTAAATGACATCCGTGAATCAGTAAATCTGTGTTTGATCGATCTGTGGCTTCAAGAACCCGGATTTGTGACAAAAAAACCTGAATTTTGGAGCTGAATTTGAATTTCAGACATGAAAGTGAAAGTAATCAAACTGAGTTTTCAATACAAAGCAAAGCCATTTTCAAAGCAAACAAATTCAGTTTTAAACTATTATATTCAGTTTCAGTTTAGAGAAATTCAGTTTCAAGTCAATGCATTTAATTTCAAATTACACAAATACAGATTCAGTCTAAGCAATTCAAATTCCGTTTCTGATGGCACAAGTTTCTTCCCATACGTTTGAGGCTTCTTCCAACTCCTGTGTTCATGTTTTGGAGATTTCTCTGAGCATCTGCTCTATTGTTCTCCAAGCAACAGCCTCAAGGTTTATGCATTCTCAGATTTATCCATAAAAAATGTTATATGTTTCATTTCATTTAACAGTCATAACAGTCTACCACTGCCAATAAGAAACTGTGCCAAATTGTATTTTTTGACTTAGAACAATACCATAAATATTTTGAACTTTACAGTAATGTATTAATAAATTTATTTCTCCAAATATTAGGTATAACTTTTTCCTTCCTGGTGTGTTTGGTCTCATTTAGCATATGCAATTGAGTCTAACTGGGATTCTATCAAGTGATACCTGAGAGTTTTATTTAAGTTTGCCGCAAATGCTGATGGAGTATGGAAGGGAACCTTTTTTAGCTGCCAGTGTGAGGGCTAGCCATTGGACATGAGGGTTATTTTGCTTGCTTTTTTTGTCAAGTTTCCAGTTTTAAAAGTGTTTATTTGTGAATCAATCTATATACAGTGCCTTGCGAAAGTACTCGGCCCCCTTGAACTTTTCAACCTCTTGCCACATTTCAGGCTCCACAACAGTATCTCGGACCTGCCTGGTGTGTTCCTTGGTCTTCATGATGCTCTCTGCGCTTTGAACAGAACCCTGAGACTATCACAGAGCAGGTGCATTTATACGGAGACTTGATTACACACAGGTGGATTCTATTTATCATCATCAGTCATTTGGGCCAACATTGGATCATTCAGAGATCCTCACTGAACCTCTGGAGTGAGTTTGCTGCACTGAAAGTAAAGCGGCCGAATAATATTGCACGTCCCACTTTTCAGTTTTTTATTTGTTAAAAAAGTTTGACACATCCAATAAATTTCATTCCACTTCACGATTGTGTCCCACTTGTTGTTGATTCTTCACAAAAAATTTTGAATTTTATATCTTTTATGTTTAAAGCCTGAAATGTGGCAAGAGGTTGACCAGTTCAAGGGGGCCGAGTACTTTCGCAAGGCACTGTATATCTTAAATATTTGAATATCATGAATAAGTTCTTTCATTTTTTTCACTCATTTCAGAAAGTAAAAGTCATTCATTATATATAGATTCATTACACATAGAGCGAAATATTTCAAGCCTTTATCTCTTGTTATTTTGTTGATTATGGCTTTAAGTTAATGAAAATCCAAAATTCTGTGTCTGAGAAAATGTGAATATTCAGGAACAATTTAAATGTTGGAAATGCATGGTGTCAACCCCTAATCAGCTAATTACCTCAAAAAGCCTGCAAAGGTTTCCTGAACCTCTAAATGGTCTATCTGTGTCAGCAGGCTACACAGGCTACACAGTCATGCGGAAGATGATCATTGACAGCCTCCACAAGGGGGGTAAGCCCCAAAACATAATTTCTAAAGAATCGGGTTGTTCACAGAGTGCTGTGTCCAATCATAGTCATAGAATATTTAGTGGAAGGAAAAAGTGTGGTAGGAAAATCTGCAACAGAAACAGGAATTACCTGGGCTAAGGTGAAGAAGAATTGGACTGTTGCTCAGTGATCAAAAGTCCTCTTTTCAAATGAAAGTTCAGTTTGTATTTCATTTGAAAATCTAGGTCCCGAAATCTGGAGTAAGAGTGGAGAGGCACAGCATCCACGTTTTCTGAAATCCACTGATGATTTGGGGTGCCAGATCATGTGCTAGTGTTGGTCCACTGGGTTTCCTGAAGTCCACAGTCATTTCAGCTATATACCAGGACATTTTAGACCCCATCATGCTTCCTTCTGCTAAAAAAGCCTTATGAAAATGATGATTTCATTTTCAGCAGGACTTGGTACCGGTCCACCCTGTCAAAGGTACAAAAAGATGATTCCATGACCATGGTGTTACTGTGCTTGATTGGTCAGCAAAGTGGCCTGAGCTGAATCCCACAGAGGATCTATGGAGTATTGTCCAGAGGAAGATAAGAGACACCAGAACCAACAATGCAGATGACCTCAGCAGTGCCACAGGGTGATCACCTCCATGCCTTGCTGCACTGTTGTAGTAATTCATGCAAAGGAGGCCCAACCAAATACTGCATAAAATGAACATACTTTTCAGAAGCCTGACATTTCTGTTAACATATCCTTTTTTTATTGATCTTATGTAATTTTCTGAGATACTGAATTTGGGGTTTTTACTATCCATAAGCCTTAATCATCAAAATTAGACATAAAGTCCTGAAATATTTCACTCCATCTAATGATCCACACCTGTCTGTTGTTGTCTCCCAGATTCCTGTGTATTCTCTGTGTCAGTAAGTATTTATTAAAATATGTCCACCATGCGCCTGCCAATGTCCTGTTGCTGCTTGGTCCTGCTGAACCGTACACTGTGACACTCCATATATAATTAATCTATATAATATCAGTTTCATCCTGTTTTTTACTTTAACATGTACCTGTAATGATAAATGTAGGAAATGTGAGGAAATGTACAAAATTTGATAGTGTCAATTATATTGACAGTAATGAAAAAGTGTCATTTACACCCATCTTATCAGGTTATAAAATGATGTAAATCTGACCTTAAATGTACAAAAACACAGCAGATTCCAAACTGTCATTATTTATCAACTAAAAATAAAGACAAAAAAGAAACTGTGAGAAAAATAAGTGCACCCACTGACTGAACTACATGTGGAATCACCTGGAGCAGCAAAAACCTAAAGTAATAATGTTCTGCATGTCTTTATTGGTCTTTTTTGTTGTGCAGAAATCTTAGCAAACTCCTCTTTACAACTTGGCTTCAGTTTATGATGTTCTCCAGACATTTATGAATCCACGGCTTAGCAACATGTTGCACGACAAACGATATCTAACTGTCAGCCTCTGTTGAAATCAAATATCACTAAATGAAGGTGTTTTTTTTTTTTGCATCTTAAAAAGCTTTGAATTATTAAAACTGAGAAAAGTCGCCTCTAAAACAAATAAAAAAATATTTTCTCAATAAATTGGAAACTACAGTGCTGTGAAAACGAATTAGCTCTCTTACAGATTTTTTCTTGTCACACATGTTTCAGATTATCAAACTATTTTTAACACAGAGTAAAACAAGTATACAAAAAGTAGTTTTCAAATGAATATGATATTTATTAAGGGGAAAAGGATATCAAAACCAACCTGGCACTATGTGGAAATATATCTGCTTCCTTGTTAAATCATTGTTTACCTGTGAATAACCACATTTTTGCAGATTCCAGAAATCACTTAAATACATTTTTACAGAAGTGACAAGCCCATTACTCCAAGAACATTTTTGTGACAGAAAAATAGTTTGTCACAGGACTGTTTCTCATTGTCATTGATAAAGTCTTTGCTTCAGGAACAAGTTTTTTTTATCTTTTTATCTTATTGGATGATTATATTGTAAAAATTTCCTCTACACTCTCCCCATTGCAGCGCTTTCAACTTCGTAATCAGTGTTTTTGCCACAACATAGCTTACAATAGAAACACATGGAATCAGGCCAAGATGTTGCATTTAAATACCATTTGTAAACTGAATAAATACTACAATATTTGCCATAAAAAAGATTCATTTGTCAGTCACCAGGATACTTTTCAAAAGCCTTTGTGACCTTTATAATATCTGCATTGTTTTACTGTGCATTTTGACCAATCTGACCAAAACTCTTAATGTTTGTAAGTTTTTAAAAATTTCTTTGTAATCTCTATTCAGGTTAGTCCCAGAACCAACCAAGAGATGATAAAATAAAGTTTTCACCAAAACAGAGGTTCTTCTAAAATAATTCAGCTTTAGATAAAAGGGACATTGCCCATTTTGACATTTTGTACATTAAAAAAATGAAAGAAAATGAAAACACATATTTAGACTTTTAACCCCTTTTTCTTCATACCCAGTGTTTTTGTTTCTTTTTCTTGTTTTTCAATGGCTGCTGAACACCCAGGACACCATCCTATCGGAGGGAGCATAAGCACTGCGAAAGAGAAAAAAATAGTTATCTATCAGTTGCTCCTTAAACAACTTTTCTATTGCTTCTTTGTTCCTCATTCAATTCACTTTTTTTAAGGATTCTGCACCGTGTTTGATAACCTGTATTTCAGAAAATATGACATTTAAACATGATCTTTACTCTACACAGAAAAGAGATTTTTAAAAACCCAACTTGAGATTCCATAAAACCTTTAGTGTTTTTGTGACAACTAAACAAATCGAGAGCATTTTCAGCTTTGTTGGCCTCAATTTACGGATTGAGAAAAGCCAAAAAACTGAGGGCAGAAGGAGGGGCTTGTCCAGTGCACCATTCATCTAAGAACAGCCACAGACAGAGTTGCTAGAATTATTCTAGCATAAACTTGAGCCACTCTGCACTCATCCAAGACAGTAAAATATTATGTAATTCAGAGAATAAATCTAGAATGAGTCACAGCATATTTCTACCTTTATGGAACATGTTGGCAAGCTGGTGTATACATGTAGTAAATGCATTTATTTTCAGCCCCAAATTTCAAATGTGGAATTTATGGGAGAAATTAGTATGTTTTTGGCATATCTTAAACTTTTTTCAGTTCTCTCAGCACCTGTTCATTCTGTTTTTATGCTGTGGACAATGTTTCACCTTTGGGCTTTTCATGCTTAGTCTTTTTTAATTAATAGAACATTTTTACTTTCATAAAAAGCAAGGTTGTGGTTTTATTAATTCTCAAAGCATTTATTGTCTCTCTACAGAAGAATGTGGTAGAATGTGTTAGTAACAGTGGCAGGTTTTCATCTGAACTTTGTATGTATTTTCCATAATATTTTGCTTAAATAATTCTACATGTATAAAGACATATCAGCATTTAGTCACCATGTGTCACATAAAACAACAGAAATATTTCAACAAACACAGTGTCTGTGAAAAGTCTGCTCATGCTCATTAAATTAAACCTCATCTAATTGGCTTTCTCTGCTTCTAAAAAGATTGGAATCTTGAGCATGCTGCAGGCATCTGATTCTCTGGCTCTTTGTTCCTCCTTCTCATCTTCACCACGTTCATCATGCTGTTGTGCACACATTTTGCATGTTAACTTTGGAGTAAATCTTCTTGCTGGCTGAAAGACTCATCACAGAAGCATTGTGATTGCTATTTGCTCAGCTATACACTGCAGCTTCTGTGCTTTCTTAACCCGAGTAACACTGACATCTGCTGGGACAGCATGTTGAGAATGCTTAGAGAGCGAGCACATTTAAAAGCTTGTGCAGACTTGATCTCTAGTGAGCTGTGATGGATTTGTTTTCTTATTTTAATCAAAGAAGTGAGGCTGAGCCACTAAGGTGGCAAATTGAAGCAGTGAGACATGCTGAGGCCAGGTCTGAGGAGCTACATGATGTTGCACCAGTTAGTGCAGCCCTGTTTCCATTTTAAACAAAGGGCTGTGAAAATGTAATTGCTCCCTTACATTCTTTGGAATGTTTCTTTTAGAAAAACAACATACCAATAATCAAAATTGGTTCTTGTAGTTTGATACTCTGGGGCTGCGTTGAAGCTTCAGGACCTTAATGACTTTTCTGCTCTCTAGCAGAAAATCCTTAAATACAATACCCAGTCATCAGTTTGTGACCTTAAGCTTGCGTACCCTCGGTTTATGTCAAAGTGTCACAGTGTTCATAGAACACCACCAAGCCACCTCGAATGGCTCAAAAAATACAAGGTAGTGGATTGGCCTAGTCAAAGTCTGGTCTTGAATACGATTAAGATACTGTGGAATGAAAATCCTACAATGTGTGTGAATTGACAGCGATGTAAAAGACTTATTGCCAGTTATTGTAAATGTTTGACGGCAGTTGTTGCAGCGAGTGTAAAAACTAGCCCAACAAGTTACTAGGTTAAGGGGCAATTACTTTTTTTACAGAGGGGCCAGGTCAGTTTGGGTAGCTTTTTATGCCCTAACAAATGAAATAACTTTTTTCAGAAAGGTCTTTTGTATTTACACAAGTTACTCAGGATATTTGTTCAAAACATTTACATATCACAAAAAAGCACAAACAGATAGCAACTGTAGGCAAATGCTTTTTCAAGTCACTGTAGATACAGTTACATGATGACAGAAATGTCCTTTAAAAGTCTAACTAATGCTTAGCATCACCTGCAAATCAATATGAGATTGTTTTTTTACCACCACCCCAAACTAATTGCTCTATTCTTTCTTTACAGGTAAGACACCTTTCTGTGTTTTCTTCTGCAAAGGACGACCTTTGTCATGAAGGGTACTGTAAGATGACTCTGTTTGTGTATGTGTGTTCCCTCTACCTTGTCCTAAAACAATCTGTCTCTGGTGATATTCATCTAGCTCATTTACAGTTCACTCACTGTTGCATAAAATCTCTATTTGTCCTGACCTTAGTTGTTGCTCAGAGACCTGGACTGATGTTTATTCTCGTAGCCTCTGAAAGAGACCACTGTTTTTCTCTCCACACTGTGTGTGTGCGTGTGTGTGTGCGTGTGTGTGTGCATGTGTGTGTGTGTCTGGGTGTCTTTGTTTTTGTGTGTGTGGGATCATGATCAGGTGCCATTTAGAAGTAATTAGTTCCAAATAGCTTGGTCTGGTTTTGAATACTAATGGCCATTCCCTAAATAAAAAGATAAACAACTCCACTTCCTTCAAGGCATGACAGGATGCTCGATCAGTCAAGCCCCCAGACTCAGTCATACTGCAAGGTTGACAATTGTCTTTCTAACGGGGTGTGTTTTTTTTTTCTTTTTTACCCATCTTAGCAGAACCCTTGGTCCCACCACAGATGAATTCCGCTTTGCTCTCTGTGATGGCATTTTGATTTCAGTTTCCCATTTCCAGTTTATCACAGTGTGATAAGGTCACCTCACGCTGTCACCTGCAGTATCCAGCTCCATTTAGTCAAGCGCCCTAAAATGCTATTATCAATATGAAATATTGTCCAGACAGACTGTGGCACTTCCAGCGAGAAAAACATCACTGTTTACTGCTCAGAAATCAAGCCCTTGGCCTCAGTGCCAACTGCTATCAGCATTTTCTGTGGAAATAAAATCTCTCAACAGGGGTTACTAATCCCCCGCTTGTTTGTAGTGCTGCAGTTATTTAGCAAAACAAGACTATACCAGTCATTGCTTGCAATTTAAACCTCTAGATAAAATGATAAATGCCGGGAAATATGTATTTTACTGAATAAACTTTCATAATCAATCCCAGGAGACTGCGCTTGTTCAAGTTATTTCATAGTAATGATTTTTCTCCGTGAAATCTTCCACACTGCCAATGCTTTAACGAGAACTTGGCTTATCAGTGTGACTTATTATGACCCATATTCATTCCTTCTTCCTGTAATGAGGTGCTCTATTATGTTCGAAGCTAAATTCCTACATTTATTTATTGTGTTTATTTCTTAGTTTAGCCAGCTGCCTGAAACGATTGTGAGTTTTTTGTGAAACAGCAGGTTCTGCATAGTATATGTAGGGATTGCACCATCATTTGCAGTATGGCCATATGCAGCTAAAAAGACTGAATGAAATGGGTTTGAGTGATGCGTTCTGTAAATTCAATTCTTTTAAGATAGGTGCAACCAACCTTATTGAGATTAAGGATTGGGTTTGGTCAGTCCTTCACAAACGCCACTTAAGAATGACAATTGGAATTTTCTAAATGAAAATGCTCTCCTTTTTACATGCATGACAGTCTGTGAAAACTGCAAACAAGGCCACAGACAATTCTCAAAGGAATGATTATTGGGAATAAAGCAAATGGTTACAAGCTGGAAGGAGCAACCCTCTTAAAACTGTCGTCTCACCTACAAACAAGGCTTGTCTCAGCACATTACATGGAAAAATGTCTGCAGAATGGCTTTTACTGATGGGTGTCTGTATATTCAGGAGTACCACCATCTGTATAAACAGTAAAACTGGTTCCATCATTCTTGCTTCTGTGATTAGATATAATGTTGTAGTTTAAAAAAGAGGTGAAAATACTGTGCTTAAGTAAAAGTACAGGAACTGTCAAATTCTTCTCCAGCAAAAGAAACAATACAATTTTATTGAAAGTTACTTAGTTACCAGGTCATCAATGGTTGTGTTTCTAATTAAACGGGGGGTCTTGTCTGTAAGGCACACAAAGTCAAATTATTTTACATTTGGCTCGCCATAAATAATGAGAAAACTACACCTCAACACAAGCTGGTAATCAAATAAAATAACATTAAGACACAACATCGCAGTTTAATCCTTGCAGGGTTCGAGGTGTCTACCTCCAGATGAAACACCAGGGAGCCCATATAAAACATCTTTTAAACTAGTTCCTCTCTCTGTAGTTTGACCACATTTTCTTCCAATTAAAATTTAGCAATTTTTTCATACACAAGACTAAAAAAACATAACTGATTTTTAAACACGTAGACATGAAATTGCCGTTGTCAACATAATTCTACTTATAAATATTTAAGTTTTTATTTATTATTTTATTTCAAACATGATTGGAAAATAAAAGATTTCACACTGGTCACAGTGTAGCAGCTCAATGTTACATTCAAAATGTTGTAGGAAGAAATATAAACTAATTAAGTCCACGCCCAGTACCTCAAAATCAAAACTATCCTTGTCTCATAATGTTGATGGATCTATGGGTAGATATTAGGCATTATGCTTACATTATAGATTATACTCAGCATTGCACTTTAACCTATGACAAAATAGGGTAATTAAAAAGTTACAGATGGCATTATATTATTTTTTACACATACATACACATGAATGTATACACATCAAAACATCGTGCACATTCATACAGTACAACAGATGTACAAACACATGTCCTATGGATAAGTCAGGCCCTCCTCAACTAAATACCGTTTTAGTGAAATATCGTCAAATCTTTTTTTTTCAACTGGGTGATGTTTGGACTTTCTTGTATTTCTACACTGAGACCGTTTCATGGTTTCACTCCACAGATAGAAATAATAAAAGTTTGTATAGTTGTTCTAACACTGAGAATCTTAAAATCATATTTTCTTCTGAGATTATAGCCTCAATCTCTTTCTGAAAACGTCTTCTGTATATTCACACGCTCCAGATTGTGCCTTACTTTGCACATCATATGTTCAGTTTTGGATTTGACCATATCAATAAACTTCACGGCATTTGAATTGTAAAATAGCATGTTCATGATAGCCAGCATTATAAATCATTCATTTCACTCCTTTCTGTAGTTTCCATAACAGTTCAAGTGATCTTATATACAGTATATAATGCCTTAAACTACGATCCAATATTCCAGGTATGGTACAATAAGGGAGGAATACAGTATTTGTAGTGATTCGTGGTTAAAGATGTATCTTGCTTTACTTAGATTTTATATATGTTATATGTGAATTTGAGCTAATATTATGATCAAATGCTTTTCTAAATCCTCCCCTGAGCACAAAATATTTGTATCACTGCAAATAAAGCAAATCTCATTTTGTTTGATACTTTTTATATACAGAATAAATACTTGAGGACCCAACACCGACCCCTGAGGGAGCCCACAGAAAATATCCAAACTATGTGCTTGAGAGTCACCCATTGGCACAAACTGCTACCAGTTTCCTATATATATTTTTATCCACTCTATTACCAGTCCACTCATACCATACTGTTCTAATTTATGAACAGTATGTTGTGATTGAGTCAAATGCTTTTTTTGAAACCTATGAAATCTGTGTATTTCTTTTGATCAATATAATTTGTTATTTCCTCAATGACATCAATTAAAGCCATAGTTGTTGACCTGTTTTTTTCTAAAACCATACTGGCTTTCTGATAATATATTATGTTTATCAATAAATTTGTCAAGTCTGGCACAAGTTTTTCCATTATTTTTGAAATGTGAGGAAGAAGAGAAACAGGCATGTAATTTGTGCATTGGTGTCTGTCTATACATTTGTACAATAGTACGACTTTAGCTAGTTTAATTTCATTTGAAAATGTACCAGACTGAAATGTATAGGGCTTTATCAAGTCCGAGGACTCCAAAAAACTTTACACTACAATCAGTCATCCACCCATTCATACACACATTTAAACACTGACAGTAATAGGCTACATTGTAGCCACCGCTGCCCTGGGGCAGACCGACAGAAGGCTGCCATGGTATGGCAGCCTTCATCACCAGGCCCTTTGACCATCAACAGAAGGCAAGCTGGATGATGTGTCTTGCCCATGGACACCATGACTGAGAAGGATGAAGCCGAGGTTCAAACCAGCAACCCACCGCTTATTAACCCTGACCCCTAGGGGTCAGTGTTAGTATGTGGTTTGGAAAGCCTTTAAATGCTATTTTTGATAATGACCATGTAAATTTATTTCAGATCAGAGGTTTTGTTTTTTTGTTTTCTTATCCTGTCTACAATTTCTTTCTCCTGTACTCCTGAAAAAAAACGTAACATTTGTTTTTCTTTTTACGAGTTCTTATGATTCTACCTTTTCTGCTGGAAATTCAATTTGTTCGAGATTCTGTTTGCCAGATCCAGTCCAACATTGCCAAAAAAACAATCAATAAAACTGTTACCCACCTCAGGCATGTTATGTACTGTTGGGACCCCAACCATGGGTTACAACATTAAAGGCCAGTAAGAACTTTTGTAACTTAAATAAATCGCATTAACCTACTTCCAGTTCAGCCCAGAATTAGGAGGAGTCAGAAAATCCTGTGCTCTAACACGGCAGACTCTTTCCATGCGGATCCCAGACAGGAACCGGACAGGGGAGGCATGATGCACCTCCTTGCTGGCATGTCTCCTTGCTGGCAAGCAGAAGCAGACATGACTCTTCAAGTTGGATCCAAAAGTTTCTGCAATCACTACGATCACATGCAGTAATGTTTGCTGTTTGCATTCATTCATTTAAAGGGTGTAATGAGACAAGCATGGCTTGAACTTTCTTCTGAGGCCTCCTGAAGCAGCGCTAATCGAAGCGGATTTCCCCCACGGCCTGGAAGAGAAGGCCGGGACCGCATTGCACACCTTCCCTCATGCACGTCCAGATAGCGAGAGCTACCCCACACCCCTTACAGCTACTGAGATTAGCTGCAACACTAGTCCCTTTCAGTCCACATGTGGATGACCGGACCTCCCTCATCTCGTCACCCAGAAACCTTTTGCTCAGCACGGTTCACGTAAGACGTGGTGTTTGGGCAGGGAAGATTAGTTTAGGGTAAAATATTCTAAACAATGTTCTTTTAATGACGTTTGTTTTTGGTTGTGTTTAGAAAACTCGGCTACAGTAAGTGCTAGCAGACTAGCACTCAGCTAATGATGTGTTCTGTTTTGTGTTTTTAAAGTTAAGACAAACTTTATTTAAAGGGTGGTTGTTAAACACAGATCAGTCATAACGCGCCGTCAACGCTTATGCAGTTTGATCCTTTTATTGATAGTATTTTAAAGGTACATATTTGATTTTAAAGGGATAATAAGAAGCTATGAGTTTCTTTCTTAGCTAAGGTAACAGCTAAGGTAACGCGTGACTTATGAACGTCATCTTATGAGCCTGCAGGCTTCGAAAACACCAAGTTAAGAATCATTTACCGAGAAAGGTTTGGTTCTTATTCAAACTAATATTTCCTTAAATATTATTTTACTAAATTAAGGAAGCTAATTAAACACAATTAAGACCCATTTAACCAGAAATGGTTGATTCTTATTCAAATAATATTTCTTTATTATATTCCTTATTATATCATTTCTTATTCAAAAAATATTATTTTAATATTTCCTTATTGTACTAAATAAAGGCAGCTAATTAAACACCATTGACACCATCTTGCATTGTGAATGGTTGTTTGAAGGTATACCAATTATTGCCTAAGTTAGTCCCAAGTTAGTCCCATTAACTTAAGTTAATTTCCAGATTCTTCAAGATAATCCTTGGTTCTCAAACATAAATAACTTTGAATGGTAATGTTGCATCATTTCATTGGCCATGGTTTTTAACCAACTTGGATTCTTGTTCATATTGTACATAGTTGGTCTTCTTTATTCTTTCATTCTGCTTGGTAGTTTAGTTGGATTGTTTTAGTATAGTAAAGAGTTTGTTGATTAAAATATGTTTGACTTTTAGTTGACTTATTTTTGTTAATAAATTCTTATATTTTAAGAAGAGCTTGGCTCACCCCTTTCGCTATTGTCCTAACACTGTACCACCGCCTGATTGGGCTGGTATTCACAGGACAACCCTTAAAAGACAGAATTATTATTTAATAAACTACTACAATATTAATAGTATATATTAAATAATATACTCATGATAATCACAACATGTACAGGATTTTTTTTTGTTAATCAATAATTATTATGTAGATACTTCATTTAGCTGCTGTTAGGTTCAATAATACAATTTAATGTATTCCAAATACCTGTAATAATCCTTTTTACATGTTTCTTAATAATTCATTAATGAATTGGACAATTACTGGTCAATATCTGTTGTATAACATTAAAAAAAAAACATATAAAAATGTCATATATTTTGTTTATATCTTTTCTTTATATATTACTTCCAAAGTTTGTATAACAATAAAATTTTTATTTAATTATAGATTCCTCATTTCTAATTATAATTTATAGATTATTGAATTATTCTGCTTATCTTTCCTATAGTATCACAAACTGTAAAAATTGGTAAATTAGTTAGAATTGCCTAAAGAGAACTAAACATTTTTCTCTTGCCCTCAAAAGTTATTTAAACTATTATGGATTCCAATATGTTATCAGAGACAATGTACATCCTTCAATCAAACGAGGTGTGAAAATTTTGACAGGTGGGCGGGACTTCCGGTAGCGGACATCCTAAGGCGGGACTTCCGGTAGCGGACATCCTAAGGCGGGACTTCCGGTGACATAACCGGATGTTGTCATTAACCGGATGTTGTCATTACGGTGGGACTTCCGGCGGCGTAACCGGATATTGTCATTAACCGGATGTTGTCATTAACCGGACGTTGTCATCACAAGGAAGCAAATCTTTCTAATTGTATGTTTTTAGATGTTTTTACATTAAAAAAAAAAACATGTAGTTTCTCCATATTAAAGGTCACTCAGGTTAATGCAGGCACGTCACACAAAATTCTAAGAGAACCTGACAGAATTGTAAATTCATTTTAGCTGATTTTAGTTACCTTAAGCTTCTCTTTTTTCATCTTAGAACAATAGTTATTTAGGATTTAGAGAAAACTGTTGTCTCCTCATCCCACGTGGGAGCCATAGGTTGTATCCTGTAGGTGTGGTCTATGTTAAACGTCTCAAGAAACTGAAAAAATAAAAGTTATAAAGTCCTCAGACATGTCACTGTTTATTGAATTAAGGCAGACATGCGCAGCTGTTTCATGTGTATTATCTCAGACAAAGTCTTCACACTGACTGTAGTCAAAGTAATTAAGCTGACCGTGCTCCTTCGTGACCAAAAGTGTCGAGCATTGTCTCAGTCAATACACATCCGCTGTTTAATGAATAGGTGATCAGACCTCAGACATGTCACTGTTTATTGTGAATTGTCTCAGACAAAGTCTTCACACTGACTGTATTCAAAGTAATCAAGAGGACTGTTCTCTTTCCTGACCAGAGTGGTAAACATTGTCTCTGACAATTCACATCCCTGTCTATTGAATTAATGTGTCTGCGGCTTTGCTGAGGTGTCTCAGAGGGATGTGGTCAAGGGGCGTAACCATGCACGTTTATCTGATCTCGTCATTAGGGGGCGAATCTAGAATCAACGAATTAAAAAACAGAGGGGCGTGCTTCAGTATTTGTTTTAAATACTAGCAGAAAACGCTGCAATTTACTTGCGACATTCGCTGGAAAAGAACACTCGTTGAACAATGGTTAGAGTTAAGAGAGTTTTTCATCAAACTGGGGGGAAAAGCAAGGCGTGCCGAGATGATGAACAACCATCTACATCATCTACTTCCTCATCTGAGATACCTATCGGAATTCCTATCATAACATACTCTGCAGATGATGATCCAACTTCACCAACAACAATGGATGAAAAACAGGCCCCAGGTCAGCTAAGACGTACAGGGGTTGGACAATGAAACTGAAACACCTGTCATTTCAGTGTGGGAGGTTTCATGGCTAAATTGGACCAGCCTGGTAGCCAGTCTTCATTGATTCCACATTGCACCAGTAAGAGCAGAGTGTGAAGGTTCAATTAGCAGGGTAAGAGCACAGTTTTGCTGAAAATATTGAAATGCACACATCATTATGGGTGACATGCCAGAGTTCAAAAGAGGACAAATTGTTGGTGTACGTCTTGCTGGCGCATCTGTGACCAAGACAGCAAGTCTTTGTGATGTATCAAGAGCCACAGTATCCAGGGTAATGTCAGCATACCACCAAGAAGGACGAACCACATCCAACAGGATTAACTGTGGACGCAAGAGGAAGCTGTCTGAAAGGGATCTTCGGGTGGTAACCCAGATTGTATGCAAAAAACATAAAACCACGGCTGCCCAAATCACGGCAGAATTAAATGTGCACCTCAACTCTCCTGTTTCCACCAGAACTGTCCGTCAGGAGCTCCACAGGGTCAATATACACGGCCGGGCTGTTATAGCCAAACCTTTGGTCACTCATGCCAATGGCAAACGTCGGTTTCAATGGTGCAAGGAAGCGCAAATCTTGGGCTGTGGACAATGTGAAACATGTATTGTTCTCTGATGAGTCCACCTTTACTGTTTTCCCCACATCCGGGAGAGTTACGATGTGGAGAAGCCCCAAAGAAGCGTACAACCCAGACTGTTGCATGCCCAGAGTGAAGCATGGGGGTGGATCAGTGATGGTTTGGGCTGCCATATCATGGCATTCCCTTGGCCAAATAATTGTGGTAGATGGGCGCGTCACTGCCAAGGACTACCGAACCATTCTTGAGGACCATGTGCATACAATGGTTCAAACATTGTATCCTGAAGGCGATGCCATGTATCAGGATGACAATGCACCAATACACACAGCAAGATTGGTGAAAGATTGGTTTGATGAACATGAAAGTGAAGTTGAACATCTCCCATGGCCTGCACAGTCACCAGATCTAAATATTATTGAGCCACTTTGGGGTGTTTTGGAGGAGCGAGTCAGCAAATGTTTTCCTCCACCAGGATCAGGTAGTGACCTGGCCACTATCCTGCAAGAAGAATGGCTTAAAATCCCTCTGACCACTGTGCAGGACTTGTATATGTCATTCCCAAGACGAATTGACGCTGTATTGGCCGCAAAAGGAGTTCCTACACCATACTTATAAATTATTGTGGTCTAAAACCAGGTGTTTCAGTTTCATTGTCCAACCCCTGTACGTCTCTTCTGTGTGAAACCCCAGTAACCGTCTACAGGCATACGCGCCGTGAATTGGATGCCCCGAAGAAATCAACATATTACCTATGCAAGGTACAAAGGCCTCCGTTCGACACTCTGCAGGAAGAGTGGTCTTTGGAACCATATGGCCTGAGTGGTAGCTGGGGGTATATTTTCATGTACGAAATAGGAGAGCTCTGCCTGTATCAATTGGATCAAGACGAGGTATTTAATGGATCATTGGCTCTGTGTACTCTCACCCACAACGACTGGGCTGTGTTACGGCTGGCAATCCCACACCTTAACGATAACCCTGAATCAGTCTCAGTGTACGAGAGGGAGGATGAAGATGAAAGCTCTCCTCGGCCAGCAAAAAGGATGAGAATGTGTCCTCATCCTTCCGATGTTGAAATAGCTGCGAGAGAACCTCTCTTTAGTGCAGTGTGGGGGTCAAAAACCACAGCAAATGGCAGCTGGTCTTTTTAGGCCAGCAAACGCAGGAACAACCAGACGGTCCCCTCACATCTGTTTGTGTTGGAGGCATTCAATCAGAACTGCGGAGTATTCAAGACAGTGCTGTCTCTACTGTTTGATGCTTGGGCTGAGAAGATGAATGAAATCGGACTGCGTCTTTCCAACCTTTTCCGAAACTCACGCTGCTGGACTGATGTTATGTCAGTGAAAAGAATGCTGACGTTCCCTGTTGTGGATCTAAAGCCCATCCTCTTTTGAGGACCCACCCCCATTTTGAGGACCCTCCCCCCTCCCAGCGCTATATATCAGGGTCTAACTGCGAGCTCACAGACTCTTCTTCACAACGGTAGCAGACCTTGAGAATGTATGGAGCGTACGGGAAAACACCATACTGGGACCTCTACAACCAGCAAGAAGAGACCCTCTTCTCTGCTGGGCACGATGAAAGCTTCAACACCGGGCCGTATCATCCACCTTCTCCAGACCTCTACTCACCAGCCACCTCATCGTCGCAGCTCTCTGAATCCCTCTTCAGTCCAGGCACACCTACAGGATACAACCTCAGATCGCATCATCCGCCTTCTCCCGACCTCTATTCACCGCTATGCGTGGCTGAGTCTGTACACACAGATATCCAACCTTAAGACAAGAGGGTGATCGTGGAGGACGAGGCAACCATCAGCTACTCACCCTCCCCACAAACTCCGGACCCGATACCTACCCCTCAGCCTTCACTGGAGAAGGAGGAGAGTAATCAGGGTGATGAAATTGACGGCTGGATTTCAACCACTCTCATCAATACGGTGAAAACAGCGATACTTCATTTATTCAACATAACCTGTTTGAACTATCTCAAAGAAACCTGTTTTTCATCCATTGTTGTTGGTGAAGTTGGATCATCATCTGCAGAGTATGTTATGATAGGAATTCCGATAGGTATCTCAGATGAGGAAGTAGATGATGTAGATGGTTGTTCATCATCTCGGCACGCCTTGCTTTTCCCCCCGGTTATGTCACCGGAAGTCCTGCCTTAGGATCTCCGCTACCGGAAGTCCCGCCCACCTGTCAAAATTTTCACACCTCGTTTGATTGAAGGATGTACATTTAGTCTCTGTTATCAATTACAGCGGCCATTTTTGTTAACATAAATAGCAACACCTCCTCCATTCTTAATTTTCCTGCTCTTGTAATTTAGCTTATATTCATCTAAATCAAAAACTGCTTCTTTCCCAGGGTTAATCCATGTCTCTGATATGGCTATAACAGTAATTATTTTTCCATACATACTCAAATAAATATAAATATACTGCTGTTTGTCTCTGTCCCTACAGTTTATTGAAATGTCCATTTGAGTAGTATTAACAAATGTTATTGATATCATCATAGATGTTTATTTCTGAATCAACGTCTTGCTCCATGTCTGTATACTGGGTGTGTTTAAACGTTTTCCAGAATCTCATATTCAATACGATTTTGTGTCAATAGAGTGTTATATTCAAAGTTTGTTTTAATAGTCTCTGTTGTGGTTATAGTTGGTTTTCTCTCATTGTACCATTGGATGATGATTTATGCATCACTTGTATTTCTTCCGCTATTGAATGTCTTTGATGACCAGTACCGTGGCTCCCTTCAATGTTCCGTTAAGTTGAATGGAATTGTACAATTCGCAGTTCATGTACTTTGTACTTTTCCTTGTTTTTCAGTAATCGTGGTACTTTTGCTATGTCCACATTCCGTTTAGGCATGTGTTCACTGAGGTAAACGTCATACCCTTTGAGTTTACTTCCTTGTTTCAAGAGTTGATGGCATGCCTCAGTGTTGTCTTTGTTAAATTTGATTCCTTTGCTGACCAGGCTTGTTAACTGCTACTCCACTGAGTTTAAATCCTGCTGACTTGGTTCCTCATCATTTCCAGGAACCACTGGTTTTGTATGACAGTGCTTTAATTTTCACTCCAGTACCAATGATATCATTTGTTGTTATATATTGTTCCAGTTTAGCCACTCTGAAGCACAGCAATTGTTTTGTTCTGCAGCTGCAGGGCCCTTACCTACTCCACAGTTCAATAATATATTTCTGCTGCTGCTTGACCGCAGTAATCCCCTCTGCTATAATGTCCAATGACTTTTTTATTTCTTCATTTTCTTGAGCAAATTAGTCTCTCTTTGACAAGACAAGGCAAGTTTATTTATATAGCACATTTCAGTAGCAAGACAATTCAAATTGCTGTTGATGAAAAAAAGAAAAAGTGATAATAGGAAAAGTACGTTACAGTGGTATTAAGGTAATTAAATAATTAACGAACACAAATAATTAAAGAGAATAAAAATGAATAAGATGATAATAAATAAAAAAATTAAAATGAATGAAAAATCTATGATAAAAGAATTGATAAGAAAATGAAAGGAAAGTTGGACTGAAAACTAATAATATTTAATGCAAATAAACTGACTGCTGCTACAATGGCAGCAACACAGACAGCAGTGAAGAATCAGATTTTTCTTTAGATATATTTCAGTCACTCTCACAGAGAGATGCAGCAGAGAAGAACAAAGTCAGCTCTCATCAGATGGCAGAGCACAAGTGCTGCGGTGTGCGGATGGCAGAGTCTATTTTTGCTGGATGCTGGAGCACGGCCAGAGTCAGTATGCATGAACCATAGGCCTCCGCACCACCAGGAAACAGGACGAGCACGAGGATTTTCAATATAATTCACTAAAGAAGGACTAGATCTCACCATATTAATAAATACACTCATATATTTATATACACACGTGTATATATTAGCAGTTGTTTAGATTAATTAGATCAGTTACTGGGTTAACTAAGGTATTATAAACTGAGCAATTAAACATGAAATGCACCAAATTAAGCAGCAAACATAGCTTTGCTGCACTCAGTGAACTCACCCATTGTAGAACAAAACACATGAAAATATCTGGATGCATAAAATGAAAAGTGAAGCAGTTTAACTGGTTTAACTTCCACAGAGTTATTTTGGACTTGCTACTGCATTTATCACCGACTTTTATTACCTGATCTGCGTATGGTTCCTGGAGCTCCTCTGGGTTACGCAGCGGACCGGACTGGACCGGAGCAGATACAGTGTAAATCCAGGGTTACAGTAAATGTGGCACTGAGTGAAACAAACGGAGGCTAAGTGAGCAGCATGGAGCTGTAGCAGCAGACATAAGGGATGATTCGAGATCTGAAGACACTACTTGGAGGGCCATTTGTTTTTTACTTTACATCAGACTCTTTAGAGAAACATTTATTTCAATATATCGTATGTGCATGTAATTTATTTTTAAAATTATAATAATTCTATTATTATTGATAATAAAAATTATAATTTCAGATTTTTAATTATTAACAATAACTGCCGATATCTAAATGTACTTTTGCAGCAAGGAAGTGTTCGTACCTGCTGAGCTTTGATCCGTTTAGCAACAGCAGCAACAACCTTTTTTTTGGCGATCTTTTCTCATCAGATGCTCTGAACTGTGTGTCTACAGACTCTGCTTCAACATTCTCCTTCGTCTGCAAGATATCCTGACCTTTGACATAATTTCTCATGTGAATTCAGAGGTTTCTTGTTCAAAGCAGTTTGCCAGGAAGCTCTCTGATCACAACTGGCTGTGCTTGGTGGGACCAGCCCATCTGTCCCTCGTCAGTTTTCCAGCTCTGATCCAGGCAGCTCTGATCGTCTTCGCTTCCGGAAAGTAGTGCAGACTAAGGGCTGCTGTCGTAGTATTGCTGTGACCACCAGCAATGCACCGTTTCACCATAATAACGCTTTGTGTAACACAACTTGGCTTCTACCTGAAAAGTTTTTTTTTATTGATGCTCACACAGTGAATGACCGGAGACTCCCCCTCTGAAGTCACTCTCTGTCGACTTTAGACTTGCAAAATTTAACAATGAAATATGCCTATTTTGTCACACGGTTGTCTTTAATCACGCCTTTAATGCTAATATGATGTCAGTTGCTCCCCAATTTCTTAAGATACTTCCTTTCAATATCTGCATTTGAGTAAAAAGCATGTCACTGGCACTTTAAAGTACCTTAGCGTTTCAGCGGTTTTACAGTTTTTGGGGAGTTCATTCCAGATAACTGATAATGAGCCAGCAGAACTGAGAGGTCTGGGTGGTTGATACACTGACAACAAGTCTCTAATGTACAGTATTTTGGTGCTAAGCCATTTAGTGATTTATAGACTAACACAAGTATTTCAAAGTCTATTCTTTGAGATACGAGGAGCCAGTGTAAGGACTTTAGACCTGGGATGCAGTAATCAGTTCTACTAAAGATGAACGCATGAATTAGTTTTGCAAGTTCTTGCTGAAACATTAGTTCTTTAATCCTGGAGATGTTCTTTAGGTGATAGAAGGCTGACCTTGTTACTGTCTATATGTGTCTCTGAAGGTTCAGGTCTGAGTCCATCACTACACACCCAGGTTTCGAGTCTGACTGGTGGTTTCTAGCTGTATTAACTGAAGTTGTGTGCTTACCTTTAAATGCTCTGCCTTTAGTCCAAATATTATTACTTTATTTTTTTTGATTCCGCAGGAGAAAATGTTGGCACATCCATGCACTGATTTTTTCTTAGCATTTACCAAAAGATTGAATGCTTTCATAGTCACCAGACATTGTATCATATAGCTGTGTGTCGTTTGCATAGTTACTTGTGTTGTTGTTTATTCTAATCTGAGTTAGGGGAAGAATTTGGATACTGAATACGATGAGCCCTAAGATGGACCCTTGGGGAATGCCACATGTGATATTTGTGGTCTGTGATGTAAAGATATCTGCTGACACAAAAAAGTACCTGTCCTTCAATTAAGATTTAAACCAATCGAGTGCTGTTCCAGAAAGGCCGACCCAGTTTTCCTGGCACTCTAATAAAACGGAGTGATCAACAGTGTTGAAAGCTGCACTAGGGTCCAATAATTCCAGCACTGTGGTTCTTCCACAGTCTGTATTTATACGGATGTCATTGGACACTAGGACAAGAGCAGTCTCTGTACTGTGGTGAGCACGGAAGCCTGACTGGAAGACATCGAAGCGGCTGGTCATGGTTAGGAAGTTGTTTAACTGCTGAAACACAGCTTTTTCAATAATCTTGCTGATGAAGGGGAGGTTTGAGTTTGGTCTGTACTTCTGCAGCTTTTCCAAGATGTGTTTATTATTTGAGTTAAATCAGACGTTATGATAGGCAAAGCTTTTTTCAGAAAAGCTGTTGGTAAAACATCGAGACAGCAGGATGAAGTGCTTAGTTGCTTATAAATTTTAGTAGTTTATTTGGTGAAATTGGGAAATTTAGTCACAATCAGTTCTAGTTGGAGACAACTTTGGTACTGCAGTTGATGTGGATGTGCTAACTGCCCCTCTGATCTTTTGGGTTTTTTCAGTGAATAAGTAGAGGGGAGTTCTATTTCATCCCTACTGACTGCTAGAGGCGGTGCTTCAAGCACTAAATGATCATTCTTGCGCATGCGCAGGTCGAGAAATTAACAACAACATGGTCACATGTGACCTACCGGTGGCTCTATATAGTCACATGACACCGGGAGCCCAGTCCTTCCTTCCTTCTTCTCGCGCACAGGTTGATGAATGCAGGTGTTGACTTGTGTTTGTTTGTTCCTTGTTCCTCTTGCTGCTTGCTGCTGGGAGCCTTGTGATTGTTTGTGGTCGGAGCTGCGGATGGTTCTGCCCTCCAGAGGCTGCGCAAGCTGCCTTTTCTTCCAGGGTTTCTGGTAAGTTTGTTCGGCTCGCCGGTGGCGTTTTCTGCTCGTGCTGAGTCTGTTCATTCCTTTCTACGTTGCTATTACTGATTTTCTGACTGGCCGGTCACGTTTTCTGCTCGTGCTGAGTCCGTTCATTCATTTATATGCTGACTCTCCAGTGGCGTTTTCTGCTCGTGTTGAGTCCATTTACTTTCTTCAGCAGTGTTTGCTGCTCGCTTTGATTTGGCTCGCCGGTGGCATTTTCTTCTGCTCGTGCTGAGAACATTCAGTTTTCGGCAGTAGTTGCTGCTTGCTTTTGTTTGTTCCTGGTTGTCTGACTCGCCAGTGGCGTTTTCTGCTCGTGCTGAGTCCATTTAGTTTTCGGCAGTGGTTTACTGCTCGCTTTTGTTTCTTGCTGTTTGTCCAACTCGCCAGTGGTGTTTCTGCTCGTGCTGAGTCCTACGACTTGTTGCTGTAACAGGGTCTTGACGGCATTTTTTTCCGTCCGTTCGACCCCGTCTGTCCACTGGGCATGGACAATCTTTGTTGTGCGTCCTGTTCGGCCCCCCTACAGCCGGAGGACGGTCATGACATGTGTCCTCCCTGCCTTGGTGTTGACCATCTCAGGGAGGCGCTTTCAGATCATGCCTGCTCTAATTGCAGCGTTCTGCCCTGAGTGGTGCGGTTGGCCAGGCTGTCCTCGGTGGAGCAGCCTGTTGACTGGGCGGTCTCTGTCCAGCAGGATCCATTGCCGCTTGGACAGGGTGCGGCCTCCACGAAACGGTCTGCTGAGGATGTGCCCTTGGCGTCTGTGAGGAGAGCCAAGCGGCGCGGACCCCCGGGACTGTCCTCTAGAGTGGACAACTTTCTACGGAGCTGGCCCAGATGAAGGCCCTCCTTCAGTCTCTCCGGGCGGATGGTGGCCGCAGCGAGTCTTCCCCTCCTGAACTGGGCGGGTCCTCGCATTGCGAGGATGATGTTATTTCGGTTGCGGCCTCAGGCACCCTCTTTCGAGAGGCCTTTCCGGAACTGGGCTCCCGGTCCTCAGGTTCGTTCTCCGGTGCCTCCCTGGGTGGTGCTGGGGAACAGGTGTCTGCATCTAATAAAACGGCTCTGGGCCGTTTGCAGCTGGACGTTCCCCAGGCCCAGCCTCCTCCATCTAGCGCCTTCTTTAGGCGTCATGATGCTGAGGCCCCCTATGTTGTTCCTCCCTCGGCGGCGTACGTCCAGGAGCTGCATGCTTGCTGGACGGACACAAGGGCCTTTTCTCGCCTGACAGCGGATGGCAGGGCCCTGGGTGCCATGCACGAGGCGCCCAAGTTTGGGTTGGGCTGCATGCCCCCTGTCGAGTCTGCCATTGCCTCCCTCATCGTTCCTTCCGATGAGGCGTTGAGGCCTAATGCCCATTGTCCACGACCGCAATGCCGTGTCACGGACGATTTGCTGTATAGGGCCTACGGCTCAGGTGCCCGGATGGGCCGCATAGGGAACTCACTCTCCCATCTGATGTTGGGCCTCTCCTCTTCGTTAGAGTCAGTTCCCTTAGACCGGTCGACTCAGGGCTTGTTGGACGCATCTCTGCAGGCCTTCACCCTGATGACGCCTGAGCTTGGACGCACGCTCTCTACGCTGGTCCATGCTTGGCGCCAGGTGTGGCTGGCTCAATCGCCCCTGACCGAGCCTTTCAGGAGAACGCTGAGGGCTCTCCCTGTGGCTCCGGGGGAATTCTTCAGTTCTGCCACGTTTGAGGCGTTGGGGCATACAGCCCAGGCCTCAAGAACACGGCAGCAGCTGGCAGGTCTCCATAGACCTCCCCGCCGGCCAGTTGCTGCTGGGGGCTCGTTCCGGAGTTCACTTCCCCCTCCTGTCCCTTTCTTGGGGTCCACAAGCATGGCTCCTGGACCGAGACCGGCTAGGGCCCAAGGGGATCATAGTGGGGCTCAGGGTTTGCGCCCAGTTCAGTCTGCTCATTACGGTCGGCGATTCCCCAGGCCCTCCCGGGGCCATGGGGCCTGCCGGTGATGTTCTGGATCTCCCTGGGAGACTGGTTCACAGCTATCGACCTGAAGGACGCCTATTTTCATGTCCCCATTGCTCCGGATCATTGCCGGTTTCTCCGCTTTGCCTTTCACGGGAGGCACTTTCAGTTTCGGGTTCTTCCCTTTGCTCTTTCCCTTTCTCCTCGGGTGTTCACCCGGTGTGTGGCAGCGGCCCATTCCCCCCTGCAGGCACGGGCACTGTGGATCCTGCCTTATCTAGACGACTGGCTCATTTGTGCTGCAACCCACGATCAGGTGATCCAGGACACCCGGACGGTGCTCGCCCACATACACCAGCTGTGTTTGAGGGTGAACCTAGAGAAGGACAGCCTGATCCCCTCCCAGCTGACTATTTTCTTGGTTGGCACGTTGGATTGTGGAGATGATCTCTGTGGCTTACTCCTTGCAGGATTGGCCTCTGCCGGGCGGCGTGCGATGTCACTCCACTAGGAGCCTCTCCACCCCGTGGGCTGCCATGACCGGGGTGCCTCTGCAGAGCCATTTGTGAATCTGGCAAAGCTGCTTCCTGGACGACGCCAAGCACCTTTGCCAGATTTTACAGGGGTGCCGCATTCCCTGCAAGGCATACTGGGGCATCCGCCTTCTGCGTCCTGCTGAGGTTAGTGGTGTTGCTGTGTTCCTTGGGGTCTCCGTGGGATCCCTCGGAACCCTGTTGGTAGGCGTCATCCAGTGCTCGAAGCACCGCCTCTGGCGGTCAGTAGGGATGAAATAGAACAAAAGTTACGAATGTAACTACGGTTCTATGAATCCCGGATGACCGCCAGAGCGCTCGGTCCCTCGGTCTCCGTGTGCTCGCGAGAAGATTGTCGGGACCGGGCTCCCGGTGTCATGTGACTATATAGACTCACGTGAGCCACCGGTTGGTCACATGTGATGATGTTGTTATTAATTTCTCGACCTGCGCATGCGCAAGAATGATCATTCAGTGCTTGAAGCACCGCCTCTGGCGGTCATCCGGGATTCATAGAACCGTAGTTCCAGTCGTAACTTTCGTTCCGATGCTACGGTTACAGGGGGGGTTGTTAACCTGTCAACCGTGGCAAATAAGGCACAAGCTTTGTTAATGTTTTTGCTGATGATCTCAGAGAAGAAAGATTATTTCACATTTTTCAGTTTTAAGTTATATCTGTGGAGTCGCTTTTTATAGATGTTATAGTGAACCTGGAGTCCAGTCTTTTGCCACCTGCTTTTTAACACTTCTTTTTTTCACATCACTGACTGGTGGAGCACTTCTCCACCAAGACTGTTTCTTCCCAGAAACGACCTTCACTTTAATTGGAGCAATTGAATCATGTCCGAGATCTTAGGCTCTGGCTTGTTCAAACAGAAACCATCTTGCTTGAAAAGTTGTCTTTGTCCCAAAAAACATCACAGGGCCCCTGCTGGACCTCCTGCAGCTTGTGCACCACAAACCCTACAAGTTGGCAGAGGATGAAGGCAACTTGGCTCTACGCACTCAATCTAGACATCCTCCATCAGAAGCTCACCAAGCTCACAGAGGTGGCCTCCACCTGTTAGTGGATCACTAGCTTCCTGACTGGCTGGCAGCAGCAAGTGAAGCTGGGGAGCATCTTCTCCTGCTCAAGAACCATCAGCACTGGCACAGGGGTGTGTTCTCTTCCGACTTCTCTTCTCCCTGTACACAAATAGCTGCACTTCAGCGGACCCATCTGTGAAACTTCTGAAGTTTGCAGATGACACCACGGTCATCGGCCTGATCCGCAACAAAGAAGAGACGGCATACAGACAGGTGGTTGATAGGCTGGTCCATTGGTATGGTTGAAACCACCTAGCGCTAAGCCAGCAACAGTGGAGATGAAGGTGGACCTCCAGAGAACCCCGCCGCCACTGCCTCCCCTCACCATCCTCACCATCCTCAAAAATCTGAGAGTGGATCACTGCCGGTTTTATAGTAACCACCCTTTCTCATGACCTGAGGTGTTCCTCAGACACAGACACAGTTTAAAAAAGGGCCCAACCGATGGAGGCTGTTCCTGAGGAAATAGGTGTTTTTACATATTGTGGAGGTTGTTGTTTTGGACCGATGTGTGATATACGATGTGAGCAATCGAAACCAAAGTCAAATTCCTTGTTTAAATTTACAAATTTTGAAGTTGATTCTAATAAGTAAAGTTTATTTAAACAACTTTCACTGATTAAAAGAGGAAAATCACAAAATATTGACAGACATTTGTTGACAGACAATTATCTTTCAGAAGCCCTTACTGATGCTCAGGTGTTGTCTGTATTTAGCTGGGAATCTGTTTCTGTTCCTCCACCAGGCTTTCCTCCTGTAACATGCAGAATATAAGTGATTCGGGTTATAAGGGTTCGGGCGGTGCCGGCACTAGTCTGGGCTGGTGCTGGGGCGGCCTGCCTGTCTCCACCCCAGATTGAAGGGGACCATCTCCTGAGTCCGGGGGCTGGTTGCCCCTCTGCGGTATTGGTTCCTGAACCTAGGAGTATAGAGTATGTATGTGGAGTATGAGTGAGTGTATGACATCCATTGTTGTGTGAACCAACTTTATGTTGGTTGTATAGGTGTGAGTATTTTTATGTGTACACATGAGGATGGAGATGTGTGATTGTCACTGTGTACGCCTATTTGTGTGTCAGGTTGGTTCTTGGGCTGCTCCTTCTCCTGGATCAACTTAGGCCCCCCATTAAATGTGGGGCCTATATGATCCCCCCCATACTCCCTGCCAGTGGCTGGTGTCTCAGCCCGCTGGTGTATTGGTTGTTCTCGGTGTCTGGGGCTGGGTGCTTTTGGTATGTGCCTGCTCACTCACCCCCTGGCTTTGTCAGGCCTGTACTTGGGGGTGATGTGCTCCGGGGTCTCTGGTCTCTGGGTCAATGACTGGATCTGCGTAGATGGCTGCCGGCAGGGCCTGTAGGCTTGTCGCCACAGCTCCCTGGCGCTTCTGCACTGTGACTGCTGGGTGGTTCCCCTGGGGCTCTCTCTCTTCTCTGGGGGGGTTGAGGTAGTCCTGGTGGCCGGTCCTCACAGGGGTTCCCGTGCACTGGGAGGCCTTTGAATGTCTGTGGTTCAGATCTCCTCGGTGTCTGTCTCGTCTCCAACAGGGCAGGTCTGTGACTCTTCACACTCGCTATTGCATATTTTTATGGAGAAACCTCATATAAACCAGCAAGCTCACACTTACAGCCACGGATGTTTGGATTGAGGTGTTAACAGATAAACAGATGTTCTATATTGAGCCGCAGTTACCACTACATACTTGCATTCATTAGTACCTTGCCCTTTCAGTTCGCTGTTGGTATATATATATATATATATTATATATATATATATATATATATATATATATATATATATATATATATATATATATCCAAAAAAACATAAAGCCACGGCTGCCCAAATCACGGCAGAATTAAATGTGCACCTCAACTCTCCTGTTTCCACCAGAACTGTCCGTTGGGAGCTCCACAGGGTCAATATACACGGCCGGGCTGCTATAGCCAAACCTTTGGTCACTCATGCCAATGCCAAACGTCGGTTTCAATGGTGCAAGGAGCGCAAATCTTGGGCTGTGGACAATGTGAAACATGTATTATTCTCTGATGAGTCCACCTTTACTGTTTTCCCCACATCCGGGAGAGTTACGGTGTGGAGAAGCCCCAAAGAAGCGTACCACCCAGACTGTTGCATGCCCAGAGTGAAGCATGGGGGTGGATCAGTGATGGTTTGGGCTGCCATATCATGGCATTCCCTTGGCCAAATAATTGTGCTAGATGGGCGCGTCACTGCCAAGGACTACCGAACCATTCTTGAGGACCATGTGCATACAATGGTTCAAACATTGTATCCTGAAGGCGATGCCATGTATCAGGATGACAATGCACCAATACACACAGCAAGATTGGTGAAAGATTGGTTTGATGAACATGAAAGTGAAGTTGAACATCTCCCATGGCCTGCACAGTCACCAGATCTAAATATTATTGAGCCACTTTGGGGTGTTTTGGAGGAGCGAGTCAGCAAATGTTTTCCTCCACCAGGATCAGGTAGTGACCTGGCCACTATCCTGCAAGAAGAATGGCTTAAAATCTCTCTGACCACTGTGCAGGACTTGTATATGTCATTCCCAAGACGAATTGACGCTGTATTGGCCGCAAAAGGAGGTCCTACACCATACTAATAAATTATTGTGGTCTAAAACCAGGTGTTTCAGTTTCATTGTCCAACCCCTGTATATATCAAGTGGAACATTATAGTGTTAGCCGTAATGCTTCACTTGTGAAAGCAAATCTGATGGGCTTCTTCTAGGCACTCAGCAATATTAAAACTACAAGCAGCAATAAGCAGCCCTCACACTTCAGTGGCACACCGGCGTGTGTCACGCATTTCCACGTTACTGTAAGTAACCTGGTCCACCCAACGGGGTGATAGGGTTTGAGGCTTGGCCTGCTTTGCATGACATGGCAGCAGGGCTGGGTAGGGGAGTTCAGTGTGCTGCATCTCTCCCTTTGTCTCTTTGGCCTGGGAACTGGTGCTCTTTACTTTACACACTCGCTAATCCACACCCACACACACACAAACACGCACACACACTGTTCAACGGTCTGATAAAAATATGCACTCACAGACTGTATATTGAGCACTGAACTTTGATCCTTAGATGATCAGTGGCCATAATGCCACTGTAGACACAACTGTTGTCCAAAAACTTAATTCTCTGTTTTAACCCGTTGCCAGTGGTCAGGCAAAAGTTACTGAATGAGAGCCTTTAGGACAGTCCTATGTCTCCAGTCATAAAATTATGGAAAGCAAAGGTTAACCCAGTCATGAGACAAGCTACAAATCTCTCCATCTTAACTTGTAGCAACATAACAGTATGTAAGCATTGAATTTGGTACCGTCATATTGCAAATAAAGCACTTCATAATTTTCTGTTTAGTTTTTTTATTTATTGCAGTTGCAATTTGCTATTTATAGATAAAATTAAATCACAACACAACATCAGCCCAGGGCTCTGTATAAAAAACTATTCATTCCAATCAAAATATAATCAGCCCAGTATAATCAACTGATTTCTGTCATCACAATCAAATGCCTATTCAGTCCAGTAACAGAGTCTAACCAGATTAAAATATATTGCAATAAAAAACAAGTATAAGGAGGATGAAAAACAATTTTCACATATTTTCCTTACTTTAAAAGATAATAAAAATTATTTTAACTATACATTGTCAGCTAAATTAGCTGAAAGTCTTTATCAGATTAAAGGCTTAGCTTGTTCATGTTGAGTAAATGGCTGAATAAAGGACATTTATCACAAAAAGCCATAGATCAGATCAGTGTTTGCAATCCCAAAGAAGCATGTTTTGTAAGTGGAAAAATAAACTCACAAGTAATTTAATTCAACTCAATTCAGTTTATTTATATTGTGCCAATTCACAACACATGTTGTCTCAAGGCACTTCACAAAAGTCAGGTACATACATTCCAATTAATCCTAATTATTGAACAGTGCAGTCAGATTCAGTTATTTATTCAAATTGGATAAAAAGTTTTTCTATCTAAGGAAACCCAGCAGATTGCATCCAGTCAGAGACTTGCAGCATTCCCTCCTCCCGGATGAGCATGTAGAGACAGTGGACAGTCACTGGCGTTGACTTTGCAGCAATCCCTCATACTGAGCATGCATGTAGCGACAATGGAGAGGAAAAACTCCCTTTTAACAGGAAGAAACCTCTAGCAGAACCAGGCTCAGTGTGAGCGGCCATCCGCAACGACCGACTGCGGGTTACAGAGAACAGAGCAGAGACACAAAGAGAACAAAGAAGCACTGATCCAGGAGTACTTTCTATGGGAAGGAAAAGTAAATGTTAATGGATGTAGCTCCTTTAGCCGTTTCACCTAGAAAGAAAGAACAGATAAACTCTGAGCCAGTTTTCAAGGTTAGACTCTGAAAGAGAGCACATAGAGTTAGTCACAGTAAAAGCTCAGTCAATCGCCATGTCCAGGAGAGAGAAAGGGCCGAACACTGAAAGACAGGGCCATGTGGATCAAGTAAAGAAAGAAATGTTTGAGGACACAATGAAAATGACACATAATTCATGTTATTTCAATGTTATAACAGCTTACCTAACAGTAGTCTTTTATTTAATTGATCATTTAAGACATTTAGCTGCATTACATAATGGCAGTGGAATTTACACGAAGTGGCTGCCCTTGCTGTAAAAGAGCTTTGTCAGCCCTCTGGTTAAGCAAAAAGGAAGATAAAGTAATTTGACAGGAAACTATAGTGAGCTGGTATCAGATATGTGGAATTGCACATAGATGCTGTGCTAGGCTAAATGTGTGCAATTTTTGTGACTTGACAGACATGGGCTGTTTTTGCCACTCAAGCTAGTTAACATAGCAGTTTTTCACTTAAAGTATTACATTTAATATCAAAACAAATAAAAATAACAAATATACAAAATAGATGTAATCAAATAAATGGAAAAAGCTAACTGTAGCAGTAAGTAAATGAAGGTGAAGCAAAAATGAAGTGTACAGATTGTTTTATTTTTCTGCAACATATCAGACTTTTGTTTAAACCAAAACAAGGGAGATCTATTCATCTCGCGATCCATCCTGAAACCATTCATGGACATCTGAATTCTTGAACTAAGCTCCATTGTGTGTGCTAAAAGTCATAGCTTGAAGACCCCGACAGAACCATATCTGAGTTCCAGTCCACTAACACCACAAACAGGATTGCTGACAAGGAGCAGACAACCAGTTTTAAAATAAACAGTGCTTACTTTCAGTAGCAGCATGTGAGTGACACCATTGGTGGTCAGTGGCCTGAAAACTAAAATGAGAGAGCCTAGAGGTGAAAGAGTATACATGAATCATGGTTTAGCAGGTCTCAGTTTAGGAGTTACGTTTCTGTATAAACTTGATATGGCAGCTACAAAAGGTATTTGTTACGTTAATCTTCACCGCTTTTACCTGAAGATGCTACCCTCAGGTAGAAGGTACTGCTACCCAACCCTTTAAAAAATAGAACAATACAATCCACTGTACTGAAAGCTGTTTCTTAAACACATTTTGGAGCATAGGTATTTAAAAAAAAATGTGTTTCATGGTCAGCAGGTCTGAACTGGTAGAACTTTTGTCTTTTTTTTCTAAGAACATGTTTTAATCAACTATCTATTGTATTTTCAGAAATTGGATAACCCTTGTGCATAATTAAACGGTATGCACGGAAGCCGTGAGGTTCAGAGGGTGTTGTTGCTGATTCTGTATTTACGTTGTCTTCGGTTATATGTGTGTTTTGATGGAGATTTTGTCGTACTTGACTATTTTTTGTTTTATTGGCTATTTTTCATGCACATTCAATTCAGTTCTATTCAATTAAAAAATACTTTATTCATCCCAAACGTAAATTAAATGTTGTTGTAGCTCATATTCTGCAGGTTTCTTCAAAGAGCCGTTGTAGCTGCTGTTGGCTGTGGGCAGGAAGGATCTCCTGTAGTGGTCTGTCTTACAGCAGATCTGAAGAAGCTTCTGACTGAAGACACTCTGTTGTTTTACTCACTGATCAAAATATACCTATTGGGACAATAATGTATCTTTTTCTATTATATTCTATTCTGAAGAAAAGCAGCTCCCCCCACCCATAGTGAGAAGTTTCTAAGGTAGCAGGATATGTACAGTTTACAATAAAATATTTTCTTCCACTTTGAACAAAACAGTGCTATCACAGAACATACAGTCATATTCAAAAGTTAGAATATGCATTCCAATGAGGTTCTTTTGTCATATTAAAAGTACCCTTTGAAAATAACAGCTTCAAGCAGGTATTAAGGATATGTTTATTAAGCCTACAGTTTTTTATTGGTTGATTGTAATATTCTAATCTTAAATGTCATGTTTTCATTAGCAGCAAGAGGAAAATCATAATAATTAAAAAAGGCTTGAAAACATCAGTCTTTGTGTAGTTTATCTATATTATATATTTCAATTAGTGAGTTAGTGAAATAAATTAACTTTTCAGTATTATTCTAATTTATTAAATGGGTTAGTATGCAAAGCAAAAGTTCTGATAACCCTAACCACTTAAGAAAAAAAATAAATAAAAAGGTTTTTTTTGGAAATTTGACCTGAGCCATAGGAAAAAAAAGCAGTTCTAAATTAAATAATTTTATCCACTGTAAAAATACAACTTAAAAAAGACACTTTTCATGGGAGATTTTTTTATGCCAAGATCTTGTTGGGCACCTGGTGGCTTTTATTTAGTGCTTACTAAACATTTTGTACTATATATCATAATCTTGCCACCAGATATTGCATAACACAGAAATATTTTGCTTTCGATGTAGCTATAATTTACTCTCAAAACTGCTGTATCACAGGAATTCCTTATTTTACAGTGCTCAGTAAAACCAAGAAGGTGGGTCTTCATTTTTTTGCGGGAGTCATTCTCACATTGCTTTGGTGTGGAGTGCTTAAGATAATATTTTCAACTACACCTTATCTGTCAAATACCTTTAGAAAAAAAAAACAACAAAAAAGTAATCAAACAAAATAAAACACAAGAGCCCTGTGTTCTAGATGAGAGAGGTGATATCAAATAAATGGCATGTTTTTCATTGCATACTCCTGACTGTGATGTCTATAGTGTGACCATTTAGCAAAAGTACATGTACTATTTTGCTGCCAGAGATAACATAGAATGCATAAAGATCTTTATTAATGCTTCTTGCATTCACTTTTTTAAAATACTGCTCACTATTAAGATATCATCTGGTATGAAATACTAAAATATACAATAGGTTGTAAAGATAGAGATCACAGACAACACTTTAGAGGTAACAGGAATCATTAAACCAGCCTACTATGAATTATTAAATACTTGCATTAGCCTCTGCGAGTTTGGACATGACGTTGGTTCAAACATCCACATTCTTAAGTGTGTGCTGCTTCTGCTTTGGGCTATAATTAGCAGAGGAGGTGACAGACAGGAAAACCATCTCCTGCAGGATTTCATATCAGCAAACCAGAAATGGAGCCAGTTCATTTCCACACTGAAATAAATAATCAAATGCTTATTGTCACTGAAGGAACCTGTTGTATTTTTGCAACAGTGAGTAGATCAGTTTTGCACAGCAGCTTTTCACTGATATGCATTCATCCCCGCATAGGGTTTTTACCTTTAAACAAAGCCTGTTAACCTGTGAGGATGTGATAAAACATGTTTTTAGTTGATAAATGGAATGAAAATAGAGTGGCAGCTTCTGTGGTGGGATGCCAAGTATACTAAATATATGAGTCATCCATCAGAGCAGCTTGGAAATGAGTCCCTAAAGCAAAAACTATACATGACCAAAAAATCTTCATCCTACAATTGCAGATTAATATAAAAAAACATATTTTTGCCAGACAAATACATGTCTGTTTTAACACAGCACATGTGCAGTGCTTCTACACCCCAGAACCTGTGCAGAAAAAAAAAAATCAAGACCCTCAAGATTATGATAATGAAATCCTCCTCATCTGCACTCAGCCTGTGCGCCACTGGGGGGCAAAGTAGCACTATCTACATTTAGCAGCAGTGACCCATTTTTCAGACCTACTCATCTCATGCATTTGTTGTTGGCTCTTTGAAATGAAAATATGCATGTGAGCGCAAACATATAGCAAATTAGCATATCAATTGGCAGTGTTAAACGCGACGTCAGAGCATTGAAGGCCAGGTATATCATTAGCAGGACATGGACATTTAATTGTGACTTCATGTTTTTCTCTTTTGTCTTTAGCAAAGATGGAAAGAAGAGCTACAAGAAAAGAGATGTAGGAGCTTCCATTTCCTTAAACCTGAACATTATCCTTGGTAAACGGTGCAGTGTGCATGACTTATTGCTGCAACACTTTTTTATGTAGCAGCCTTCCAACATTACATTGAGGGATTCTTAGAAGCCTTTACTGGGATTTAGAATATAGCTATGTGGCCATGAATAATCCACCTCAAGTATCTTCTTTACTTCAAAAAGATGGGGGCTGAAGACTGGTATTTGGCTGTTAGTTTGTGAACAGCGGCTAAAAATAGTTGTGTTTAAGAAGAAAGGCATTCTTTGGGTTTAGGGATTTGTGGCTTGTTTTTGTCCGGGCATCTGGGAGGACAGTCATGTATCTGCTCCAAGTTTTCTGGAACTCATTGGAGATCCACTTTCAGCTGCTCTCACGTGACAGACCATCAACTTCGGTGAAATGGTTTAAACTGGGAACAAAGTATCGATGAAAAAACATCAAAAATCGTATTTACATTTTCTTTTTTTTCTCCAGTGCATTGAAATATCCAAATATGTTCCCAAATAACAGAAGAAAACCATGATTTTCTGAAGGCTTTTTACTTTAACTACAATAGCTGTAAAGTTGTCTGAGCATGTTGTGTTTGTACATCCAGCCCATCATGTTTCAGAAAAGATTGTTCTGCTTATCGCAGTCCTCACTGCCGACAAGGCTGCAGTATCTTTTGTTAGTCTGTACAGAGGATGCATTATAAAAGGACACAAATCAGACGGAAAATATTGTTGTGGGTTTTTTAAATAAATGCACAAAGAACAGCAGGAGCAGTGAAGACAACAACAAACAAATTATTAACAAATATATAAAACATGTAAAAAGAAACAGCTTGGGAAGTAATATACTTTTGTTAATAACATTGCAAGAGGACTTGTCATTACTTCTAAGACTAAACAGTTTATTTTATGATTTTCACTTTTTTTATTTGATGTTCAGGGTCGAGAGGTGTGGGTGATCATTTTTTATCACAACTGTCATAGAGCAGATGGCGGGCTACACACACTACAGCCTGCCTGTCTATTACATCATCAAGGCCATACACAGACACACCCCTGGTTCAATTAGAATCACAGATCACAGACTGAGAGAAAACCCATCAGATCCATGCAGCTGAGATTTGAACCAGGGACCTTCTAACAAAAAAAAATCACCAGTGTTCACCCTCTCCGTCAAACAAATTCAGTTCACACTGATTGAAGCTGAATAATTCATATTGAAAGTTTGCTTCTTTAAAATTCAGTGCAAAATTTGACGATACAAACACAACGGTCTGAGGAAAACAGCTAGAAGCAGCACAGTGTCTTAAAGCTCCTTTCCTTTTCTCTGTTCTCTGCCCTGCCGCCTGCAAGCTGAGCTCTGGATCAGAGCATCCTCTAACACAGTGAGTGCAGAATCGGACATGAAGGCACAACTACACATATGCTTTTAGATTGTATGTAGAAGTCTGGATCTTGCAACCACCATATTTTCCATCTAACCTCTGGTGGAGTGCTGTTGGGAGGTATCCCCAAATGCAAAATTTTTAAATTTCGTGCATAAAATTAGTTAAAATGTTTTTATTAAGATGTCAGATATTTTTGTTTTAGATTGTTCCTTTCTGTTTATTATTTAATGTGTGCACAGCATTTTGTCCCATGTCTAAAGCTGCTTGGACCTATAGGATTCATTCTAAATTGTGATTTAGATTAAAGCGTATTCATGTCTTAGAATGGTCCAGTCAAAGTCAAGATCTATGTCCAATTGAGAATCTCTATCAGGGCTTGAAAAGTGATGTTCACAGATCCTCTTCATCCAAACTGACGGAAGGTATGCTCTTTTGTAAACAAGACTGTGAAAAGATTTTAGTGTCTAGGTATGTAACGCTTGTAGATCTTGAAGACTAAGTTGGAAGAGTAATTTTGTTAGATTTGAAAGGTTGAAAATTTGAGGCCAGGCATCCCCCTGCCACATTCAAATCATCATTGGGCAAGAAACTGAACCGAACTGTATGGGTATATGAATGTGTCAATGTTTGGGAGTTCACATACAGTAAGTGAATATAACTGATAGTGTCCACTTCACAGTTTCCTTTTTGTTGGTCTATAACATAAAATCCCAATAAAACATCTTAAAGTCTGTGTAACATGGCAAAATGTAAAAAGGTCAAGGGCTAGGCTTACAGGGTCGCCCTATGGAGTAGACGTTTTGTAAGTGCTCCCAAACATTTTCTAACTTCTACTTGGTCATTTACCTACTGTATTTTTATTTGTCTTCGAACCTGCTTGTTAATGTTAATATGCAATTTGGGACACTTGTAGAGGCTTCCTGAAAAGTTTGAAAATTGTGCTCTAACTGCATTTTTCACACAACAGCTGTTTGAGGTGCTTGGTGCCGACATCCCGCCATCGCCCCCCAAACTGAACAGCTGAGCCCCTCTAACAGACCGTGGCCTGTGGTGGTCTGTTTTCACAGCTTTATATATCGGGATATACTGACATACTTTTTGCATATTCAGCTTAAATACATTTCCTCTGAACTTTTTGCAGTTTAATACATTAGTCTTGCTCTGTGCATTTTTTTGTTTGCCATTGAATGTGTTGCTCAGTATGCATGCTCAGTATGAGGGATTGCTGCAAAGTCAACGCCAGTGACTATCCACTGTTTTTATAGTTTTTTTCCATTTTTTTTTCCGCCAGAGGTCATAAGCAGTCCTAAGTGTCCTCCCTGTTGACATCTGTGCATAATTTTCAATACAGCGTGAGTTATTGGACAGCTTTTTTTAACCAGACAATATATTATAAATGTTTATAATTAGAGTTATAATTATAAATTGCAGTATATTGTGTGTTTAATGCTTTGTGTACTTCTTTACTCATTAGGATTTCTGTGTTTTGAATAGTAAAATAACCACAATCATAATGCTTCATAATATGGTAGTGGGGGTCTTAGTTCCAGGTTATCAGTTCGTTGGCTGCTGCTTTGGACAACTGTGTGCAACAGACATATAATTGTTCAACCTAAGAGATTTTTAGGTCAAACAACCCCCCCTGGCATACCTCCCCCATTTTTTTTTCTCAATCCCCTCCTTCATTTATGTAAATTTCATGTATTTTTGCCTATCCTATCTTGTCTTTTTGGGATCTCATCTACGTTCATCAGTTTCAGGCCCACAAGTCCTTTCATCTGAGGTATGACATCTACACTAAACAAAGTTAAGTTTGTGTCCTGGAATGTGACTGGGCTGGGGAATGCTACAAAGTTGGGGCGAGTGATGGCTCATTATAATCAACCTAAAGGTGACATACATTTTATTTAGGAGACACAATAGGGAGGTTGATCGACTTAAGAAGAACTGGGTCAGAGAGGTTCATCATTCCACATTTATTGGTAAAGCAAGGGGTGCTGCAATAATTGTTCCAAAGTGTGTTTCAAAGTGTGATCTTTGTATTAGATTGCTCTGTATTGGACCTCAATGACAGATATATAATGATTTGGGGAACACTTCAAAAAAACCCATTGGGCCTGATCTTCAAAAGGTTTATGTGTACAAAACCACATGCAAACCTGTTTGCTCGTGGAAATTGTGGGTCACGGGCTACGAGTGCTGCCGTATTCCGATCTACCGAAAGTAACAAAAATGACACTGTGAACGCGATGAGTATTAAAACTGAAGTGGTAAAAATGGAGGCGCTAAAATTAGGGCAGTGAATGAAAACAGGCAACGTTAAATTTGATAACCTTAATATTTATAACATTAATATTTACCATGTTATCATTTTAATAATCTCCAAATTCACAGATTGTAATTTTCACAGAGGCAAAATCATTCACATGTTGGTTTTTAGGGCACTCAGTTTTACCATGTTTAGTATTTCACACCTTTAATTCATTTCAAGTTAATATTTGTTGCTTTTACCTTTCGTACTCACTGAGATGATAATATTTTTTTATTACCCAACTTTTTACATCTTTTCCAGATATCCAAAACCATTATATAATTTTGTTAAGGGATGTCAGTTTTGTTCAGGACCCAGTGCTGCATTGTTCATCCAGTTGGGGTATCCCGCCCTCTCGGTTAGCGAGGGGCCAATCCAAGTTCTTATAACAGTATGGCCTCACTAACCCTTGGAGACACATGTTTCCATGAGCCAGGGTTTTCTCTTTCTTCTTTTATGTCCGTCATACGTATTCCCATTCTGATTTTTGTCTTTTGCCTCTGACTACAATAGCATTGCAGTTTCAGACTATGTTCCAACTTCTTTTGATCTCATTTTATCTACTCGACCTGGTCGAATGAGAGTGCGGAGTTTAATTCAGTTCTCCTCTTGTTCAGCTAACAGACGAGTCCTGTAGACAATTTCTACAATGCCAGATCTCTTCGTTCTTTTAACTGAATTACTTACCTGGTTCAGGCAGAGGTGTTCTTTGGGAGGCATCCAAGGCTTATATTAGGGGTCAAATTACTTCCTTTGTCATCAACAGGAAAAAGGCTGAGGCTGCCCACTTAACAAGTCTCCTTAGTGTGATGAGCAATATGACACTAATCCAGACCCTATCCTTTATAAAAATCGTTTCTCTTTGCACTCTTGGAGTTTCATTTAGTCTCAACCACAAAAATTAGAACCTTGCTAATGAAGTCCAGAGAATTTTTTTATGAATCCGGTGATAAGATTGTGAAGCTTCTTTCGCTTAAAGCTAATAATACACTTTTGAAAAATTTTGATTTCCCTTATATCGATAATGATGCAGTGGGAATCCTCCTATCACAATAGCAGAAGTTCAGGAGGAAATCAGTATACTCCAGAATTGCAAGTCTCCTGGATCTGATGGTTTCACTGCTGAATATTACAAGACATATTGCTCTCTACTCAGTCCTGCTCTAAAATATATGCACAATGAGGCTTTTGTGCTTGGTCATCTTCCCGCTACCCTGTTCAAGGCCACTATTCCGTTGTTTCTTACAAAGGATACGGACCCTTTGCTCTGTGGCACCTATAGGCCAATATAGTTATTAAATATTTCGTATAAAAAATTTATTTTATTGTACTGTTGTCTGTGGTTACTATATTGAAGAAAAACTGTTCTATAAAGTTGAAAAAAAAGGTAAAGAGCTATGAATACTTTAACAAGATACTGTATATGTGCAATGTCACTGATCAGTTCAGCAGGTTCAGTACCTTTCAGTCAACTAAACCACAAAGCTTGGAGATGGAGTTTTCCTGTCTTCTCTCTGACTGAAAATATAAAACAGCACGGAAAGTCAGCAAACGCTGGACTTCATTTGGATGTCAATGAAAAATCAGTGTCTATATCAGATATGAGGAATAACAAGAAATAACTTGTGTTTTACCTAACACCATTTTTAAGAAACCATTGGTAAAAAGTTTACATTTGCATCACTGCTTACAGGTCAGATTTTCTTAATTCGAGAATTGTTGTCGGGTGCCACATAAAATCATTTTGAAGGCTGCAAATGGCCCCCCTGACTGAAGCCTGCATCAGTCAGGAGACATAACAAAATAACAACATACTTCAAAAACAGAATATGCCAACAATAATATAAAAATAATAGGTTTTTGAGTATTATGCAGTTTTTTTGTGAAAGGATTCTTCATAAAATGAAGAACATTATAGAGAGCCCTAAGCATGCTCTTCATGAGACTGCCCTACAACAACAGTGTCTTCAGTCAGAGGCTTCTCCAGATCTGCTTTAAGACAGACCACCACAGGAGATCCTTCCTGCCCACAGCCATCAGCATCTACAACGGCTCTTTGAAGAAACCTGCATAATATGAGCTACAACAAGATTTAATCTCCCCTTGGGATGAATAAAGTATTTTTGGATTGAATTGAATTGAGTTTTGTGATTATTTGGAGTTAAAATGGAAATTGAACAATACATTTTATTAATTGCACAGCGCTACCTGTAACCAGGACATGAACTGGTTCAATGTTATTCTGATTAGTTGTTGGCTCTTCAGGTATACCAATTTACAATTGTAACAAAAAAACTACCATTCTCATCATATAAAAATTATTTAAATTTCTTTCACATAGATTCTCCTTTTATTTATTATTTTACTTTTTGATCTTTTATAAATGCTATACATTTCATTTTCATATGGTGGCACATTAAAGAGAAGGTAAAACCAACTATCTAATGAATAGTGCAATCTGCATTAAAAGCTCCAATTCCAAAACGGAGATATAAGCTGAGAGCAGACCTTTCTCTTTGCTTCATCACATTTGCTAATGAAAAGACTGTGCACATTAAGCACCACTTGGACAACCACATGTATATTCATTAATTCAAAATTAAATTTTAACACAGACCCCAGGAACGTAAACAAATATCATTTACACATTGAGTATTCCAGCATTATACCCTCTCAAAAAGCTTTGTGGAGATGCACAGCCTTTAAATAATGTATTTCCAAACATCAAGAATTGATTCAATTTAGTTGGCTGCTAACAAGAACCTTTGCAGACAAGAAGCCTTGTGTAACTTTTCAAATGCACAGCAGGTAGCGAAACAAATGGTACTAAAACTTTGGATGTTTAAAGAAAGTAGGAGGCTTGTGTCTATCCATTCTGCTAAGATAGGTTACTTAGGGGGCTTCCTGAGGCTTTTGTCTACATTGCTTGAAGTCAGGATGGAGGCGAGTAGGAGGAAAGTCAAAGCGCAGCAGCTCCCAAGCAGACAACATGATTCACACAAGCAAATGGTTTGATGAGCTCTCCCTATGTCATCTGAGACTTTTAAAGGTCTGTGATCTTTAAGACTTGGGTTTTATACTCTCCTTTGCTCTAATGATGTTTAGAGCATTGTGCTTAAAATAACCAGGAGGTAGAATATGTTCTTTTTAACAATCACTCTAAAGTACGTGAAGTATACTGCCTTGCAAAAGTATTCGCATTTTGACATATTACAAAGACAAACTGGATTTATTTTGGTAGGATTGTACACTGCTCAAAAAAATAAAGGGAACACTTAAACAACACAATATAACTCCAAGTAAATCAAACATCTGTGAAATCAAACTGTCCACTTAGGAAGCAACACTGATTGACAATCAATTTCACATGCTGTTGGGCAAATGGAATAGACAACAGGGGGAAATCTTTGAAGGTTTGCTGTGTCTGTCAGCGTAGTGTCCAGAGCCTGGAGGCGCTACCAGGAGACAGGCCAGTACACCAGGAGACGTGGAGGAGGCCGTAGAAGGGGAAACAACCCAGCAGCAGGACCGCTACCTCCACCTTTGTGCAAGGAGGAACAGGAGGAGCACTGCCAGAGCCCTGCAAAATGACCTCCAGCAGGCCACAAATGTGCATGTGTCTGCACACAACGATTAGAAAAACCGACTCCATGAGGATGGTATGAGGGCCCGACGTCCACAAAATGGGTGGTGCTCCACGCCAACACCGTGCACGACGCTTGGCATTTGCCAAAGAACACTAGGATTGGCAATTCGCCATTGGCGCCCCTAGCTCTTCACAGATGAAAGCAAGTTCACACTGAGCACATTGGACAGACGTGACAGAGTCTGGAGAAAACCGTGGAGAGCGATCTGCTGCCTGCAACATCCTTCAGCATAGACCGGTTGGCAGGGGGTCAGTAATGGTGTGGGGTGGCATTCTTTAGAGGGCCGCAAGGCCCTCCATGTGTTCGCCAGAGTAGCCTGCCCGCCATTAGGTACGAGATGAGATCCTCAGACCCCTTGTGAGACCATATGCTGGTGCGGTTGGCCCTGGTTTTCCCTAATGCAGGACAATGCTAGACCTCATGGGTGGGGGTGCGTCAGCAGTTCCTGCAAGATGAAGACATTGAAGCTATGGACTGGCCCACCCGTTCCCCAGACCTGAATCCTTTGAGCACATCGGGACATCATGTCTCGCTCCCACCCCCCAAACGTCACGTTGCACCACAGACTGTCCAGGAGTTGGCGGATGCTTTAGTCCAGGTCTGGGAGGAGATCCCTCAGGAGACCATCCTCCGTCTCATCAGGAGCATGCCCAGGAGTTGTAGGGAGGTCATACAGGCACATGGAGGCCACACACAATACTGAGCCTTATTTTGACTTGTTTTAAGGACATTACATCAAAGTTTGATCAGCCTGTAGTGTATTTTTCCACTTTAATTGTGTGTGACTCCAAATCCAGGCCTCCATTGGTTAATAAATTTGATTTCCATTGATGATTTTTGTGTGATTTTGTTGTCAGCACATTCAACTTTGTACAGAACATTTAATGAGAATATTTCATTCATTCAGATCTAGGATGTGTTATTTGAGTGTTCCCTTCATTTTTTTTAGCAGTGTATAAGACACCAAAACAAAGTAGTACATACTTTTGAAGGTAAGGTAAACAAGACATGATTTTCATAATTATTTAGCAAAAATCGAAAAATGCACGTTGCATGTTTGTCTGCCTTTTGTGTTTTTGTACATGTTTTCAGCTATTTTGGGGGATTACTCTACCAGCTGGATTTTGACAGGGAGATTCAAACACATGAATATGCTTTGATCTAAACCACTGAATTGGAGGTCTGGATGTATGTTTAGGGTCCTTGTTCTGCTGAAAGACGAACCTCTGCCCCAATTTCAAATCTTGAGCACCCACGAACAGATTTTCTTTCAGGATTGTGCTATTTTTAGCTCTATATTACATATTCCTATTACTCTGAACATCTTTCATGTCCCTGTTGAAGTCAAGCATCTCCTCAGCATTATGCAGCCACCGTAATATTTCATAATGAGGATATAGTGTTCAGGGTGATCTCAAGTGTTACTTTACCTTCAAACATTGTGCTTTGCATAATGGAAAAAGGTCAGTTTAAGTCTCATCTAACTAAAGCACCTTCTACCACGTGTTTGTAGTTTCCTCTACAAGGATTGTGACAAACCACATACAGACGTTCTTATGAGTATGTTATTTAGAGCTTGTGTCAGCTTGTTTCGACTGTGGCTCAGTGGGTAGAGTACTTGTCTTACAGTCGGAAGGTTGAGGGTTCCCTCTGTCACATGTCGATGTGCCCCTGGGCAAGGCACATTGACATGTGTACGCGATAGTGAGTGTGATTGGGTGAATGTGGCTATAGTATAAAGCGCTTTGACCAGTTACTAGGACTGGAAAAGAGCTGTATATATTCAGTCCATTTACCATTTATGAATTAACACAAAAAAATATATTGTTTGTAGAAATGAAAAGGCAGTTTTGTATATTTATGTTTTTTACTATTTTTTTGTTTTCTTGATTTATATGTGCATTTGGAAACAATAAAGACTTATCTGAGTCAGGCATTACTGTATTTAAATGAAGTGCTTCACACATACAGTATATTAAGCATATTGTTTCAGTGCTAAATTATACAGGACACACAGTTGCTTTAGCGATCCCGCTGCATGTTTTGAAAGTAAACATAGCAAACTGATGATGGCGGATTAACTTGTATGGACGGATCTTATTTATACATGCAAGAAGTGCTGCCTGGATTTCAAATCACCAGCAGACTGAGTGTAATATTACACTCACCCAGTCAGGTGCATGGGGCAGAGGCCTAGCTGTTCTGAATGGGAGAAAATAATTTGGGGGCAGAAACTAATGCATTTTATTCCCAAAATGCACATGTAACGATTCTGGCAGCAAATTCCCAGGCAGCTGGCTGGATAAACCAGGAGCAAAGCTAAATTTGAGGCATTTATTTCTTTTGAATTACTCTGATTCGCCCAGTCAAACTATCACAGATTAAATCTTCAGGCCTATTTTGCTGCTGAAAATAAAAATGTTCTTTTCTAGAGATCAGGGTTTTTTTGTTGCTATTAACACACCACATGTGCAGCATTCAATTGCTGTCTCTTAGACCATTAAAAGCAATCTCGGCGAAGAGGTTCTATTTATCAGGGTTTTCATCAGTATTAAGTTTTTCAAATCTAAAACAGGTATGACTTTGGGGAGTCATTTCTTTCTTGTTTGCTGCTGTGACATGTTTATTTATTTGCCTGAATGGGTAAATATTTCCTCTCTGGTGCAAACCAGGTGGTTTGTAGCTGAAGCATTCTTGAGGGAATATAAGCATTGAGGATATCTTTTTTAGTGTGTGTAGCGACAAGGTAACCAGCAAATAATGCCATCCAGTGTCACTCAGGAAGCTAAAACCAATGTGCAAGCAGATTTCAGCCCTGGGGCTCAGACTGCTCACACTGTCAGCTTCCTTATCGCAAAATAAAGGCTAGCTTTCACTGTTTGTAAACAAGAAATTTAAACTGCAGGCCAAAACATGTGCCTCATCCATAGCATTTGCTCTTCAGAAAAAACTAGTTCAGGCCTGTATTCACCTGTCAAAAGTGGGCTGAGGCATTTAAATCATCTGCCATATGCAGAGGAAGATAATGTGTAAGTTCAGAGACTGCCTACCAAATTATTTCAGAGGATTAACTTTCTGACTGTCATCTTTGCCTCGCTATGCTTGGCATTCTGAGGCTTGCTGACTCTCTGGACAAACAGCTAACCCTTTCAAAGTGGTGGCTGTAGCTCCCTCCCATGGCCTTTTCAAACTAGAAGCTTTATTTTATTTCTCTGAATTCAATTCAATTCAATTTAGTTTTATTGATATAGCATCAATTCACAACACATGCCATCTCAAGGCACTTCACAAAGTCAAATCAATCAAATCATACAGATTTCAAGTCAGGTACATACATTCCAATTAATCCTATCAAACAGTGCCGTCAGATTCAGTTATTTATTCACATTGGTTAAAACGTTTTTATATCTAAGAAAACCCAGCAGATTGCATCCAGTCAGTGACTTGCATCATTCACTCCTCCTGGATGAGTATGTAGAGACAGTGGACAGTCACTGGCGTTTACTTTGAAGCAATCCCTCATACTGAGCATGCATGTAGCGACAGTGGAGAGGAAAAACTCTCTTTTAACAGGAAGAATCCTCCAGCAGAACCAGGCTCAGTGTGAGCGGCCATCTGCCACGACCGACTGGGGGTTTGAGAGAACAGAGCAGAGACACAAAACACACAGAAGCACTGATCCAGGAGTACTTTCTATGGGAAAGAAAAGTAAATGTTAACGATGTAGCTCCATTAGTGGTTTCATCTAGGAAGAAAAAACAGATAATGCAATTAGTCACAGTAAAGGCTAGGTCAGTAGCTATGTCTACAAGAAAAATAGTGTTAAACACTGAAAGACAGGGCCAAGTGTATCATCTGTAGAAGGTGAGCATTAAGTTGTTGGCAGCAGAAGCTTGGACGATGCCCCCTTCCAGGAAGGTGTCACAGGTAGACACAGAGTCAGGACAGGTGTAGCTTCTAGGAAGAGAAAAGAGAGACAACATAAAAGCTGAAATAACAGCAAATAAAGCAAAATTGGAGAGTAGTATGAGAATGTAGCAGAGAGAGTGAAAGTGGTCATTATATGCTCCAGCAGCCTAAGCCTATAGCAGCATAACTACAGAGATAGCTCAGAATAGCCTAAGCCACTCTAACTATAAGCTTTATCAAAAAGGAAAGTTTTAAGCCTAGCCTTAAAAGTAGACATTTTTGTCCCCCTCACGGACTAAAACGGGGACCTTGTTCCACAGGAGAGGACCCTGATAACTAAAGGATCTACCTCCATTCAATTTCTAGAGACTCTAGGAACCACCAGAAAAACCTGCAGTCTGAAAACAAAGTCTTGTTAGGAAAATATGGAACAATCAGATCTCTGAGGTATATGGGCTAGTCTTTAAAGGGGCTTTTTTGTGGAAGGAGAATTTTAAATTCTATTCTAGATTTAAAGGAGCCAAGAAGGGAAGCTAAAAAATAAGAGAAAATGATCTCTCTTAATTTTCATAGAACCTGTGCGCATTTGGACAGTTTAGGTTTTTAAAACAAATTTTTTGGGGGGACATCCTGATGTAAAAATTTCAATGCCCAGCCTTGAAGTAAAAATGATAGACTTTTTTTTAGCATCACCTGTATGGCATTTCAAATTTTTGGGGAAAATTTTCCCGAGGGTGAAAGAAGGAAAATCCTGAAACCTGTTTAGAGGGATTTAAATGACATGACGTGGAGCTAAAATTTAGACATAAGTTTGTTTCAAACGAAAAAAAATTTTAACCCGAAAAATAAAAGTTTGTTCAAGGAAAAAAAAATTTAAACCCGAAAAATAAAAAAGTTCAAAAGAAAAAAAATTTGAAGTTTTGCAAAAGAAAAAAAAAAAAAAAAATGATGTGAAACTGGGGAAAAAAAATTCAAAAAATACTTTTTAGATTCAATTTCTTTTTTGACCCGCAGATTTTTTTTTTGGCTTTAAACTTCTGGCCCTGTTTTGGCGGGGGGGGGGCCTCAGTCACGGGGTGCGGAATCTGACTGACCCTCAACACAGTGGCTGAACAACATTTTCCCCAAGTGTTGCATTCGGGATGTGGGGACTGGAATTTTCTGTAAAATCATCGTATTCTAATATGTGATTGGTTTTGAAAGATAACAGCTCACCGATAGAAAAATTTTACAGAATACGGGGGCACAAATCTCAGGGGAGAAAAATGATCTTGACCGATTCAAGCATTTTAAGTCCGTGTTGGAGATTTCCCAGCTCTCAACATAAAGCAAATGAACCCCCAATAACCGGCGGGAATAAAAACCAATGCAAAACGAGCCGGTATTTTCCGAATATCCTTGCAAATTTTCCCCCCCTGGATTTTTTTTCACAAGGAGGACTCGGTTTGGGTTTTGGTTTGCATTTTTATTAAAAAGTGTTTGTTTTTATTTAGGAAGGACCACGCCAGGGGCAAACTGAAATACGGGCCCCCGGGGAAACCCCCCGGTGGACTGCTGCTAGGGGGGAGGGGGTTCACCTTAGTGGTAAATCAGTACAGAATCAGAATCCCCCCTTTTTGCCAATTTTGTACATACAAAAAGGAATTTGACCCCCGGTCCCTTTGCTCTTTTTTTTTTTGTTTTGCACTCCCCAATATACATATTTACAATGTAAAAATTTACACATATAAAAATAAATAAAAAGGTGCATTTTTCAAAAACGTATGCGTTGTTTTTTTATTATTGAAGTTCAACAGAGAAAAAACCGAGGAAAAACTGGCTCGTGGGGCTGGTTTTAGTGAACAGTCTCTGTAGCGTTTCCCCGAAAGGCAGAACTCTAAAAATTTATTTTTCAGAGTGTGTGGGATCTGCAGAGATTTTGCAGTCTTTTCCTGACCCCTTTAAACCTGTAAATCTTTTATGGAGGGGGGAAAGGGAGCCCGATGATTTTTCTCTGCGTCCTGATATTCTTGCATCTGGACCTGTCCTGTTTTTTGGGGTGAACCAAACCCACTTTAGATGGATGAAAACAGGAAGATGAAAGATGGCAGTGAGAAGATGACCAGCACTCCTGGGGAAGGTTGTACTTCTTTTTCCCAGGAATACAGTCTCTGCGGGCCTTCTTTTTGAACAGGTCTATTGGAAGACCACTCAGGCCTCAGAGAGGTGGTTCCAAGAACCCGAAGTATCCACAGCCGGGCACGGTGTTTTTTAGGGTGGTGAGGGGGGGATGGGGCCCGGTGTTTTTAAAAAATCCACTACCATCTCCAAGTCTTGATGGGTTTAGTTCCAGGCAGTTTGACTCACCCGTGTATCAGGTGATCCCTTCCGTCTGTATGCGACCATCACCGTCCCGGATCAGTCCAATGACAGTGGGTGTCATCTGCAAAAATTAAGGAGTTTCAGGACGAGTCCGCTGGGGTGCAGTCTTTGTTACAGGGAGAAGAGGGGTGGGGAAGAAACACACGCCCCGGGGGGGACAGTACTTATTGATCTGGTTCGGGAGAAAATGCTCCCCAGTCCACCGCTGCTGTGGTCCCTCAGGAATGTTTGGATCCATGATAGGTGGAGGGTGGGACGTTGACTGGGTGAGCTTTTGGGGGAGGGTGTCTGGGATGATGGGTTGAAGGCCGAGCTAAGCCCACAAAAGGACCTGGCGTGGTCCGGGCGGGCGGGGTTGCAGGTGAAGTGTAGACCTAAGTTAACAAATCATCTGCCGACCTGTTTGCCGTAAGCAAACGCAGGGGTCCCGTAGAGGGCCTGTGATGTCTTTCAGGTGCTTAACACCACCGCCAAAGGATTTTATGACCACAGACGTCAGGGTAAGGCCTTTAGTCATTTAATCCTAGGATGGTGGGGGTTTTTTGGGGGACTGGGGGGATGGTGGACGTTTGAAGCAGGAGGGGACCTCACACTTTGCCGTGACTTTTGAAGACCGGGGAAGACGGAGCGAGTTTATTTGCAAGGCTTTCAGGCATGAGGGGGGACTTATGGGTCCTCCAGCTTTCTTTTTTTTTATGTCGAAAGAGCCTATTACATCTTCCTCAGAGTCTTTTTTGGGGAGGGGAGGACTAAGGTAGGGGGGTTTGGGGCTTTACTGGTCGAATTTGTTTCTGAAAAGGGATGTGGAGGGGGTTGGTTTTAGGTGTGAATGGCTTCTTGTCATGTAGAAAGCCCTTTTAGCGGTTAGCCAGGTGAGGACTTTGTTCAGGAAGGGTGGTGGGGCTTCTATAGGCAGTCAGGTTTCTCAGACCCCGTCCATACAGCCGAAGTGTCACCAGAGAAAGGTGTTTTCCCCTTTTCACTGTAGTTTCTTCTGCTTTGATCTCCTTTGTTGTCTGTTTCCCGGCCGCCTGACCGCCCCAATTTCCCCTCTGTGAGCTTTTTTCCCTTTCCCTGCGCAAATTCCTGGGGTGGGTGAACCATAGCTTTTTGTTCCCAAAGGTAGAAGGTCTTGGTCGGGACAACGGTCCTCACAAAACTGATGTATGATGTCACCCCATCAGTTTTGTTGTTTAAATCAGTGGCTGAGGTTTTTAAAAACAGTCCAGTCTGTGCATTCAAAAGCAGGCCCGTGCATCGCTTCGTTCCCCAGTCCCCTTTTTAACATGTGAACCAGGGTTTGGAAGCTCTTGTTTCGTTTTAAGTTTGGGGGAGGTGGATAAGGCAATATCCAAAAATCCCAGAGCAAACCCTGGTAACGCATGGTATGAGTCCTTAAAAACTGTGTAACATGGTCCGTGTGTTTTTCTCTGGTGGGACACTTAATAGCTGTCTGTATTTTGGGAGCTCTTGGAGAGATTTGCGCTGAAAATTCCCCCCTATTATGATGAAAGAGTCGGGTGTTTTTTCTCCACGTCTGTAATCAGCTCAGCAAGATGTTTTTCCGGGCAGAAATGCAGCCTGCGGTGGAAAAAATGAGCCGTTATTATGAACAGGAAAAAATCCTCGGGGAATAAAACGGGTTTTAGATTATGGAAATGACCCAGATCCGGACTACATGTTTCCCCACACTTTTTTGTCTTGCACCCAAACTTGTTTATATAAAAGCAAATTTGCCTCCTCCTTTTTCCCTGATGCCCCTCTGCAATCCGCTCTGAACAGCTGGAAGTCCGGGAACAGCATGCGCGGGTCCGGGATGTTTTCCTCAGCCATTTCTCGGTGAAGCCGAGAACCGCTGATCTGCGGAGTTCCGAGTTTTATCCGGTGAGAGAACGCAAATCGTCCATCTTGTTGCTTAGAGAGGCGCATTTGCCAGATGTATTGAAGGCAGTGGTGTGCGAATTCCTCTTTTGCGTAGATTACCGGGCGCCAGCTCACTCAGAAGCCAGAAGCTCAGTGACCTCGGATGCTGAAAGTATGGGTGAAAAATCCAAAGGACTCTCTGATGTCGGAAGTTCTCTCTACTGAATGAGACCACCGAATGGTGCCCCGAGACCTACAGTATCTGGGGCTCAAAAACATATAAACACACAAAATACAAACAAGGAGGAGAGCGACCGCTCCAGGCTGCCTCGTCGGCGCCATCTTGGTGATCACGTTATATAATATATATATATATATAGATATATTTATATATATAAATATATATATATAATATACATATATTATCTGATATATATATATATATATATATATAACGTATATATATATATTTATATATAATATATATATATTATAGATGATATATATATATAGTTATATATATAGGATAGATAGATATATATAGATATGTATATATATATATTTATATATAATAATATATAATAATATATATAGGATAGATAGATAGATAGATAGATTATATTCTATATATATATATATTAATATAGATAATTATAAATCTCCGTTTGTGTCAGAGAGGTGCACAGTGCATCTCTCTGCTATATATATTATCTATTATATATATATATAATAATACATATATATAATATATATATTATATTATAATATATATATAGATATTAAAACCCCCCAGTTTGGTCGTGAGCGGGACACTGTCTTAATAGGGTAATGGGAGGGTAACAGTATGGAAGCTGCAGAGAGGAGTGTTCAACTACGACCCTGCTTCCTGGTCTGAACCCTGGGTTGTCAGAGTTTTGGAGAACCAATAAATTCGGCCAGATTCCTAGAAAGAAGAGCTGCTCCATTCACAGTGGGGTGGATGCTGTCTCTTCGGATCAGGCCAGGCTTTCCCCAAAATGTTTGCCAATTATCAATGTAGCCCACATTATTTTCAGGACACCACTTAGAAAGCAAGCGGTTCAGTGACAAAATGCAGCTGAACATGTCGTCACTGGTCAGACCAAGGAGGGCACCAGAGAAAATTATGGAGTCCGATATTGTTTTGGCAAACTTACACACCGAAGAAACACTAACTTCGGTGATCTCCAGTTGGTGTAACCGGGTGTCATTACCACCAATGTGAATAACAATTTTACTGTATTTACACTTGTCCTTAGTCAGCAGTCTCGGGTACATTTGATGTTGCCTATTCTGGACCCTGGCAAACATTTGACTATGGTCGCTGGTGTCTCTAGTGCCACGTTTCTGACTATGGAGCTGACAATTACCAGAGTTGGCTTCGCAGCGGGTGTGTCGCTGAGCGGGGAAAATCTGTTAGAAATACAAACGGGTTGGTGGTGACCTGTTGGCTGGGATCTAGGACTATGCTTTCTACGTACCGTTACCCAGCCGGCCTGAGGCCCCGGCTGCACGGTGTTGGGACCCAGCCATGGATTTCAACATTAAAACTCCGGTACAAACTCTTCTAGAGTTTTCAAAATAAATTGCATTTACCTGAATTCCAGCAACTGTGAAAGGGGTCTCAGGCAGACTTCCCAGATGCCGTGTCTGAATAGAGCACCCTCCTCTCCCACAAGCCGACCTCTTTCCCACGCGCTTCCAAGGACCGGATAGGGGAGACAAGCGCGCTAATGTCTTTTGCTGGCAAAAAGACATAATCTCTTCAAACTGGATCGCAAGAGCTCATATGATCACCGTCCTATCAAGACATAAGTTTATAGTGATAACTGTTTGTGTATCTCCATATTCATCGAAAAATGGATTAAGTACAGGCCTGGCTTGACTTTCTCTCCAGGCCTGCTGAAGCAACGGTGTCCCAGAAAAGTCCCCAGCGAGACGCGTCTCTAGAACCCGAGTGAAGTCAGTTTTTCTTGCCTGAGAGAAGGACGACGAGTACCACATCACTGGTACGTGCATTGTTGGCCGGCCACGAACGGGCCCGCCCACCCACAGCTACGTTTAGGCTTTAGCGAAAAGGCTAACCGCTTGTTGTTCAACTTCGCGCCCCGACAGCTTTTCCTCACATGGTCAGATGTTAGGTTTGGGCAGAGTAATAATATAAAGATTTTAGGGTGAAATGATCTACACGTTTGTACATTTTTATGAGTTTGGTTTTGTTTTGTGAACTGCTTCTCTTAGAGCTAGTAGCTGACCACGTGATCAGCTTTGTGTTCTGTGTTTTATGTGTGTTTTAAAGTTAAGACAAACTTTAGTTAAGGGTGATTTTAAACACAGAAGGTTGCTCATATCGCGCTGTCCGCCTTATGCATTTAAACCCTTTTATTGACCCTGTCTTTAAAGGTATTTGTTTTGATTCTGTGCTACGCTAGCTATAGGCCTCCTTTGTTAGCTTTAACTGGCTAACATCTTAAGAACACGTCTTGCTACAGAATATTTTGACAGAAAAGTTGTTAATTTTTCAAGTTAGTGAATAATGATCCTAAACATTATTTTACTAAATCTGTAACTAAGTAAACACCATTAAGCCCCCATTTCTCCAAATATTTGGCTCTTTCAAATATTCCCTATAATATTTCTTCAAATATTATTTTAATAAAAAAGGCAACTAATAGACACCATTTTGAGAACATTATTCACCAGAAGGTTGGTTTTATTCAAGATCATTTTAAAACATTATTTTTGATAAAATAATATTTTTATCTCGGATCTTGCATTGTGAATGGTTGTCTAAACGTTTGCTAAATGTTACTAAGTTGGTTGCAAGAGTGACTTAACTTCACTTCCAGATTCTTCAAGATAACCTGGTTCTCAACAATAAACATTGCATGGTAATGTTGCAGTCCACTCTTTTGGTCCATGATTTTCAATCATCCTTAACCAACTGTTTTATATTGTACATAGCTCATTAGTCTTCGTTATTCTTTATCCTGCTTGGTAGTTTATATGGATTGTTCAGCACAGTAAAGAGTTTGTTGATTGAAATATGGTTGACATTTGAGTTGATTATTTTTGTTAGAAAAAAAATAAATTCTTGTATTTTAGAAATTGTGGTGAATTCATTCATGTGTGTACAGAGTTTATGCTGCTTCAATAATGTCAGAGCTTGGCTCACACCTTTCAACTTTTTCCTAATACCATCGCCTTACTGGGCTGGTTTTCACAGGACAACCCTTAACAGACCGAAATATGATTTGATAAAATATTAAAATATTAATATTAAATAATATTGTCAGATTAATAATCACAACAGCGGGCTCAGCTGAAGGACTGCTACGGGGAGCTATCCTCGGTGGCTCTGCGCTGGCTAAGGGGCCTCCGGTTTTTCAACAGCGCAGAGCCGGTTTTTCAACAGCGCAGAGCCGGGCCTCCAATTCTGACACCTGGTGGAGCTAAAGCTAACGCTAAGCTAGCGACCCCTTACCACTACGATAAAAAAACTTGTAAGACATGGAGGGTCCCCAAACGTTAAATGCAGCAACAGAAAATCTGTGTTTTAACGTGCTTATGTATCAGAACAAGTCAGAGATATCATAGTAAAGAGAAATCAGATCAGTCGAGAGAGCCTTCATACACCAAATAATCCACCGAGTGCAACAGTGAAAACAGGAAGTGACGAATACGCCTTACCACTGAATCAAACTGAATTTTTTTGGCTCTGTGTTTGGGACCAGTGTTTTCCTAAATAATAAACATTTCATCTTTGGATCCTCATCAAGAACAACATAGCCAATTTCTTCATTCATCCTTTTTTCAGTCATTTAATCCTTGCCAGTAGCGTATGCTGAGAGACAGTCCCAAACTATGATATTTCCACCATCAAAACTTTAAATTTTTGTCTCAGACTAGATTTTGAGCAATATTTTGTTGGTTTGTCCAGATTTTTCGCAGAAGGCTTTAACCAAGCTTCAATATGCTTTCACTTCAGCTGTAGATTCAAGTGCAGTATGCAAGCATCAAAAGTCATTGTGCTTGAGTACTTTACTTATTGTGTTTACAGAAAACTCTACCAGCTAATTAAATTTTTTCCTATAGCTGTAATATTCTTCTGGCTATTCTTTGACTCCTCTGTCAGAAATGTTGTCAAGAGCATGTGGCCATTGCTGGTTTATGGTAAAGGATGTTGTTTCCTCTTCTGGATTATATCCCCAATGGTGCTCACTTGAAAATTAATGAATTTAGAATTACGTCTGCAACCGATTAGCATATTTTGCAACAATAAGGATGTAGATCGTGCCTTTCCACTTATTCATTGCCTTAGTTTTATGGATGTGTATGTATGAATTCTTAGATTGTTACGGGCATGTGGTGTGATTTTCAGTTCAATAGGCTCATTAAAAATTTATTTAACAAGAAGAAAATTGTGTTGAATACTTATTTTTCTCTCAGTATGCACACATTCACAATTACCACAAATAAAATGTATCATTTATGCGTATGCCGAGAGAATGTAGCACTAAACAGAATCCTAATATTACTTTCCAAACTGACGGGGAAAGAAGAGGAAAAAAAGCTATGCTCCCTGACTAAATCTGTACAAACATAGACAATTACACACTTTTTCTTCTTGCAGGTTTAAAGCTTGCAGCTACAGTGTTGAGTTGCCATTGTGTAGCGTGTGGAAAAATGTTAGCAATAAGTTGTTTTGGAAGCCAGATCTCTCCCTGAAGCAAAATCTCCGCTGACCTGCTGCAGACATCCTGCCATGCTCTCTCTGGATCTGAGACGAACTGACTGAGACTACACATCATTGAATCTTCAATATTTGTTTAAAATATATTACTGCTCAATATGGGTTCAGGGTATTTGTGCACAAATAGGGATTTATCAAGCATATAGCAGGAGCCCTTCTTGGCCTGGATGTCTGCTAACAACCGAAGGCATGAAACAGAAGGAGAAAAGATAGTTTGTTTGGAAGAAACTAATGCTGGCAAATTATATGGAAATAAATGTTACCACTGCTTTAAAAAAAACTACATATAACTTACAACACCCCACTTATCTTTGCTAAAGCTTCCATCTATGGCTGAGGGTAATTGAACTGGCAATCAGACCCAAAACAGTTCCTTTCAAATAGATACATGCTGTGTTTAGGGTTTTATTTAACAAGATAAGCATCATAAGTTTAAAAACAAAAGTAGGAGATAATGTTTTAAATAATTGGGCCACACTCCCACAGTATTAACACATAGGCAGCTGTGACATTGCTGTGATTCAGCTGTGCGTCAGCTACCAGCCAATTAGATGGGAGGCTGCAAGAATTGGCATATCTGTAAGGATGCAGCCCAAGCAGGAGATAGAGGTAAAAGCTTGGATTGATAGAGGAAGACATGGATAATGATATGTTCTGAGACAGTTGGGGCAAATATAGTAAGCCAAGACAATATAGACTCCTCATCTGACTGCTTTCAGATGCTGAAAGGGGTTGCTAATGAAAGACTGGTGCTTTTGGAACATTGAGGCACACGAGACAAGCTCTGTCACATTCAGTGGATTCAAACAAGACTGTAATTCTGGCTTTGCCCTACATTCAGCTCTGTACCCCTCTACCTAAAATAATTCTCCAGTGTGAGCCTCCACCAACACCATTACTGTCTTTTTTAAGGGGGCATCTGCCAGTCACCTCCCTATGGACAACTTTAATGGGACTTTTAAAGTTTTGAGGATTTTATTTCTTTTTAATAAAGAGGAATTACATTTTAGCTGCGGCATTTTAGGAACATGGGTTAAATGTACCCCAAACAATCAATGTAATGCTGGATTTATAAAATATCTGTAAGTATGCCACAACATATGAACTGTTTTGCTGCCAACAATAGTCATTAATGTAAAAAAAAAGAAAACCTTTCATATTTACATTTAACAATTTATCAAAGCTTTTGATTCATGATAACTAATTTATCTAATATGCTAAAACATTCTTTCTACAATAAAGAGAAAATTGTGTAAAATTAAATACTATTTATAATATATATAGTAATGGGATGTAAACAAAATTTTTTCTAGTCAAGCTTTGCATTTAAAATGCTTCATACTAGATTAAGTGGCTTGTCCAGGAGCACATCGACATGTGGTGGAGGAAGAAGATGAAAGGCAAACAACAAATCTCCAAATGCAAGATGACTACTTGAGCCGGTCACCCTATGAATACTTCAATTTAATTCAATTCAGTTTATTTGTGTAGCTCCAATTTACAACATATGTCGTCTTACAGCACTTTACACAGTCAGTTCAATCAAATCATACAGATTTCAAGTCAGGTACATACATTCCAAATAATCCTACCAACTACCAATCTGCGCATTCAGATTCAGTTTATTACTCAAATTGGTTAAAAAATGTTCTATGTAAGGAAACCGAGCAGATTGCATCGAGTCAGTGACGTGCATTATTTACTCCTCCTTGCATGTAGCAACAGTGGACAGTCACTGGCGTTGACTTTGCAGCAATCCCTCATACTGAGCATGAATGTGGCGACATTGGAGAGGAAAACTCCCTTTTAACAGGAAGAAACCTCCAGCAGAACCAAGCTCAGTGTGAGCGGCCATCTGCCATGACCGACTGGGGGTTAGAGAAAACACACCAGAGACACAAAAAGAACACAGAAGCCCTGAACCAGAAGTACTTTCTATAGGTTAGAAAAGTAAAACATTAATAGTTATAGCTCCTTTAGTGGCTTCATCCAGGAGAGAAAGACAGCTAAGCTGATGAACTCTGAGCCAGTTTTCAAGTATAAAAGAGAGAACATACACTAACATACAGTTAGTCACAGTAAAAGCTCAGCCAGTAGCTATGTCTAGGAGAGACAGGATTAAATACTGAAAGACAGGGCAAAGTTTTTCATCTATATACGGTGAGCATTACGTTTTTGGCAGCACCAGCTTGGTTAATGTCCCACTCCAAAAAGGTGACACAGCTAAACACAGAGCCAGGCCAGATATAGCTTCTAAGAAAAAAAACAGACAGACAACATAGAGTTAAAAGCTGAAATAACAGCAAATAAATTAGCAGAGAGTGAAAGTGATCATTATGTCCTCCAGCAGCCTAAGCATATAGCAGCATAACTACAGAGATAGCTCAGGATAACCTAAGCCTCTCTAACTATAAGCTATTTCAAAAAAGAAGGTTTTAAGCCTAGCCTTAAAAGTAGACAGGGTGTCTGCCTCACGGACTAAAACTGGGAGCTTGTTCCACAGGAGAGGAGCCTAAAAACTAAAGGATCTGTCTCCCATTCAACTTCTAGAGAGTCTAGGAACCACCTGTAAACCTGCAGTCTGAGAACGAAGTACTCTGTTAGGATATATGGAACAATCAGTCCAATCAAATGCATGATCATTAAGGGCTTTGCATGCGAGATGGATAATTCTAAATTCTAATCTGGATTTAACAGGGAGCCAGTGAAGGGAAGCTAAAATAGGAGAAATATGATCTCCCTTTTAAATTTTCATCAGAACTCTTGCTGCAGTATTTTGGATCAGCTGAAGGCTTTTAACTGCATTTTTTGGACATCCTGATAGTAAAGAATTACAATAGTCCAGCCTTGAAGTAACAAATGCATGGACTAGTTTTTCAGCGTCACTGCTGGACAGGATATTTCTAATTTTGGCAATATTCCGGGGATAAAAGAAGGAAATCCTAGAAACCTGTTTAATATGGGATTTAAATGACATGTCCTGGTCAAAAATAACTAATATTTTTTACTTTAGTACCGGAGGTCAATATAATGCCATCCAGATTAAACGATTGACTAAGCAGTTTCTTTTTCAAAGACTCTGGTCCAAAGACGACAGCTTCTGCCTTCTCTGAATTTAGAAGCAAAAAATTTAAAGTCATCCACGTTTTTATGTCTTCAAGACATGCTTGTAGTCTATCTAACTGGTTGGGCTCATCAGGATTTATGGATAAGTAAAGCTGAGTGTCATCAGCATAACAGTGAAAATGTATCCCATGCTGCAAGATAATTTTACCTATTGGAAGCATATATATACTAAAGAACATTGGCCCAGGCACCGAACCCTTTGGTACTCCACAAATAACCCTGGAGACACCTCCTCCAGCTACTCCGGGGGGTACGCAAGGCGTTCCCAGGCCAGCTGAGAGACATAGTCCCTCCACCATGTCCTGGGCCGTCCCCTGGGCCTCCTCCCGGTGGGATGTGCCTGGAACACCTCCGGAGGGAGGCGTCCAAAAGGCATCCGGTATAGATGCTCGAGCCACCTCAACTGGCTCCTGTCAATGTGGAGGAGCAGCAGCTCTACTCCGAGCTCCTCCCGGATGGCCGAGCTCCTCGCCCTATCTCTAAGCGAGTGCCCGGCCACCCTACACGAGGAAGCTCATTTCAGCCGCTTGTATCCGGGTTCTTGTTCTTTTGGTCATGACCCAAAGTTTATGACCATAAGTGAGGGTAGACCGACCGGTAAATCGAGAGCTTTGCTTTTCAGCTCAGCTTTCTCTTCACCACAACGGACGGGCACAGCGTCCCCATTACTGCGGCAGCCGCACTGATCTGTCTGTGAATCTCCATTCTCCCCTCACTCATGAACAAGACCCCAAGATACTTGAATTTCTCCACTTGAGGTAGAAACTCCCCTCCAACCGGAAGAGGGCAAGCCGTCCTTTTCCGGTCAAGAACCATGGCCTCGGACTTGGAGGAGCTGATCTTCATCCCAGCCGCTTTGCGCTCGGCTGCGAACCACCCCAGTGCATGCTGTAGGTCTTGGCTAGAGGGGGCCAGCAGGACCACATCATCTGCAAAAAGAAGAGACAAAATCCAATGGTCCCCAAACCAGACCCCCTTCGGCCCTTGGCTGCGCCTAGAAATCCTGTCCATAAAACTTATGAACAGGACCTGTGACAAAAAGGAGCCCTGCCGGAGTCCAACACGCACCGGGAACAGGTTTGACTTAGTGCCGGCAATGAGGACCAAACTCCTGCTCCGCTTGTACAGAGATCGGATGGCCTTTAATAAAGGGGCTCCAACTCCGTACTCCTGGAGCACCCCCCACAAGGCATCACGAGGGACACAGTCGAATGCCTTCTCCAGGTCCACAAAACACATGTGGACTGTTTGGGCAAACTCCCATGAACTCTCGAGTACCCTGCAGAGGGTATAGAGCTGGTCCAGTGTTCAACGGCCGGGAAGAAAACCACACTGCTTCTCCTGAAGCCGAGGTTCGACTATCGGCCGGACTCTCCTCTCCAATACCCTGGCATAGGCCTTACCAAGGAGGCTGAGGAGTGTGATCACCCTATAGTTGGAACACACTCTCTGGTCACCCTTCTTATGAAAGGGGACCACCACCCTGGTCTGCCAGTCCAGAGTCCAGAGGCACTGTCCCCGACCGACTCTGGACTGGTTAACACGCCTCAATGTTGAAGAGGTGTGTCAACCATGACAGCCCCACAACATCCAGAGACCTGAGGTACTCAGGGGGGATCTCATCCACCCCTTAAGCCCTGCCACCATGGAGCTTTTAAACCACCTCGGTGACTTCAGCCTAGGTGATGAAAAAGTCCCACCCCCGGTCCCCAGCCTCTGCTTCCACCAGGGAATGCGTGATGGCGGGATTGAGGAGATCCTCGAAGTACTCCTTCCACCGCCTAATAATGTCCCTAGTCCCTAGGCGACCCAGTTCGTGGATTGCCGCTGCGACAGGCACCGCAGACCTTATGGCCACAGCCATGGGTGGCAGCATCGACAACAGATGTGGATAACACTCGGACTCTATGTCTCCAACCTCCCCCGGAATCTGGTCAAAGCTCTCCCAGAGGTGGAAGTTAAATATATCTTTGGCCGAGGGCTCTGCCAGATGTTCCCAGCAGACCCTGACTATACGCTTGGGCCTGCCAAGTCTGTCCGGATTTTTACTCTTCAAGCACATCCAACTCACCACCAGGTGGTGATCAGTGGACATCTCAATCCCTCTCTTCACCCGAGTGTACAAATCATGCGGCCGAAGGTTTGAAGACACGACAACAAAGTCCATCATCGACCTCCTGGCTTGGGTGTCGTGGTGCCAAGTCCACTGATGAACACCCTTATGCTTGAACATGGTGTTCATTATGGACAATCTGTGAATAGCACAGAAGTCAAATTATGAAACACCACTCGGATTCAGATTGGGGAGGCCTCCTCTCAATCATGTCTCTCCAGGTTACACTGATGTTTCCCACATGGGCGTTGAAGTCCCCCAGCAGAACAATGGAGTCCCCAGGAGGGGCACTATGCAGCATCCTCGACAGGGATGCCAAGAAGGCCATGTACTCCGCACTACCGTTTGGCCTGTAGGCTGAAACAACAGTCAGAGACATATTCCCGACCTGAAGGTGCATGGATGCAACCCTCTCATTCAACTGGGTAAACCCCAACACGAGACGGCCGAGCTGGGGGCAACAAACAAACCCACCCCAGTTCGCCACTCCAGAGTAGAAGAGAGTCCAGCCTCACTCGAGGAGCAGGGTTCCTGAGCCCACACTGTGCGTGGAGGCAAGCCCGACTATTTCTAGCCGATATGTGACGCGCCACAGAAAAACCAGGAACAAGTCGGCAGAGCACAAACAGAGAAAATTAGGAAAAACCGTCAATTTCTGAGAAAATAGTGATTTTCGTTTTATTGCAAAAATGTGCAAGTTGAAATTATGAAGTATCCACTCAGTTCTTTAAATGACAGTTTCGGAGGTTTAAAAATGGTAAATTTTATGTTTAAACTGGACTTGTTTTCAGCCTAAAACTCAGCCAGCTCGTATTTACATTTTGGGGAAGGGAAAAGCCTCAGCTCATTTCTGTAGCAGCTTAGTTTTTCTCCGCGCTGGCATTTGTTCCACTTGTTGTTCAATAACCAGCGTGCTTCAAGAAACCTCGTGGCTACTTAACAGCTCCTAGGAAAAATAATGTGTTTCTTCATGATGGACCAAGGTCAACGTGTTGCAAACGAACTGAATCGCAGCGTTTACAGCGCTTTGCTGTGGGGGTACATGTTCAGCAGTACCGTCGCTGGACTCTCTTCAGATTCTGAATCAGAAGGAGATGAAGCGGAAGATGATAGCGACTGCATTACTTTGGAGAACATTGCTAGTTTGCAGCTGTCTTCAACCCAAGACGAGGATGACAAAGAAAGCTTTGGAGTGGCGGCTGAGGAGCTAGAACGTAAGATATCAGAAGCTCTTGCTATCACATTTGAAGCAAACCGGCGTACGCTAGAAACTTTAGCAATGACCATACCCACCAAGAAGACACCAAGGAAAAGAAAACACGCCAGAACAACTTCTTCCATCGGAGGCATCGAAGTCTGCCGGAATACCTTCCAATTTCTCATGGGGTAAGTTTGATAACTTTTTAAAAAACTATTATGATGTATCATATTGTAAATAAATCATGTACTGAAGCGGACAAATCACATAAAACTGACAAGTCAAATATTAAAATCGACTTGAGTGGGGTTTCTGTTTGTATTTTTAATCTAAGCTTGAGGTTGTGCTTTTTTCTTTCCCCTGCGCTGGGTGATCAATGGTCACAACAACAATGTTTTGGCTAGCGTAGATACACGAGGTTAGCAGGCAACCACAACCATTAATAATGTGATAATCGACTTGAGTGGGGTTTTTGTTTTGTATTTTTAATCTAATCTTGGGATGTGTTTTTTCTTCCCCCTGCTCTGGGTAACCAGTGTTCACAACAGTTTTTTGTCTAGCATAGCTACACGAGGTTTGCAACCACTGTATCCCATTTACAATGTGAAAATCGACTTGAGTGGGGACGAAGGGGGTTGTATTTTTAATCTAAGTTTGAGGTCGGAAAAAAATAAAAAACAAATACCTATTTTTATGTTTTGTGTTAGATGTTTATTTCTATAAAAACACCTATATGCAGAAAAAAACGTAGTGTATTGTCACACCAATTTTGTCAACACTCGTCGATGTAAACTATAAGCTGAATATTTCCTTTGTTTCCCCTGCTCAGAATTTGTAAAGCCACGTTGACTGACATCATCAGACACTTTGATGAGAACGGTCCAAGACCCCGCTTGAGGAAAAAGAGCCAGCGGCCACAGGATCCCGATTTTATCAGCAGTGAGCAACTCCGCAGAGTTTGGACTTCATAAAGAACTACGCTGAAGATCACGCCATCATGCTGCCTGGTCGACTTCCTGGCCACAGGGATTGGCATGTGAAGCTACTGCCAACACATGTGTCAATGGCCTCAGTCTGGCGTCTCTATATGAAGTTTGCTAAGGAGCTTGGTATGTATAAAAATATATTTTTATAGAACAGTGAAATTTTTCTAATGACCAGTGATGTAAAACTTCATCAAAAATTAATAACCTTGTGATATTTTTCTTTCAGGTGAGTGTGCAATTTGCAAATCAAGCTTCAAGGCACTTTGGACCCAGCTACTCCCACACATAAGAAGCTGTAGGCCCCGCACCGACCTCTGCTGGCAGTGCCAACAGAATAATGACCAGCTTATAAGAACTGCAAACCTTCCAGAGGAGAGGAAGACTGCACCAATCAAGAAGCAACAGGATCATCTTCAGCTTGTTCAGAAAGAGAGGGCCGTCTACAACGAGGTGACTGCTGCCTGCAAAAAAGACCTGCAACGACTATCAACTGTCCATCGGCCCCTCCCCAGCACTACAGCTTTGACTTTGCACAGCAGGTGTTTGTTCCACATTGCACTTTTTTTTCTTATAAAGTATAAACGATACACAGCTTTTGTTTAGTCTAATCCATGTTTTTTTTTTTTCTCCTCTGTCTTCATCAGAAGCACTTCCCCTCGAACCCACTGCAGCCTGGGCCAATGTACTTCCTGACACCATGGAAATATGGACTTTTTGGTGTCTCTTGTGAAGAAACAGGTGGATTTCCTGATTGAAGAAGGCATGTCATTAGGGAAGGGGAGCAATGAAGTCATCAGCTACATGCACCACTTCTTCACTCATTTCGGAGTTGGAGAAACTGATGTGGGTCTTCATTGTGACAACTGCACTGGGCAAAACGAAAACAATTTTATGCTGTGGTATGGCACCTGGCGGGTCGCACACAAGCTTCACTCCACACTAAACATCCACTTCCTGATTGCTGGCCACACCAAATTTCCCCCGAACTGTGGCTTTGGGCTTGTCAAACAAGCATACAAGAGGACCAGGGTCAGCACATTGGCAGATATCGCCAAAGTAAGTCTATTCCATCTGATAGAAAATCGAAGAAGAAAGTCAGTCATATGCATGAAAACTAATATGCTTATTTCTATTATGGTCCTTCTGTGTACAGGTAGTGGAAAACAGCTCTCCTGAAAGTCGCCTCAACATCCCACAGCTGGTCGGACTGGAAGATGGCGCGGTGTTAGTCAACAAGTTTGACTGGCAGGCACACCTGAGTCCCTACTTCTGAAAGCTCCCACAGATCAAGAGTTATCAGCACTTCAGGTATCTATTATGCAGACTTCAACAATCTGTATTTGTCAATAACAAAGAGACATGCATTATTTTAATTGTCTTTTGTGTGCTTTTATTAACAGCTTTGATGCCAACAGACCTGGTGTGGTCCTAGCTAGGACTCACAGCAATGCAGAGCCTGTTAGCTTTCAGCTGCTGTGTGTGTCGTCTGTGTTCCTGCCCTGCCTGCTCCTGGACTGGCCACGGACAGACAGACTTATCTTTATTCAAAGATCAGGCCTTTCTGTTCCGATGAAGCGAAGGACATTACATGCCCAGCACCACAAAGCACAACACAGAATAACACACAGAAGATGATGATGGTGTGACACTGTGACATTGGCGTTTTGGCAATTTGTAATGTGTAATGAGTTGTAAATAAAAATCACATTTTTGACATGATCAAAGTCAAGTTATTGCCCATTTCTCTCCATGGGTCCATTAAAGTCAAGAGGTTTACAGACATAAAATTTAATGGGTACAGATTAAGTAGCTGCAGCACCAGCCTCTTCTAGATTAACATGTATTCAAAAGGTGTAAACTATTAGCCCAAAGCTCTATTAATACCTACACACATAAAATGAAGATGATAAACAATATTTCTGCATGCTACAATAATCTTTGGACATTTCATATTACATATTAAGAAGAACACATCCATATTACCCTGATATTTTGCTAATTGCTGTGAGATAGGATTTCAAACTCTGCCTGAGGTAGAACATTTAATAGACTGGAACTTTAAGTGAGACTGATCTAAAAACAAGAGGAAACCAAACCAATCACCAGGATGCAGACATTAGGTTGCAGTCAAGATGCAATTTGCAGACATAAATACTACATTGTAATGCAGTGTTGTAAATTATCTTTACATAGAAAAATACTACTATGAGTTCAGTGACAGAAGTCTTGCAGTCAGTTGGAGCTTCTATTCAAAGTTATTCAAATTAGCAGCTTTTGTCACCGCCCTTGCTTTCAGGGAGAGAAAACAAGGAATCTTTCAGGGCTGATTTCTCAGAAAAGTAGTCTGGCGAGTGCAGACATTCAGATGGTCATATCTTATTCAATTCTTTTTCGATTTCCACAAGTTTGACATGATTGGAAAGCTTAGACATCACTCTTTCAGGATCTGTAAATAACTCAAAACGACCCCGGGTAGACTTGTTCCTGGTTTTGCCACGGCCAGTCACATATCTCTCGTCCTCCCGCAAAGGCTCAGGCTCTTTCCCCCCCAGCAAGGTGACATTCCACATCCCTAGAGCCAGCCTAAGCATCCAGAGATCGGGTCGTCGAGGTCTTCACCTTCGTCCGCTGCCTGATCCTCTTTGCATCCATCGTTCCCTCATGGTTCCCCTGCAGGGTAGTGGGCCCCCTGCAGGTATCAGGTCTCTCGTTCGGGCTTGGCCCGGCCGGGTCTCGCGAGGAGCAACCTGGCCACCAGGCACTCTCTGATGAGTCCCGACGCCAGGACCCCAGCTCCGCTGTACCAGGCAACGTGATGTGCCTCGATTTTGTAGTCCTCGTACAGGCGTTTTGAACTGCTCTTTGTCTGACCTGTCACCCAGAGCCTATTGGCCATGGGAGACCCTACCATGGGCATTTAAGCTCTAGATAACATAGCCTCTAGGATCATTTGAGCACTCAAACCCCTCCACCACGTAAAGGCGGCAGTTTAAGGAGGGGGAGTTTAAAGATGATTTATCATTTACATAAAAAAAACTGAAATCTGTCAGACAAACAAGATTTAAACAGCATGTTCCAGCCTTTATAAGAGAATATTGTGATCAACTGTATCAAATGCAGCATTGAGATTTAACAGAACAAGTACAGACACAAGTCCATTATCTGAGGCCATGAGAATATCATTAGTGACTTTCACTAGGGCTGTTTCCATGCTATGATGAGCCCTGAAACCTGACTGAAACTCCTTAAACAGATCATTACTGTGTAAATACTCAGACACTAGATTAGCAACTATTTTCTCAAGAAGTTTAGATAAAAATAGAAGATTGGAGATTTCTGAAGCAAAGGTTTAATTACAGCTACCTTAAATTTTGTCTTGCTCTTGGTGGAAGACACATGCGTTTTCTCTCCTTCCCTCCCTGCTGATCCCTGTTTCTGCTTTTTGTCTGTGTTTTGCTCAGAGCCTCGCTTTGCACATCCTCCGAACTTGTAAATTATGGATTTGGTCAGCTGGACTCTCAACGTAATTGATCAAATTTTTTCGACGGGAAGACAGGGTACAGGAGAACCCTCTTGTCTACACGGAACGTTCTTCACAATGGATTCTTGGAAGCAGTGGAAGCTTGTATGCCACATATTAGTATTTGAAAATTTGGACTAAAGCTGATTTTACACCAATGACCATAGATTTTTAGATTTCTTAGAAGTGTTGTATTACAACTTTTTCCCTGCGCCAAACAAAGCCAAACATTAGTATTTGAAATTTTGGACTTTTCTTCTAGCACAGGATGAATTCCTTACCACAGAGGACTTAATGATTTAAGTCCAATTAGAACCAGCTCCACACCCCGATCCTGTTTCTGGTCCTGTTCCAGAGGGGTTCATGGATAAATGGACTGACTGAACTTATATAGTGCTTTTCCAGTCATACTGAACGCTCACACATTCATACACCGATATGCAGATCGGTAGGCAACTTGAGGTTAAGCGCCTTGCCCAGGGGCACGTCGACATATGGCAGGAGGAAGCTCGAATCGAACCCACAACCTTCTGATTGCAAGATGACTACTCTTCCTACTGAGCCACAGTCGCCTCACAACTCGGCTTGGGATAAACCGCATCCTGTTCCTAGTTCTGTTCCGGAGGGGTCCCAAGCCTGATTTGCCCTCACACTCTGTTACCCCTTCCCCCCCAGCCTGGTGACATTCCACATGTCCCTAAGGGGTGCGAGGACGCACCCTCTCTGCATGCTGGGCCTCGGCGGCTCCACCGCAGATCTCTACGGCCTCGCAGAAGGTCCCAGCGGTCTCTGCACCGATCGCCTGGGTTCCAGCGGTTTTCGCACCGCGCCTCTGAGCTCCACCGTGGGTTCTCCCGGTCCCGTCGCCGGCCGTCAGATCAAGACCAATGTCTGGGATCACGAGCGCCCCCTGCCATGAGGCAAGAATCCTGCCTGCCTCACCTCGAATCTGTTCTCTGCCGTTTATGATTGCTCAGCACACGAAACACGTCACACACACAGTTGGTGAGAAAAAACACTGCACATTATATAAATAAGCTAAATTATGGAAAATCAGTTCCTATGTTGAATGTTTTTTAACCATTTTATTGGTGACGTACAGACAGGAGGAACATGCTCCCATAGAATGGCAGCCAGCACAGTTTGCGAGAGGTTGCGCAATCGAAGGTGAGGCTGAGCTCGCTGCTGCCTCACCAGCTTCGCTTCCGAGCATTTGAGTGGGAAATTGCGAAAATTCAGCGATTTTGAAGAAAAAAACAATCAAAATTGGTTAAGCTAAATGAGAAATAAATACTTTGCAGTATAAACCACCAGGTGAATATAGCAATCTAAATTTATTTTATCATTATATTGTCATACCTGCTTGTGTTTTTGTAATATTACCTGGTCTAGTCCTTTGTTTTCTGTCTCCCTGCACCCCAAGCCCACACCTGTTCTGTGTTTTCCCCTGATTGTCTTGTCACGTTTGTCATTGGTTCCCCCTGCTGTTCAGTTTTGCATTTAAGCTCGTTTATTTCTGTTGTTCCCCGCTGGTTCCTTATGTTATGTGTATGTGCAATCTCGTGTGTTGGCTACCCTATCTGTGTGCTGCCATGGATAATAAAGACTCGTCTTACCTTCAAACCTGGAGCTTCAGGAGTTCTTCCCCGCATTTTGGTCCATCAAACCCACTTTATTGCATATATATTATTTTTCCATTATGGCTGGTGAGGCTTCTGCCTAGGGTGTCCTGGTGCCAAGTCCACTGATGGACACCCTTGTGTTTGAACATGGTGTTCATTATGGACAATCCGTGACTAGCACAGAAGTCCAATAACAAAGCACCACTCGGATTCAGATCGGGGAGGCCATCCCTCCCGATCATGCCTCTCCAGGTGTCACTGTTGTTTCCCACGTGGGCGTTGAAGTCCCCCAGCAGAATAATGGAGTCCCTGGAAGGGGTACTATCCAACACCCCCGACAGGGACACCAAGAAGGCCGGGTACTCCGCACTACCGCTCGGCCCGTAGGCCGAAACGACAGTCAGAGACCTATCCCCAACCCGAAGACGCAGGGATGCGACCCTCTCATCCACTGGGGTAAACCCCAACACGAGACAGCTGAGCTGGGGGGCAACAAGCAAACCCACACCAGCCCGCCGCCTCTCCCCGTGGGCCACTCCAGAGTAGAAGAGAGTCCAGCCCCTCTCGAGGAGATGGGTTCCAGAGCCCACGCTGTTCTGCTATGCTAGAGCCTCAAAGCTCTTGCTTTGCTTCTCTCCCCTCAGATCTCGAGGCTTTTGTCAACTGCCAGCGATTAAAACGAGCACCGCTACGTTTAATGTCTGTCTGCTCGCTGTTAAATACCCCAGTTAAAAGAAAGGGAGAGTAACTAGTTGTTATTTTGCTGAATTACAAAACACAGTACAGCTCGAAAAAAACACCGCTTATGACCAGAGATTTCACATACATACACGAGAGCGCATGCGCACTTACCGCCAAAAACGAGCGGTCCCAAGGAGATCGGTGCGTTCGATTTTAATGGACTGGGAGATTTTACACAGGGGTCCACAGACATAAAAAAAACGCAGCTTGCATTAGGACAGGACGAAAAAGAAAATCACTTACCATCTACAGACTTTAAAATAAAAACCGTTGGGAAAAAAACTGACTGGTCAAATTTTTTTATTTTAAATGAATCAAAACTTGACCACAATGCAGAGAACAAAAAACTTCTTTGTTTAAAAAAAAAATGACGGGGAAACTGAAGATGAAAAATTTTATCTCAGAAAAATCTTTTATCATTGTTTCACAATATATATTTAAAATTATTAATAATTTTATATTGATACATTTTAATTAGTCTGAGTTTGGCTGAGTTTTGTTTCTAGGGGCCACAGATGAGGGGGAACAATTAACACGAACACACATATATATATATATATATTAATATTAATTTTATATTATAATATATAAATAAATATTTACACTGCTCAAAGAAAAAAGGAACACTCAAAAAACACATCCTAGATCTGAAAAATGAAATATTTTCATTGAATACTTTGTTTTTGTACAAAGTTGACTTTGCTGACAACAAAAAACCACAAAAATCATCAATGGAAATCAAATTTTTAACCAATGGAGGCCTGGATTTGGAGTCCCCACACAATTAAAGTGGAAAAACACACTACAGGCTGATCCAAACTTTGATGTAATGTCCTTAAAACGAGTCAAATAAAGGCCAGTATTTTGTGTGGCCTCCATGTGCCTGTATGACCTCCCTACAACGCCTGGGCATGCTCCTGATGAGACGGAGGATGGTTCCTGAGGGATCTCCTCCCCAGACCTGGACTAAAAACATCCCCAAACTCCTGGACAGTCTGTGGTGCAACGTGACGTTGGTGGATGGAGCGAGACATGATGTCCCAGATATGCTCAATCGGATTCAGGTCTGGGGAACGGGCGGGCCAGTTTATAGCTTCAAGGTCTTCATCTTGCAGGAACTGCTGACATACTCCAGCCACATGAGGTCAAGCATTGTCCTGCATTAGGAGAAACCCAGGGCCAACCGCACCAGCATATGGTCTCATAAGGGGTCTGAGGATCTCATCTCGGTACCTAATGACAGTGTCTCCAGACTCTGTCACGTCTGTCACATGTGCTCAGTGTGAACCTGCTTTCATCTGTGAAGAGCACAGGGCGCCAGTGGCGAATTTGCCAACCCTGGTGTTCTCTGGCAAATGCCAAACGTCCTGCACGGTGTTGGGCTGTGAGCACAACCCCCATTTGTGGACGTCGGGCCCTCATACCATCCTCATGGAGTCGGTTTCTAACCATTTGTGCAGACACATGCACATTTGTGGCCTGCTGGAGGTCATTTTGCAGGGCTCTGGCAGTGCTCCTCCTGTTCCTCCTTGCACAAAGGCAGAGGTAGCGGTCCTGCTGCTGGGTTGTTGCCCTCCTACGGCCTCCTCCATGTCTCCTGGTGTACTGGGCTGTCTCCTGGTAGCGCCTCCAGGCTCTGGACACTACGCTGACAGACACAGCAAACCTTCTTGCCACAGCTCGCATTAATGTGCCATCCTGGATGAGCTGCACTACCTGAGCCAATTGTGTGGGTTGTAGAGTCCATCTCATGCTACCACGAGTGTGAAAGCACCACCAACATTCAAAAGTGACCAAAACATCAGCCAGAAAGCATAGGTACTGAGAAGTGGTCTGTGGTCCCCACCTGCAGAACCACTCCTTTATTGAGTGTGTCTTGCTAATCGCCAAAGATTTCCCCCTGTTGTCTTTTCCATTTGACAAACAGCATTTGAAATTGATTGTCAATCAGTGTTGCTTTGATTTACTTGGAGTTATATTGTGTTGTTTAAATGTTCCCTTTATTTTTTTGAGCAATGTATATATATATATATGAATACAGGTTAACATGGATTTAGCATGTGATGAAGATAATCATACATCTACATTGCTACATTTAGACAACTATAAATAATAACACTTTAGCCAATGTTAATATTTCACTTTTTCACTTTAATCCACTTCAATTTAATAGATTAATTCGCACACTAAACAATTTCTGGCCACTGCAGCCCTGCAGAGTAAAATAAACTGTGGAAATACTGTGACCTCACGGCAGCGAGTCTCAGTCCGGCCTCATGGTAATAAAACCCAATGCTACAACATGCATCAAAATCTAAGCCAAATGACTCTATACTTGGACTTATTTCAATCCTGTTCTAGCTATAAATCCACCTAAATGCTATGTCCAAATATACTGTGCTGTGTGTAGAAACAAGCTGGTTAAAAAAATCCAAATCACATTAATTTCACTTGTTCACCTTATTTGATTTGCAAAGCAATAGTTTGTTTGGATTTTTAGGAAATTCTAAAGAAATCTAATAGAAAAAGCAAGTCAGGCGAGCAGATGGGCTTTCTAGCTGATCAGGTGTGACTCTTCAAGTATGGTGTTTCCCAGGTTTTCAGTCTTTTGGGCTGGGGTTAAGTGGGAAACTTTCATCCATTTCTCAAGTTAAATGAACTCCTCTCTAGTCACATAACATGCTGTGTTTCACACAACAATCAGTGACCTTCATTATCTTGAAAGCTGTAATCACAGTAACTTAAATTAGCATTGTTAATATGTTTGAGTCAGACGATTGTCCTGATAGGACTTCAGCTATGTCAAACATAGTGAATATGTTAGAATGAAATTTGGAAACTTTTTAAAAATACCATTTTCTATCCTGTAAATGCTGTGTTTTTTCTAAAAAAATAAAATAAACTTTACATTAAGCTGAGCAGTACTCATATGATACTACCATGTTATTCCCTCTATGAACTTTTAGAGTTTTATTTTAAAAAGTTATTTGCTTATTGTAGTTTTCCATAAAGATCAGGGGCCTGAAATGGTCACTGAGAGGGCAGTTGTGACCTTCGGGGATTTAAGGGTGAGCAGCAAAGGGCAGCGCCCACAACCTTGGCAAAGTCTCAACCACTTCTGCTTTCACCAGTAGAGGTTAATCGACTCACTACAGAGAAAAGTGCTTGGTGGAGAGGTGCAGCGTGGGCAGCTGTACTTAAATAACAAATGACCCCAGCAGATTATAAATTAGCTGTGTGCTAAATTATGGGTTTCGTAAATGCAGGGCAAGTTGGGAAATTGCTTACATCCACCTGAATATAAATCACTCTGTGTTTCTGCTTAAAGCTTTTTACTGTGAAGTTAGCACATTAAAATAACTTTTGCCTATGCTGATGTCTGTATGATAGAGTCAGCTGAGTAGCACTGTTCTATTCTTAACTGTTCTGTTCTATAACTTAGCAGAGTGCATCGAGTCAGTGACTTGCATTGACTCCTCCTGGATAAGCATGTAGCAACAGTGGACAGTCGATTGTGTTGTTGACTTTGCAGCAATCCCTAATTCTGAGCATGCATGTAGCAACAGCGGAAAGGAAAACTCCCTTTTAACAGGAAGGAACCTCCAGCAGAACCTGGCTCAGTGTGAGCGGCAATATGCCATGACCGACTGGGGGTTTGAGAGAACAGAGCAGAGACACAAAAAACACAGAAGCACTGATCCAGGAGTACTTTCTATGTCGAAGAAAAGTAAAAAGTTAAAGGCAGTAGTAGTTCCTGTAGTGGCTTCATCTAGGAGAGAAACACAACAGGCTGAGTTTTGCTCCCCTTTCTGCACTTCCTCATCAGAGCCAAATCCGTGATCCAAATACTAACAAATTAGCATTTTCTCTTGTAAAAGGTTATGAATCATCTTTTGATGAAAGACCTGGCAACACACCAGAGTTGGCATGACACAAATACATATAATTATATCTTTTGTTGCAGTTTCCGGATGAAAAATGTTTTATGTTTGAATTACCATTAGCATTGAAGTGAAACTGATCATGGTTTCTAAACATGACATTCTAAACATGGTGCACATTAGACTTCCTGTTTATGTGCGATGAGACCCAAATGCCCCCACACAGTTCAGTGTTACCTAAAGTGCAGATTAAAAACCTGGGTTAGTTTTGTTTGTAGGGACTCTGATGGTGACACAAATAGAAAAAGCTCTAGCCTATTACACAAAGCAGTTCTATCTTAGACCTGCAAAGACAAGGCAACCACTTTTTTATTCATAGGTCTCAAATGAAGCTGGCAATATCCCACACATGTAAGGTGTCAGATATCAAGAGAGCATTACTAGACCAGAGATGTGGATTGTTAAAAGAGTGTTACACATTCATTAAATAGGTGTCAGAAAATCCCTATAAAGACTGACTGCTGCTGAAGAAACTATAAGCTGTTCTGTGTCAGATTCACTTTACCTCTGTGAGGTACATTTTATGTTTTTGGGTTTAATCCCCTCCACCAGCAGCCCACACAGACACCAACCACACTTATAAAACTAGAAGTAGTTCTCTAATTGCCCTCCTGATGGCGTGTGGGTGGCACAAGCTTGTGTACTCCTTTCGTTGGTCCCAAGCTCAAGTGAATGGCAAAGGTTACGTCAGGAAGGGCGTCCAGTGTAATATTGTTGCTACCTCAAAGAAGCAGGTTGTCAAGAATATCAATTAGGTCCAGATGATACATGCATGGAGATCTCTAGGACAGAAGGCAATGGATGTTTTAACTAGACAGTTTAGCAATATCATCCAGAGTGAGATGACAAGATGCTTGACAAATGAGGAAAACATTTTTTAGAACAAGGATGGCTACAAAGGGATAAAGCTGATGAGCCATACAATGAAGACATGGGAGAGAGAGGTGACAACAAGGTAGCAACAGTATGGTCTCTTGTCAATAGCACTGTAGATGTGAGTGTAGATATGTGAGTGTTGATGGAGATATAGAGAGAAGGTGAGATTCACAACAAATTGCAATATGTCTTTGTAAATCTAGGGAAAGCAGATGATTGGGTGGCAAGAGAAGCTAGGCTTATTGGAGACGTGTGACAGGGGTGATGTGACTAAAGGAGAATGCCTGAATGAAAGTAGGTTTACAACATTGCCGTGAGACCTGCTATGATGTATGGTTTGAAGACGGAGTCACTAAATAAAACTGAGATGGAGGTGGTAAGGCTTTAACTACGAGTGACCAGAATGGTCTTGATTATGTCCAGCTTTATTATCTACAGTCCTCTGACCATCTGGCTTTTACTGTCCATAACTAATAAAGTTCCATGTTGGTCTAATCGTATTGTTCATGGCACTTATCTGTTGCTTTGATGTTTATCTTATTGTTCCCATTGCAGCACAGATTATTTCTTTTTATATCTTTTTATATTGGAACTGTCCATCATTAATACTGACAAACAATAACTGTTTTATTAGGAGCTTTCGGAATATGCAGTTTCTACCAATTCATGTGTCTTTTGATGCACATAAACATGTTTAACAAATGTGTCTTTTGGAATTCATTGTTAGAGCTAAGTATTTTTTATGTCCGCTATTTGTAATGGAAGAGAGAGAAACGCATGTTGTAGCTGTTGAACCTTGAAAGCTTTTGCTGGCTAAGCAATACTCATATTCCCTAAGCTATTTTAAATAAACACCTCAATCTTGTCAGTTTATCTGCTCTTTGAATGAAAGATCAAGCAGATGAATATTTTTTTTGCAACAGAGCTCGCTTAGGAAAAGGTTTAAAGATGTCAGTATTGACACAACTAACTGTGTTCTGGCATATGCAATTACTGTTACGTTTGTTACATCCTCAAAAAAATACTTTTTAATCAGCTGTTGAAATGTAACCGTTTAAAATGAATCATGATGGTTCCAATCCAACAAATAACAAAATAGAAAAATCAAAAATGTCAAGGTTGGCAACATGATTATAATGAAATAGTTGAAAGAAGAATGTCACACTAAACAAACCTGAACAATCACATTCAGAAGAAATCTCTCCCAATACAATGTTGTGATCATAACATAGCGTTGATTTCAGTGAATGCAACATACACACTATTTTTGTGCATATTGGCCAACTAAACTCTTCTGGATAACACCACTGATGCACTGGGTCCAGATGGGCTTTAACACCCACACTTCTCCCACAGCGCTTTCAGTCTGTTTCCTCCGTATAGCACTTGCTGTATTTGCCCCCTACCTCCTGTTCCTATCCCCCTCCCTCTCCTGTTGCTCCTTAAAACCTGACATCGGCCGCTGATTGGCCTAAATCCCGCATGTCTTGTGTTTGTCTTACATTCAATACTGAGGATAAATCCATATGTATCGACACAGAAGTCGTTTATTGCGAACATATTTTTTCTCTGGACATGCTAGCATAAACACAGTCTCTCAGCCAGATTCCTGTCACTGTCAAGCTTTGATGGCCTTTTTGTCACGTAGTATATTTAAGATGCAGAAAAGAAAAAGGCAAAAGAAGATTGACAACTTTTTCAAGAGAAATCCTATAAGTGATTTTACTGTAAAAGGCTAAAAGCCTACTTAAATGAAAATGTAACAAACATATTTTTGTTATTTGTAGGTATTTATTTTGTAGGTTTACATTATACTATTTTTAGTTACAGTTTGTGAAAGAAGTCAATTGAAGCAGATACTGTATGTGTGTGTGTGATGCTTATTTGGAAGTTGTTACTTCCAACACCACATGTGTTGTATTCATTATCAGTGCTCAGGTAGGCTGGGATGTTTACTTGAGGCTGAATTAGTTCAAAGGGACACAAAGTGGGCCAAGCAAGTATTCTCCAAACCACTGCACCACCACCACAGAATTTAACTGTTGATACAAAGGAGGGTGGAACATGCTTTCATGTTCTTCATCCCAAATTCTAACCCTACCATCTGAATGTTGCAGCTGAAATTGAGACTCGTTGGAGCAACGTTTTCCCAGTATGTTATTGTCCAATTTTGGTGAGCCCGTGATTTGTAGCCTAGGCTTTACTATCCTTAGCTGATAGGACTGGCTCCAAGGTTGTACTAGTGTCTTTTGTTCATTCTACTGCCCATTCTTCTCTGACCTAAACAAGGTGTTCATCTACACACTTGCCGTTTACTGTATGTTTTGTCATTTTCAAACCATCCTTTGTAAACCTGAGAGATGGTTGTGGGTGAAAATTCAAGTAGCAGTTTCTGAAACTCCAACAACCAATCACTATTCCACGTTCAAAGTCCTGTGATGGACTGGCAACCTGTCCAGAGTGTACCCCGGCTCCCGCCCATGGACTGCTGGAAATAAGCCCCAGCTTCCCCGTCACCCAATATAGAAGAAGTGGTAGAAAATTAGAGTGACTGATGTTCAAAGTGACTTACATCCCCCTGAATTGAACTCATGTACCTAATAAATTGGCCAGTAAGTGTCCTTTAACCTGAGCATGATGTACATTCTGTAATGCTGGGGCAGTAATACTGTGGTGCATAGGGAACATAAAACACAACAAATATAAGATCCCAAATTACTATGAAACAGTGATGCCCCAAGCAGCTGAATAAGTCATAAAATGACGGTATCTACCCTTTGTTAATACAGTTTTAGTCTGCTGTTGTTTTGGATGAGTGATGAGACCGACATGAAGAAACAAACACTTTGGTTAATCACAAAGATTGCCCTGTGTCTGAGAGAGAGATTTGAAAAAGCCATTTCAAGAGGCGGAGAATGAACTGGGATATTTCTGAAGCATCTCTGAAGATGTTTTACAGTAATTGCTTTACACTGACAGCAGTAAAACTGGCAAATTCTAACTTGCTTTGGAGATGTAGATGAAAGCATCTTATTCTGGATTATGTTTTATTTGCACATCTTAGAAAGAACCATCTTCATGATGTCTCTTGTTTTGTGTTTGTATTTTATTACAAATAGAAAAAAACAAACAGGATTGCTGGGAAAAGGCCATTTTCAACACCTAAATATTTAGGACATTTTGGTGGGATTCTCCGAATGTATGCGCTGTTAACATTGTACATTTCCCGTACCCTTATTATTAACTGTTTATTAATAAAGTAGGTATTTGTTTATAATGATGATTTTTTTTTTCATTTATTCATTCATCTCCTATACCGCTTATTCCATAGTGGGTCGTGGGGAAGCTGGTGCCTATCTCCAGCAGTCTATGGGCAGGAGGCGGGGTACACCCTGGACAGGTCGCCAGTCCAACGCAGGGCAAGACAGATACATACAGGACAAACAACCACACACAATTTGTTGCCATGTGTAGCTTACAAACTTATTTAACTCGCAATTCAAACACAAATAATCTCATCCTCCTCAGACTTAGATGAAGTGGCTTCTGGGCACTTCCCTTCTGTGGGCATGTCGAACTGAAAGCAGATCCCCCTGAGGGGACTAGGGACTATCCCTTCTGGCGCTGGAGAGAGTGATATTTAGATTTCCTTTGTGGACCTGTTCACCCTGCAACCCAATCTCAAAGACAATGGATGGATGGATGGATGGATGCCACATTTCTCTATTCTTTGTTGTTTTTATTGTCATTCATTATTACCATTCATTTTTTTATTAGAAATGGATGGCCCATCAAAACATAAAATAATAAATACTTCTTTGAGACACCATAAAGCTTCTGTTCAACGAACAAGTCGGAATCATAAATGGTAACATAAAAACCCTGGTCAAATACCCAAAAATAACCAAAATTTGCAGGTGAAGATGTTAAATAATGCATACTTAATTGATAACCATCTTTTGTTTGTTTGTTTGTTTCTTTCTTTCTTTCTCGTCAGGTATTTATTTACTGAGACTACTGAGGTACTTAGTGAACTTGCATACATTTAAATGTTCTTAAAGGAGCTGTATAAAAAACAAGAACTGACTTTAAACAATTAGTACTTTTTAAGAAAAAAATAGCTCATTTTTTTATTTTCTCATTAGTTATTAAATTATGTTAAAAAATTCTGGTAAAGCCAAAGATTAGTGGCAGCTTCTTACAGTAACTGCTAATATTCTGTTTTGCCGTGAAATACTGGATTCTTTCTGTGCTCCTTAAATAAATTCAGTTTGTATTTCTGGCACTTTTCAACTATGATCTGTTATGATGAGTAGCCATGCCAACAGGAGAGTTATTTACACGCTGTTGGAGCTTTCTAAAGCCAAACTAAGCCCAGAATAAGAGCTTAAATCCCTGACTGGAAAGGAGTGAGTTTGTCTGCCTCGGTGCACTTGACAGTAAGAAAGCAGCTGCAGGTTTTTTTGCCACATTATCAACGAGAAACAGTGCACATGTGTTGTTCTGGTGTTGTTGCATTAACTCCGCAAAAACCACAGTAAAATACGTTGTATATTTTCTCATTATAAATAGCACAAATCTTCTTATTTACTTACTCTTTTATGTTTCCTGTGTGTACTTTCGAGCTGTCTTTGTTCCACCAGAGAGAAATACTGATGTACAGAATGACATTTTGCCTGATTTATTGATTTTGTGCCGTCTGACTTGAATCTTTAATCTTGGTTTATCTAAATTGGGCCATCAAAAATTGAATCTTGATAAGAGAAGCTATCAAAAATCCTTTTCATTTGTTAAGTGCCCATCAACTTGATTTACATTCTAAGGTAATGATAGCATATTTTCATTACAAGTAAAAAAATTGCAGATGACTTCTAAATATACATAAAAACTGACAACAATCTGCAGCTGATGGTAGGTATATCACAAAGCGGAATCATACTTCATAAGTAGTGAAAAGGGAAGCAAGAAATCGAAATGAAAGCTTAAAATCTGAATCTGAATCTTCCACACCCCCTTTAATGAAATAACATCAGTTGCCCCAATGCTTCAGATTTTTTTTCACTTTGTCCTGTAAATAACCATGGGAGATCATATTCTGTCCAATCTACTATTATCATAACTTAATTTTGACAATATTTCATTTAATATTTAATATTTCGGGGAAACAGAAATATTACATCTAGCTCTCTGCTTTATGGGAAAATCTACAACATAATGGATTTAAACATGTTTGACCTGACTATATTTGTCCCCTGGCAGATTTAACAAAAATTATTTTTCATTCAACCAAGAAGTTCTTATAGAAAGTTATACAAGCATCTCTCAAAAGACAATAAAAAATATGAAAGGAGTAACAATTTTTTTAATTGATTTATGTTTTTATTTAGATTTTATACCCTTCTCAATAATCAATGAACAAATCTTTATTGTGCAATTCAGCAATCAAATCTTTCTTATAAATGTTGAGCAGCTTTTTGCATGTTGGTATTTTATGATGTATCTCTGGAGATGAGCTCCAAGTCTTTGACGTTGGAAGGATGCCCAACGGGGCAGGGACATCCTAATTCTGTGGTTCAGGAAGATGGCGCTGATATTTTTGTTGTTTGGGCTGCTCCAATATTTTTACTTTTGCAAATCCCTGTATTTTCTACTTAAAAGTGTCCTAAAAGGTTATGTTTCATGTCATTTAGATGTGTTCTTAAGTATTAAAAAAATAGCAAAAATACTTTTTACTGACATCTTTACAAAAAAATTTGAAAAATGTGAAAAATACAGCCTTTTATTAAAGTACAGTTATATTTTACTTTTTTTTTATTTAATCTAAATTTTGAGGAACTTTTTATGAGTAATCCACAACACATTGCTGGTACATCTTTTAATCCAGCTCCTTAACAGATTTCTCTGACAGGGGCCATACAGTTTTTATAACAACTAATTAAAAACAGGCATTCTGATGATGAAATCTAGTCATTTTAATCCTCCCTGGTCCACTTTACTGTTCTCGGATGTTGACAAGTTGAACGGAAAGCCATCCAGTACACTTAGGCTGGTACACACCAAACTGGTCAGCTAAACATTTTCATGGGGATGAGGTCTGAACTTGACTTTTGCAGCTTCTACTGTTTTCTTTTACAGACATTCTGTTACACTTTGACTGTAACATTTGACTTAAGAATCATAGATAGTCAGCTTATTAACTACAAGATGCCCTGTGGCCAAAAAGCAAGTCAAAATAACAAGTTCTTCCTCTTCATGCATGGCATGGAGTGGTGATATGCAATATCAGTGGAGTTTTAACTTCCCACCTTCAAGGTTCAGTAAATCAAGCATAACTTGAAGCTGAAGTTGGAAGGAGATAAAATGAGGCGACTGGGTAATCCTACTCTGAGCAATGACTGTAATATACAAATAGTTTACAAATCTGAAGGACTCCCTGAATTTCATATTTTTAAAGATTTTTCTTGCAGCACTTTTGCTGTTATTTTTTTGTTATTTGAAATTAAAGCAGACAGGAAGTGGGATGAAGAGAGGGGGAAGACATGCAGAACAAGTCGCCGGGGTCGGGACAGCTGTGTCGAGGACTGAAGCCTACGTATATGGATCTCCACATGCCGAGCCCAGAATGTCTTTTTTTTTTTAAGGTAATTATACACTCACAAGCAATGACAGCATAATATTTTTATATTAATATCCAGTTTAAGAAAACAGTGTTGTTTAAAGGCTTACAGAAGATTTTCCCATGACGGTCTCAAGGAGAGACCAATGTAACTGATAACGCTACAGAACCAAACAAAATTGTCCTTGAAAACATTAAATATTAGTAAAACAATGAATATCTTAGTCAGATATTTTACCTCTAAATTTCAGTTTTAACCTTTTCAAATTGTCCCATTACAACCACAAACGTCAGTGTATTTCTTGGTGTTTGATGTGTTAGACCAACACAAAGTTGGATGCAATTGTGAAATTAAAGCAAAGTAAATCTTGGTTTTACAAGAAAAAAATCTAAAACCTGTACCACATATATAGCTTTAGTCTTTTCACCCTGATACCCCTAAATAAAATCCAGTTCAACCAATTGCCATGAGAGGGTACTTGAATATTTATTACAGTCCACTTGTGAGTGATTTAATCTCAGTATAAATTAACTTATTCCATGAAGGCCTCTGAGGTTTGTTTGGAAACATTAGTGAACAAACAGAATTACAAAGATCAAGGAACACAGCAGACAGGGCAGGGATAATGTTGTGGTTTAAAGTAAAGTTAGACAAAAAAAAACAAGCTCTGAACATCTCACAGACCAATGTTCACTGCAGTATATGAAAATCAAAATGCATGGAACAACTGCAAATCTACCAAGGAGAGCATTGATACAAAGAAGCAGCCAAGAGGTCAATGGTAAACTGCAGATATGGGAGAATCTGTAAACAGGAGGCCTGGGAGTTGACGGAAGAAGAAAGCAATTGTTGAAAGTTATTAGAAAACCTGTTTAAAGTTTGCCACAACTCATCTTTTGGACACAGCAAACAAGTGGAAGAAGGTGCTCTGATCAGATTAAAATTGACATCTTTGGTTGATGCGTGGCAGTAAACTGACATTGTTCATCATCCAGAATACACCACACCCACAAGGTGACATGCGGTCTGACAGCATCATGGGTATTCTTTAAAGGGTCAGGGGACCTGCACAGAGTAGATGGCAAGGTGAATGGAAGTAAACACCAGAGCATTCCTGGAAGAAAACCTGACAGACTGTGGTGGGGTTCACATTTCAGCAGGGCAACAAGCCCAAACATACAGGCAAAGCTTCAATAGAATTATGTAGAATAAAGCTCATTCATGTGTTAGAATGGTCCAGTCAAAGTTCAGGCCTAAATCCAATTAATCTGTTTCATGACATGAAAATTGATTTCCACAGGTTTTTTTTCATCCAGTAGTTTGAGGAATTTTGCAACAAAAGAATGGGCACACATTTCAGTCTCGAGGTGTGCAAGCATGTCCCAAAACACAGACTACAGACAAATTAGAACTGTAAAAAATGTTGACAACCATGAATATTTTTCCTTTCACTTTATAGTTACTTTGTGATGGTCTTTTACATGAAATCCCAACTAAACACATCAAAGTTTGTGGCTGTAATGCAATAAACTGTGTAAAGGTTCGAGGAGCTAGTATACTTAAAATGATAGGTGGAATGTAACAGTCCATAAAAGTTCCATAAAAGTTCACAGAGAGCCTCAGGCTCCCACCAACAAGATAAAATTACCAATTTACCAACATAAAAAAATGGTTGGAAAAACTCGAAGCATCCATATGCTGGTATAGACAGACTGAGGTCCTCTGTCCACTGGTGTTAGTTTTAAAACAGACCCAGTGTACAAATGGTGACGCCTGTGCTGCAGGAACCCAATATGGAAATTCCACTGAAACTGTCTAGCTCTCATTGTATGTGATGAAATGTCAAACACATAGTCCAAATATTGAATTTATGCCTGAAATGTGAGTACTTTGTAACTAAAGAAATGTAGCTCTCTGAAATCAAACTATAAATGGAAGAAAAGATAGACTGTCTGACCTGATTTTTAGACCAGCAAATAACAAAAGCAATATTTTCATGCTCTGTTTGCTGAATATTTCATGGTGACAGGTGGATTCAGTGTGAGTGTGTGAATAGGATTTATTGGGTTTTGTAGGAGCAGATGATTCTGCCTGCAGGATGCACAGTGATTACTGTCCACTAATTCTTCATGGCGAGCTGGGTAGAAAAATGACAGAGAAAGCTGTGTAGAATGGCTAATCAATACTGTATTTATGCCCAGTGACGAGACAGCATTGCTCACTTGCCAACACGACAGCCCTTCCATCAATAGGTTTTAGTGGATCTCAAAGAGAAGATAATGACCATTTCTTTATTTTGAGCAACAAAAACAGAGGGGTCGATGGTTATGGTGGGAAACTGAATGCCTTGAATAGCCCTTTTAAATGATTTTTCTCTCTGTCATTCAATGGAGTACTGCTTCTTTTGCTGCTTCCTGATCACAACAAACCTTGTTCATTGGGTCTCCCTCACATATGGTCAACTATGAATTTCTTGTTGTTTTGCTTTGAATGATATAGAGAATACTATCAGTGAACAATTTAAAATGTGTGTCAAACTCAGTAAAGAATATTTAGTGTGTTTGCAATTAGTGCGTTTGTACCAGAATCTCCTTTTCTTGTTTAGATTGATGAATATGTGGGCATATTTCTGTGCTTTTGCCATCAATCTTCTTTAGTCCATATAAAATTGTTGGTTCCAGTTTCTCTCCACCATTCAAAATTTAGATAATTTCAGAAAACCAAGATTAAAATAAATTTGATGAAAAACAGCTCAATGTAATGTGCATGTCTTTGGTTGTAGATAAAAAAAAATTTCTGCCAAGGAATGTAAGGAATAGATTTCCTCCAATAAAACATGGAGGAGATGTCCACAAGGACAGGATGGACAATATTAGAATGTCACATCAATGAAGAACAATTTATCAGTAGAAAACCTCCAGTTCATGTATCAGTGCGCTATATTCTGTTTAGTTCAATTCCAATCAGTTTAATTTGCACAGCACCAGTTAATAATTGTCTTCATGGGGCAATTTTCAAGAGAATGCAATACAACATGAGAAAGTTAAGAAACTCTACTATAAAGTTATACTCTTTCCTTACTAATTAACCCAATTCTAATGTACCCCGTATCAGGGGGTGCATGTGGTTGTGTGTGTATGTGCATAGCTATCTGTCCTGTGTCCTTTGCGTTGGCTTGGCAACCTCTCAGGAGTGCCCCCTGCAAACTGTGACCATGAACCAGAGAAGGAAGGAAGGATGGATAGATGGATGGATGGATGGACGGATGCCGCCGTGACTTTTGACTTCTAATGTTATTGGTACACATGGAAACTCACGACTGAATCAGAATAAATCTTTTGAATGCCTTTCAATTTTGCTAACCCTATTAATAGTAATTGCTGTTGTTGATGTTTTTAAGCAAAACATGATTTCTGAATAAATGTTTTGACAGTCATGTCCCAAATTTTAAAGTCTTGAGTAATTTCTGAAACATGAGGTAATAGCTAAAGGATTGCTGCAGACACATTTTAGATGGGGGATGAGCAATGAGAATGTTTGTCTACAAGCTGAGGTTTTTTGCAGATATTCTCGCCCCTTAAAAACCCAAATTAAAAAGGTATAAAAACAGTGAGGACAACCTGCTTAAGGTGGGTGTGCTGTTGTGGTTCTCATTTCAGTTAATTTTGGTGGGGCTATCACATTAAGTTCACACTGTAACATTACTTGTTGGAAAAAATGACTGAACTGATGTGTTGACTCTACTTGAGAAAATCCCAGAGCTGCTGGCTAATTAGTAAACACTGAGATGAATTAGGAAGAATTAACTGCCGGCAAGAGGCTTCTGCCTAAATGAGCAGAGGATGTAGAATGTACTGAATGTGCATGGGGACTACAGTTTTGTTTGAACTTAGACAGTGTGCAGAAGGCCTCTTCAGTAAACACACTGGGCTAATTAGATGTTAAGGTGAACAAATGTTTGTTGAAGTTAACTTCCAAAAAGTAAATACAATTTATAATGGTTTTATGTGCCACCACCTGAGACCAAGCAGGGTTTAAAACACTTGGTCTCATGACTGTGACTGGTAATATCAGGGGTGGTAACAAAAGTGTTCAAGAAAAAGGTCTTTCTCCAAAACCCAACACATTAGATATCACTAGGAGTGAGTGTAGAGACTTGAAAACTGGTGTGCTCTACTTTCTCAGTTTTAGTGAGGAAGCGAGCAGCAGCGTTCTGGATCAGCTACAGCTGTCTCATTGACTTTTTAGACAGACCTGTGAGGACACCGTTCCAGTAATCAATTTGACTAAAGATAAATCGCATGGATGAGTTTTTCGGGAACTTGCTGGGTTATTAGTCCATTAAACCTGGAAATGTTTTTCAGGTGATGGAAGGCCGACTCAGTGTTTGTCTTAATATGCCTAAGCCCATCATTACATCCAGATTTTGGGTCATATCTGTAGTTTCTAGCTGTAGTAACTGAAGCTGTGTTTTGTTGATTTGTTCTATGAATCTACTTAATGCTTCAATAGATCTGTAGTCACCAATAATACCAACAATGTGGTTCTTCCACAGTCTGCATTTATGCGAATGTCATTGAACACCTTGACAAGGGCTGTCTTGGTTCTGTTGTAAGCACGGAAGCCTGACTGGATGACATCAAAGCGGCAGGTCATTATTAAGAAGGTATTTAATTGTTGAAACACAGCTTTTTCAATAACCTTGTTGATAAATGAGAGATTTTAGATGGGCCTGTAATTTTGCAAGAGCAGATTATGCTTTTTTTACAGTGATTTGATAATTGCTGTTTTTAAAGGCCTGAGGGAAAAACACCTTATTATTGTAATTCAATCAGACACTATGAAAGGCAAAACTTTCTTAAAAAACTGTGGGTAAATATCAATATAAAATTATCCTACCTTGGTTCTGGACTTGATAATGATGTGCAGACTACTCTTCTAAGAGAAAAGCTAAAAAAGTTAGCAAGTTCATTGCAGGCCATGTTAGAGTGGAGTTCAGATGCTACAGACTCAGGTGAATTTAATAACCCATCGACAGTAGCAAACAAGGCACAAGCATTTAATAATGTTTCTGTTGATGACTTCAGAAAAGAAAGATTCCCTTGCATTTTTTATTATATGTGTAAATTTGCTCTTTAGAGATGTCATGGTAAACCTTGGGTCCAGTCTTTGTCCACCTTTGTTCAGCTTTTCGTCACTTCATTTTTTCACTTCTTACTGGTTGAGCATTTCTCTGTGATTTTTTTCTTACCAGAGACAATCTTCACCTTAATGGAATCAATGATGTCTAAAATTTTATACCAGTTTCTACCAGCTCATTTACTGAGTTACAGGATAAAGTTGAAGTGGAATTAATCTTGGTTAAAGATTACAGTTGCACTGTCCTTAAAAAAAGCGTTTTCTTATGTCTTTGGCTAATGGAGTCGATGTAAATAATGCTTTCTAAGCTAGTATATAAGTGGTCAGGTAGGCCAACATCAGTTACAACCACCTTGGAAATATTCAGACCCTTACTGATGATTAAGTCCAAAATATGTCCCGTTTCGTGTATTGGCTGTTTAACATGTTGAATCAAATTTTAAGTGTATCACATACATATTATTTCCCCCTCCATCTTGATGGTTGTCAACATTGATGCTAAAGACTCGTATAATAATTAAACAGTCATAATCAACACACATCAAAGATAGAAGTTCATTGAAATCATTGACAACGTTTGCTTTGGATTTCAGAGGCCTGTAAACATTCATAAACATAGCTTGAGCAGGGCCCTTCACCTGGACAGCCTGATATTCAAAGAATCAAATTTGCCCAGGAACACCTTTTTTCACTTTAGTAAAATGAAACAAGGTGGCCACCCCTCCCCCTCCTATATGTTCACTGCTGTTAATTTTAATTTCGGAGGCATTGACTCTATCAGTATAGGTGTTTCACTATTTTCATCTAACTATGTTTCTGCTAAAAACATAACATTAGGATTGTGCTCAGCAATGAAGTCATTGATAAAAAAATATTTTTCTGACAAAGATATAATGTTTAATAGAGCCAGTTTAAGTTGACTTAGTGGCTGGTAATATTTCTGTGGCAAGAAATAGATTTTAAGTTTCATTTCTCTCTATTTTGTTAGCTTTCTTTTTTCTATTACATATCAGTACAGTGATATTACAGCATTTTCCCATAGGGGTCCAAGCCTTTTCTACAATCACTGCTGGTAGTCTTATCTCGTGGGCCCTGTACATATCGCAGAAATGTTCCTGGAACATTCTGAACAAAAACAGGCTTGTTATTTTTGATAGGCGGAAGAAACCGATTTTGTATTGGAGCCGGGGGGGACTTGGCCACCTTTGGTAGATGCTGGACTATGATGGAAGTTTTGTAGAGAAAATGGGAGATTTGTGCACGGACTGAGTTGTATTGTGATCTTGACAAGGTCTTTCATGTTATCAGTGAAATCCAGGAGAGGGGAGTCTGGGCTGAATGGAAATAAGGGAGAGGTGGGTTGGATTTGCGATACTTGCTTCACAACCTCAATGCTCCTATTGGTATTGTGAGGCTTTTTACTAAGATGCTCTTCCATGTTCATCAGTATTTTCTCTGCGATATAAGACACCATGCTATTGAAAAAACAAAGTACTTTGTACTTGTACTGTTCTCATATCTCTCACTAATGAAAGATTAGCTTTCCTTCGGGGAGTCAGAGACTTGCAGAAGTGGAGCAAACCAATTTTCTCATAGAATTCCCGTGTTTTCAGTTGGTTTGCTCCTACCATTTGTTGTGAGAACAGTCCGCTGTTGTCTTCTCCTTATTGCTGGGGTGTAAGAGACCTGCCTCTGTACTGGCTGCCAAGTTGTTTTATCCAGGTGCAGGATTCTTCCTGTTGGCCATCTTCCCAGATCAGAAGAAAAGGGATTTATCCTTCGCCTTTGTCCTGAGAGAGGGAGGACTGTTTACTGCAGCATTCTGTTTTCTGGTGGTACTTGTTACTGTCAGTCTTATCAGTGTTAAGAGTCATTGGTGGGGTTGTTTCCTTTCCATACCCAGCATTTATTTCAAGTCGAAGAATTTTAATTTCCATTACTGTTATTTTCTTGCACTGATTAGCTTGTGCTGCCAGGAAAAGTGCAGCTGCTCCCAAAGTTGTCTGGTCCTTCTCTCGAAAGTGATTAAAATAAAGAAATCCGTTAAAAAATCCTCCAGTGTCACTGATTTTAAATGGTTTAGTTAAATTTTTCTAGTTTTTGAGAGTTAAAAAGTTAAGAGTAAAGGAATGCAAGCAAACTGAGAAAAAGTGAATACCTGATATCTGTTCTTGCCAACAATGCCAAAATAAATTTTAATAAAGGTATGTGAACGTTCAAGTAAAGGAGACAATCAAGCAATTAAACAAACTGTTAAAATGGTAATAAAAATCCTCCTAAACTCAATATGAATAAAATAAAAGTATGGAGCACTGTTACCCTGATATATACCAGGGTAATTGAACATTTTCTTCTCATGTTCTCTATATCTGTAGTTGTCAAACGTTTTATTTTGAAGCACAAAATGCAGATGAATATATTTAGTGGTGATAGTCCAAAAAATCACAAACTGTTTGAAAGAGGTTCTGGATGTCCTGGTCCAGGTTGAGAGGAAACCGCCCACACCTCACAGGTACTAGCAGGAAGCAGAGAAACAAAACAAGGTTAGCACAAGCTCTGGTCAGACTGGCAAAGTTACTCTGGCTTGGTGATTACCACATGGGCAAATCCCACTAGGTTTTGAATTTATAGCTCATGTTAGGTTTAATGTCATTTCCAGATCCCAGTTCTGACTTCAAAGATGAATGCAACACAAACAGTTTCCAGTGCATGTTCCTGATTTACTGTTGACAGCTTCAGTTTGAAAAAGTTCTCAAAATGTTCTGCCCTCCATTTTTCTTTTAAGAAGTGCCTGATCAACTAAAGATATATGTGTCATTTCTTTGACTGTTGGTCCTTCATTAATCAGAATCAGAATCAGCTTTATTGCCAGGTTTGTACAGACAAACAAGGAATTTGACTCCAGTACACTTTGCTCTCAGTGAGGAGTTTTGTTTTTCTTTTCAGTATATATATAATAGTGCAAATAAAGAATATATTTTTTTAAATGTACATATATTATATATACACAATTGACTTTACAATAGAATATAATGTGAGATCAGTCTAAGTATGCATGGTGTTCTTCTGGAACTCTGACTGTCAAGTGTTCACCAGAGAAACAGCCTGGAGGAAGAAACTGTCTCTGTAGCGCCACCTGAAGATAGAAGCCTAAACAGTTTGTGTGCAGGATGTGTGGGGTCTGCAGAGAGTTAAGCTGCCCTTTTCCTAAACCTTGACCTGTATAAGTCCTGGATGAAGAGAAGGTCAGCAGACATGATTGATCATTGCAGTCTGGACCTGAGCTGTTTTGTGGATGAGCCAAACCACACTGAGATGGACAAGGACAGAATAGACTGAGTTATGGTAGCGTTGAAGATGACCATCAGCTCCTGTAGAAGGTTGTACTTCTTAAGTTGCCTCTGGAAGTACAATCTCTGCTGGGCCTTTTTCCGAACAGTGTCTATTTGTGAGGACCATCTCAGGTTTCGAGAAATGGTGGTTCCTAGGAAGTGGTTCACAGCAGACACAGTGTTGTTGACGATGGTGAGGAGGGTGTGTGGGGGTGGTGTTCTCCAAACGTCAACCATCATCTCCACAGTCTTGAGTGAGTTAAGTTCCGGGTGGTTCCAGGAAGCTCGTCTTTAGCTTCTCACTGAAGCCTCTCTTTGCTGCTTTGATCTCCTTGGTCGTTTTGTTCCTGGCCTGCTTATACAGGGCCCAGTCCCCACTGCTATGAGCTCCTTATCCCTGCGCAGCTGCCTCAGATGAGAAGTGTACCAAGGTTTATTGTTATTGTATGTGCAGATGGTCTTGGTCTGCACACACATGTCCTCACAGAAACTGATGTATGATGTCGCCATCTCAGTAAATTGGTTTAAATTAGTTGCTGAAGTTTCAAACACAGTCCAATCTGTGCAGTCAAAGCAGGCCTGTAGCATCTGCTTTGACTCATCAGTCTTAACAGTCTTAATCTTTTAATTTCTGCATGTAGGTTTGGGATGAGGTGGACCAGAGAGTGGTCCCAAAGCAGCCCTGGTGACAGCATCATATGCATCCTTTAAAGTTCTGTAGCAGTGGTGCAGAGTGTTTTTATCCCTGGTGGGACACTTAATGGACAGTCTGTATTTGGGAAGTTCATTGAAGAGGTTGCTGCCATCAGCGGCACCATCTTGGATCGTCACAGTTATTTTTTTTTGCAGTAAGATTGTTATGATTCTGGACTGTTTGTCTGCACCATCTCTGTCTGCCTGCTGATCAACTCTGTGCTGAAGCTATTAGGATAGCTTTCACCTGCTCCTTTCCAGCACCTGGCAGTATAAGCAGCACGCTGACAGACAAACAGTGCCAAATTATGGAAGGCCATTGTGTGAGTAAATGTCCAGCGTTCCTTCCTTGCCTGCCTGCCTGATCCTGATCTCGTTTTTGCCCCTTGGATTTCTCTGCTCTGCCTTGCCCACGTCGGATATTTCCCTGGTTTCTGAATTCCGGACACCGACCTTGCTACTGCCTCCTGACGACCGCACTCTGCCTAACCCTCGGATCCACCTGTTTGAATCTGCCTCTTCATCTCTGTGCCCTGACCAACGATTCAAGCCTCTCCCTCGGATCCTGTCACCTGAATCAGTCTTCCCGGCCCTACCCAGTTCCTACCCATAGAACCACCACACTCTGCCTGTCCACTGGGTCTGCAAACCTGAGAGCCCATGTGACGTTATCCTGCTGTCACCAAACCTCCACACTGAGGAGGCTTTATTTCCTGAGCTTATTATTCTCAGTCTTCTGCTCAGCCTGTCTGTCTGCCCTCAGAGGTTCCTGAGCCTGGCGCTGGTGGTTTCCTGATGGACTTCACCCAGAGCTTATAATAAATTTTTTGAATCTTATCTGTTGTGTCCATCTGAAATTTCACTCCTCAGAACTACAAGTTACAAAGATTGCAAATAATTAATAAAATAAAAGAAACCATAACCTAAGCTGCATATATAGGGTAAAATAGGTCTACACATTGTGGGACAAAATGTAGTTGTAGTTTCAGGACAATATCCTTTCAGGAATACACAAAAAGTTGTCTATTAGTCAATAGACTGTCCATGTACCTTCACCTTGCAGTACAATGCCGATTTCTTTAGAGCAAGCACCTAAAATCATTAAGTTTACATTAATTTATTTATAAGTTGGGATAACAGTTCATAATGTCAGCACTTAATATGTATGCTTTCCTTGGTCTGTTTTTTTAATTTCTCTATTATTTTGCTTAAATCTAAAAACAGTTAAGTTTCTGTTGTTTGGTGAGTTCCATTGTGGACATCAAAGTCAATAAACAATGGGTTATGCAATCTAGCTCCTTCTAACGCCCACTGCTGCTGCAGTCTCACATTTCTCTTGCACAAGTACCACTTCAAATTATTTACTGCACCATCTGTACGTTGTATTTCATGACATAGCTTTACAGAGGGGATAGTCTTGAAAGAGCAGTAATAAATGCAGTTGCAAACACAAAAAGTTGACCCTAGTACAGGGGTAGGGGCAGCTACAAAATAACTCCAGCTGTAGCAGGCATCAGATTCAGCTTGGTAAACTTGAAAATTCTGATATAAAGCTGCCCAAAACAATAACTGGTGGAAAGACGTTTTACTAAACAATTTAATCACTTCAGAGTTTTGTTAATTTTTATAATAGGCTCCAATGAAGTCTGCATCTATTTAGGGCCATCCACGGACTGTCTGCCACTATCAGATACAGTTCTTATTAAAATGTTTCTCATATTCATAAATGTTTCTTGCAATATCAAATGGTCAAAAGAGCAAGAGAAACGCATATTTTTTTTTCCTACATAAATCAAGCATGGTTGGGGCTGCAGACAACAGAAAGGTATAAATGAACAAACATGCATTAATACAGTATGCCAGAAAATATGATACAGTTATGCAAAATTCAATCCTAAGAATGTAAATGAAGAGGACAACACACCATAATATGCAGTAAAGTCTCATTGAAAGATGCTGTTGATGTTTGTACTGCTTTCCAGAGGATGTTTCTTTGAACAGATGGCAATTTGGTCTATGGCTGGTGGCATGAACTGTTTTCTTTTTACTTTAACCCTGTCATCTCGTTAGGAATTAGTTTGACCCATATGCAGACTCACTCAGGAGACAAGTAAAGGTTTATTTACAGTCAGTAATACTTGTCACACCGGAACACGGTCGAGAGTGCTCAGGCAGGTACAGGGGTTGGACAATGAAAGTGAAACAGCTGTCATTTTAGTGTGGGAGGTTTCATGGCTAAATTGGACCAGCCTGGTAGCCAGTCTTCATTGATTGCACATTGCACCAGTAAGAGCAGAGTGTGAAGGTTCAATTAGCAGGGTAAGAGCACAGTTTTGCTCAAAATATTGAAATGCACACAACATTATGGGTGACATACCAGAGTTCAAAAGAGGACAAATTGTTGGTGCACGTCTTGCTGGCGCATCTGTGACCAAGACAGCAAGTCTGTGTGATGTATCAAGAGCCACGGTATCCAGGGTAATGTCAGCATACCACCAAGAAGGACGAACCACATCAAACAGGATTAGTGTGGACGCAAGAGGAAGCTGTCTGAAAGGGATGTTCGGGTGCTAACCCGGATTGTATCCAAAAAACATAAAATCACGGCTGCCCAAATCACCGCAGAATTAAATGTGCACCTCAACTCTCCTGTTTCCACCAAAACTGTCCGTCGAGAGCTCCACAGGGTCGATATACACAGCCGGGCTGCTATAGCCAAACCTTTGGTCACTCATGCCAATGCCAAACGTCGGTTTCAATGGTGCAAGGAGCGCAAATATTGGGCTGTGGACAATGTGAAACATGTATTATTCTCTGATGAGTCCAATTTTACTGTTTTCCCCACATCCGGGAGAGTTACGGTGTGGAGAAGCCCCAAAGACGCGTACCACCCAGACTGCTGCATACCCAGAGTGAAGCATGGGGGTGGATCAGTGATGGTTTGGGCTGCCATATCATGGCATTCCCTTGGCCCAATACTTGTGCTAGATGGGCACCACTGCCAAGGACTACCGAACAGTTCTTGAGGACCATGTCCATCCAATGGTTCAAACATTGTATCCTGAAGGCGGTGCCGTGTATCAGGATGACAATGCACCAATACACACAGCAAGACTGGTGAAAGATTGGTTTGATGAACATGAAAGTGAAGTTGAACATCTCCCATGGCCTGCACAGTCACCAGATCTAAATATTATTGAGCCACTTTGGGGTGTTTTGGAGGAGCGAGTCAGGAAACGTTTTCCTCCACCAGTATCACGTAGTGACCTGGCCACTATCCTGCAAGAAGAATGGCTTAAAATCCTTCTGACCACTGTGCAGGACTTGTATATGTCCTTCCCAAGACGAATTGACGCTGTATTGGCCGCAAAAGGAGGCCCTACACCATACTAATAAATTATTGTGGTCTAAAACCAGGTGTTTCAGTTTCATTGTCCAATGAAACTTCTTGGATTTACTAAAGAGAGAGGTACTGGTTAGTACTGGCTTCATAGAAATAAATCCTCAAAATCCAAAACGTTTTGCTAACATTAGTCACAGGCAGAAAACTCCGGGGAGGTCTTTTACCATTGGGCTTGAGAGTGAGGTAGTCCAATAAAGAACCGTCCACAGCAGGTCTGACTTCACACAGTGATAAGAGCTTGGGAAACCCAGGAGCCAAACCACAGTCTAGTGGTGATAGTCCAAAAATCACAAACTGTTTGAAAGAGGTTCTGGATGTCCTGGTCCAGGTTGAGAGGAAACCGCCTACACCTCACAGGTACTAGCAGGAAGCAGAGAAACAAAACAAGGTTAGCACAAGCTCTGGTCAGACTGGCAAAGTTACTCTGGCTTGGTGATTACCACATGGGCAAAACACTCAGGCAATGAAGGACTGGTGGCTGGTCCTAAATACTCCTCCCAGGTACACACAATCAGCCAACAATCAGGAACACCTGTAGCAGAGTCAGCAGTGGCTCCAGGAGGACCACTGGTGGACAAGCACAGTATAACACTCCCAAGTCCCGACAAACCCTGGCATTGAGTTGCCACGTTTCATGGTGGAGTGAAGCTAAATCAGTTACTCTGATCATTGATTAGTTTAGATCATGGAGTACAAGTGTAACACTGCACTAAATGAGAAAAAAGGAAAAAAATAATGATTTAACCCAATACAGGACTTTTTATACAATGAATTACAGCAGGAGGTTTGATTTGTGTTCCCACCACATGTGTGTGTTACCAAGTGCTCTGATATGATAAGCAGGTAGTCTTTCTGAGCTAGGCTGCCTGATTCTTGTGTTGGATTGCACTTAACTTATTGATATTTAAATACTCCCAGGCCGGACAGAGTGGGCTTGAAGGTCAGATTTGGTTCTTATGTGGCCACTGGTACACAGGAACGTATGTCCAAGCAATGGCAAAAGAAGAAAGAAAATGACCAGGCTTAGACCAAGATATTCTATGTAGCAGTTGTTTCAATATCAAGCATTTTTAAAAATAGTATAAATAAACCCGGGTAATTTTAAAAATACCAACGGTTCAAACTGAAAACAGATATAAACGAGGAATGTCAGGGCATCAGTGGTGCTCATGGTTATTGGGGTACCCAGGGCTGTGACCCATTAACTGCAAGGTTTGGACCTGCAGATCCAAGTATGAAGCTAAGAGATCCAGGCCTACCAACAGTTATGACCCGAGGGTCTAGTCAGTCAGGCAAGTCATTTTCTACCGCTTATTCCATAGTGGGTCGCGGGGGAGCTGGTGCCTATCTCCAGCAGTCTATGGGCGAGAGGCGGGGTACACCCTGGACAGGTCGCCAGTCCATCGCAGGGCAACACACAAACAACCATGCACACACTCATTCATACACCTAAGGGCAATCTAGAGTGACCAATTAACCTAACAGGCATGGCTTTGGAAAGTGGGAGGAAGCCGGAGTACCCAGTGAGCACCCACGCATGCACGGGGAGTACATGCAAACTCCATGCAGAAAGACCCCTGGCCAGGAATCGTACCCAGGACCTTCTTGGCACAGTTTGGGACAATTATTACAATTCTGAATTTATTCTTGAAATTGAATGTGGGTTGCTTTATATATTTGATCATAAAACTAAAATTTTTCAAAAAAAAAAAAAATCAACACAATTTTTATTTTTTCAGCACTCAGCAAACAAACTATAATGAAAAAGGGTGAATAGGAAAAATGAAAAACAGTTCAATTTGAATCATGTCACACTGCAAAACAGTTCCTGGCTGTGGATCTGAAGGTCTGAACTTCTAATCAGACTTGTCTGTATCATCATCATCATCATCACTGCTGTTGAATAAAATATAAATCTCAATTCATATATAAACAAAATTACATGTTCAACCAAATGAGCAAATAAGACTACCCTGCTCTCTTTTTGCTTTGATTTTACAAAAATAAAAAAAAAAAAGATGTTGATTTTAGTATCCAGGATATTGGTATATCAGTAATATACTCTTTCCTTAGAAAAGTAGGTTATCAGAACTTTGTCTTGACTGGGTGGGTGTTAGATGGCACGTTTCTCATACAGTAGTGACCTGTTTATAAACAATTTGTAATCACATTGAAATGCACATTTACTATAAGATAAGCTGTAATTCAATTAAATTCAATTCAATTCACATTTTATTAATATAGCATATTTAGAAACAAAAAAGCCTAAAAAGGCAAAAGCCTAATAATATTTATAATGCAATACAAAATAATTACCTCTCATCTGGTGGAAATTCATAGTCCGAGTCGCTTCCAGGTTGATGATGATAAAGAATCTCAAGGGTAAATATCAGCAGTTTCATCTTCTGTTGGTACTGCACCTTATATACACCTAGTCCACAGTATAAAACTTGTCTTGCTTCCATGAATCCATTATTCCGTTTGTAAAAGTGGACAAAGACGTTCAAATGTATACTGTAACGCCTACCGGTGTGTAACGCGAATTATACCTGCCTGCTTCTGGCCCATATACGCACGGACGTATCTTGGCAACCATTTGTCCAATGAGAGAGCTTCTTAGCTCTTTGGAAGGATCATAGTCTACAGAATCCATATTCCCCAGTTTGAGATCGACAAAAGCCCCAGCGAATCACGGGTGAGAGTAGCAGAAGTCCCAGTGAATGATGCACAGGCACTGTTTAAATATACAGGGGTTGGACAATGAAACTGAAACACCTGGTTTTAGACCACAATAATTTATTAGTATGGTGTAGGGCCTCCTTTTGCGGCCAATACAGTGTCAATTCCTCTTGGGAATGACATATACAAGTCCTGCACAGTGGTCAGAGGGATTTTAAGCCATTCTTCTTGCAGGATAGTGGCCAGGTCACTACGTGATACTGGTGGAGGAAAACGTTTCCTGACTCGCTCCTCCAAAACACCCCAAAGTGGCTCAATAATATTTAGATCTGGTGACTGTGCAGGCCATGGGAGATGTTCAACTTCACTTTCATGTTCATCAAACCAATCTTTCACCAGTCTTGCTGTGTGTATTGGTGCACTGTCATCCTGATACACGGCACCGCCTTCAGGATACAATGTTTGAACTATTGGATGCACATGGTCCTCAAGAACTGTTCGGTAGTCCTTGGCAGTGACGCGCCCATGTAGCACAAGTATTGGGCCAAGGGAATGCCATGATATGGCAGCCCAAACTATCACTGATCCACCCCCATGCTTCACTCTGGGCATGCAACAGTCTGGGTGGTACGCTTCTTTGGGGCTTCTCCACACCATAACTCTCCCGGATGTGGGGAAAACAGTAAAGGTGGACTCATCAGAGAATAATACATGTTTCACATTGTCCACAGCCCAAGATTTGCGCTCCTTGCACCATTGAAACCGACGTTTGGCATTGGCATGAGTGACCAAAGGTTTGGCTATAGCAGCCCGGCCGTGTATATTGACCCTGTGGAGCTCCCGACGGACAGTTCTGGTGGAAACAGGAGAGTTGAGGTCACATGTAATTCTGCTGTGATTTGGGCAGCCGTGGTTTTATGTTTTTGGATACAATCCGGGTTAGCACCCGAACATCCCTTTCAGACAGCTTCCTCTTGTGTCCACAGTTAATCCTGTTGGATGTGGTTCGTCCTTCTTGGTGGTATGCTGACATTACCCTGGATACCGTGGCTCTTGATACATCACAAAGACTTGCTGTCTTGGTCACAGATGCGCCAGCAAGATGTGCACCAACAATTTGTCCTCTTTGAACTCTGCTATGTCACCCATAATGTTGTGTGCATTTCAATATTTTGAGCAAAACTGTGCTCTTACCCTGCTAACTGAACCTTCACACTCTGCTCTTACTGGTGCAATGTGCAATCAATGAAGACTGGCTACCAGGCTGGTCCAATTTAGCCATGAAACCTCCCACACTAAAATGGCAGCTGTTTCAGTTTCATTGTCCAACCCCTGTATGGTCATACTCTGACTCAAAATGGCTGTTAGGAGAAGTAGTTTTCTGCTGAAATACATGCTATTGGTTAGATATATTCAAGAAACAGACTTTTATTCAGATGAAAATAGATTTTGACGAAAAAATCAGCATAGGTATGATAGATTTTATATGCTTTGCTTGATTTTACTTATGTATTTGGGGAAATTTGTTGAGTGGTCAGCTTAACGTTTTTAGAGTTATGCAAATGAGTTTGACTTCGATGGATTCAGCGTCTTGTTGGCTTTCACTAGTAATGTGTCTTTCAGCGCTGCAACATGTGTTGTCCAAACCAGGCCCCCGGAAACAGAAACTTGGTCATAAGTTGAATTTTGGCTATCTGCGTGTTTTTTTGCATGGTGTTTGAGCTGTGGTCAGTGGATATAAGAATGAAGTAGATACTTCTGTAGAGGAGTCTCACATGAAGGTCTGGACACATGACAAGTGTGTGTCCCCCTTGTAAGGGGATCCTCGAGCTTAAAAGGTTAAGACACTGCAAGAAACCATGAGCTTCTAGGCCCAAGCTTGAAGCTGTTTATGCATTTGTACTATTGGGAATGAGAGAATATAGTCAGTTCTCATATGATGAGAGTTGGCTCGGGCCATTTTGGTGCATCAGGTGATATGAGGGTTTGGTTTATGGTTGGAAAAGTTAAGCCATTTTATAGGGACAATAAAAAACAGAGATTTAGAGCCTATGTAGATGAAAAGCACAACATGTTCTCAGTGTGTCTCTGTTGGACAGGTAAAGATGAGATTTACCTGTTGCCGAACAAAACATGTAGCTGCAGCAAAAAGATTATTTGATGTTTTCAACATAAAGTATCTAATTGAGATAATGGATTTATAAAATAAGAGACCTTGCACTACTATATAGTAACACATCAGCTACATTACTCAAAGTAACGTTTTTAGGCAACTTTGCTTTATCTTAATTAAGCTAGCCTAACAAAATTGGCCCCTCAACTATTTTGTGAAATATATTTATTGACAACAGATAAGATGGAAGATGAGAAGGTGGATTTTAAGTCTCTGATCTTTTCCAGTGAATTAAAACAGGCATATAGTGTCTCAGCAGGAAGTGACAGAATTTAAGCTTTATTTATGAGAAAAAAAATAAGTGCATGGAATTTATACACTTATTGTCTAATCTTAAGCAAATATGTATATAATGTAAAAGATGTGCAGACAGTGAAGTAGAGGATAGCAGGTCACAAGGGTGCAGAAGATCCCTGGGAGCTCCTGGAAAACTCCATTCAAACCTGGAACTGAGGCATCTCCTCTTGCAGAACTGTCTGCATTAAAGTAAGTTAGGTTTACATGAAAGACAATCTTAGGAAAATATTTTTTATGTACATAGTAAAACTGAAGTGCTCTGATCATTAGTACTGCATTAAAACATTTTTCCTACAGAGCTGTGCTAAAAAAGTAAATAATTAATGCCTACAATAACTTCAAATGTGTAAGACATGCGGCGAAAAATATTTAGTTTATATCCTGGTACTTGTAGTTATTCACTACATACCTACTAAATGCGCCCTGCAATGGACTGGCGACTTGTCCAGGGTGTACCCCGCCTCCCGCCCATAGACTGCTGGAGATAGGCACCAGCTTCCTCATGACCCACTATGGAAAAAGCAGTAGAAAATGACTGACTGACTGACTTACCAAATGCTTTATATTTACTTTCAATTGCCTTAAACAGATAACAGGTAGAGGGAAATCCTAGAGTGCATGGCGAGATCAGGCAGCAGCTGGGAAGTCCCAGTCCAACCGGCCGGTTACCTCAGCAGCCAGACCAGCCAGTAGGCGGAGCTCCACTGCTCTGAAAATTCAGAAAGAACATTTTAATGTAGGCTCATTGTTGACGAACTGACAGCACAGCTGAAGTTTAGAGGTCTACATTCTTGCTTAAAACATCTTAAAACTACCTTTTGTGACAAATTAATAGTATAAAAACAACATATTTGTACACTTACCTGGACCATTACTGCAGCTGGTGGTGGAACGCCTCCCTGCACACAACCCCACCCCTTTAACAATTCTAGGGAAATCTGGAAAGACCTACCTCAGCGTAGACCTTCTACCCATTAAAGTAGAAAAAGTAGAAAAAGTGAAATTATCTGAGTAAATTTGTATTGAAGCCCTGGGTTTTCAAAGCATGGGGATTTCTACAAGCAATGGAAAATGGGCTCATGAATGTATTATTGTTTAGGGGCTAACCTTTATCAACCCGTGAACTGAGACCTTTAGTCTTGATGTCCTACAAATTTTTTTATTCCATGAACATAAGTGAATATGAAGAAGAAGAGTAAGAAATTAGATGCTAAAGGAAATTTAATCTTTAGTAATGCGCAATTTTAGCTGAAACTTTTTAAAACAGGCTTGAACTTTCAGACTACTGCTTGGCTAAAAAACTGAATGACCTTACATTCAGAGTTGGTGTTCGAGTACTGCTGGGTAACATCTACAATGACATTTAACAAGGCACCGTGAGTCTTGGTGCTCTCATATCATCCCATATGTGATTTGTATAGTGTTTGAGCCTGGTGAGTGTGTGTATCAGTGCATTTTTTAATAAGTGGAATCACTCTCAGAGAGAGATATCAGACCGTGTAGGAGTCAGAACTATTACTCACATGGTAAAAGGCCACACCAGCTGTCCTGCTGAGTCAGTACGTGAGACTCTTTGATTATGGTTCCACCCACAAACTGTGATTCAAATAAGCTCAGTTGCCCACAGTTAGTGTCTATATTCATAGGCAGCATGGGCTATGGGGGGTAATAGTGAGCAAACAGCATGTTTTTGTACAGTGTGCGGTTTACAGAAATCACATACTCACACACAACAGTTAAATAGCAAGTTCAACATATATAATAAATAATAATTTCCTAAATTTGCAGAACAGCAGAGGGTATTTAAATAATTTCATTTTAAGGATCTGACAAGTGTTTATCAGCACCAGAGGGCATGAATACATTACAAGTGAAGGAATAACTTTACACACATGCCAAACTAAGACTGCTCCCCACCTCTGTGACTCATGACCTTCACTCACAGTTAAAACTAGTTAATGCCTATTTTAACCAGTGCCGTTTAACATTATCCAAGTCCTTCCTTCCAGTTTCTGAATTTGGTAGTTATTTAATAAAGAGGTTGCTTTCTTAATCATAGAGGTAGAAGTCCAAATGCAACTCTAGAGCGTATCAATGGACTTTTGAAAACAGTCTTCATGGGACCTTGGTTCAAAACTCAGATGGAGCCTTTCTGCGATGACCCTGCATGACATTCGTATGCATGTGTGGAGTTTTCTCTGGGTACTTCACTTTCATCCCACAGTGCAAAAGCATGGACAGCCACCAGCTTGATAATTTAAATCACCCGTAGGTAGATATGCATGAAATAATGGTTATCTTGCATGCATTAATTGGCTGTGGGATGGACTGATGAGCTATTTATTGGGTACCCCACCTCTTCAATACAGTTCAATTCAAAAATGCTTTATTCATCCCAAAGGAAAATAAATTATTGTTGTAGTTCATGTCAGCCTGTATGTGTAATTATGACTCTATGTGGATTAAAGACAATCCCAGTAAATCCAAGCCCATGTTTTTAAAATGTTGTAAATTTATTTCGATGTATGTCACTTTCGTCCACAGTGACATACATTTTTTTTGGGTGAGTTGTTTGTTTGGATAAAAAGTGCTAAGCAGATGTTCTGTAACTAACTGCTTTAAAAAGGGCATTTGCCAACAGCTGGAGCAGATAAAATGGTAACTTGTAAACTTATGTAGTTTTCCAGTCTTGCTGTAAATCAAGAGTGCTTTCACAGATTCAATTCATTCATCACACAGACATATCTCTACAATGATACACTGCGTCAACTGGAGTTCAGTTTCTTGCCCAAGAACATTTCCACAGGTCTGTCACTGAACTGCCCCTTAACGAATAAATTAGCATCATTGGTTAAAGTTTTTGCCCACAGTTCTGTTCAATTCAATTCAATTCAGTTTTATTTATATAGCGCCAATTCACAACACATGTTGTCTCAAGGCACTTCACAAAAGTCAGGTACATACATTCCAATTAGTCCTAACCATTGAACAGTGCAGTCAGATTCAGTTATTTATTCAAATTAGATAAAAAGTTTTTCTGTCTAAGGAAACCCAGCAGATTGCATCCAGTCAGTGACTTGCAGCATTCACTCCTCCTGGATGACCATGTAGAGACAGTGGACAGTCACTGGCGTGTGACTTTGCAGCAATCCTCATACTGAGCATGCATGTAGCGACAGTGAAGAGGAAAAACTCCCTTTTAACGGAAGAAACCTCCAGCAGAACCAGGCTCAGTGTGAGCGGACCCATCTGCCACGACCGCCTGGGGGTTAGGAGAACAGAGCAGAGACACAAGAGACAAAGAAGCACTGATCCAGGAGTACTTTCTATGGGAAGGAAAAGAAATGTTAATGGATGAAGCTCCTTTAGGTCGTTTCACCTAGAAAAAGAACGAACATATAAACTCTGAGCCAGTTTTTCAAGGTTAGAGTCTGAGGAGCAAATAGAGTTAGTTACAGTAAAAGCTCAGTCAGTAGCTATGTCTAGGAGAGAGAAAGACAGGGCAATGTGGATCATCGGTAGAGGTGAGCATTAAGTTGTTGCCAGCAGAAGCTCGACGATTCCCCTCTCCAGAAAGTGTCACAGGTAGACACAGAGTCAGGCCAGGTGTAGCTTCTTAGAAGAGAAAAGAGAGAGAACAAAGTTAAAAGCTGAAATAACAGCAAAGATTGGCAAAATTTGGAGAGTAGTGTGAGAATGTAGCGAAGAGGGTTAAAAGTGGTCATTATGTCCTCCAGCAGCCTAAGCCTATAGCAGCTATAACTACACAGAAAGTGTTCAGTTCAGATTATTTTAGTTAAACGACGCTTATTTTCAACAATCTCGTCTCAAGGCACCCCACAAAGGTCCCACTGATGGTCATTGTTATACTAAAAACCACAAAGGATTTGGGATACCTCTCTCTGTCAGACTGATTATAACCATTGGAAACGAGAAGGGGTCATACAGGTAGCAGAAAGTGGAAGGGTGTGTTTTGCACCCTCAACCATAACTGAGCCGGTTTTGAGGACTAAACCTGACTCTCCCTTACTCCATCCAACAGGGAAACTAAGCAGCTCTAACTATAAAGCTTTTATCAAAAAAGGAAGTTTTAAGCCTAGCCTTAAAGTAGACAGGGTTGTCTGCCTCACGGACTACAACTGGGAGCTGTTCCACAGGAGAGGAGCCTGATACTAAAGATCCTGCCTCCCATTCTACTTCTAGAGACTCTAGGAACCACCAGTAAACTGGCAGCCTGAGAACGAAGTGGCTCTGTTAGGAACGTATGGAACAATCAGATCTCTGATGTAATGGATGGAGCTTAGACATTAAGGGGCTTTATAATTGAGGAGGATAATTTAATTCTATTCTGGATTTAACCAGGAGCCTAATGAAAGGGAGCTAACATGGAGAAATATGATCTCTCTTTTTAATTTACATCAGAACTCTTGCTGCAGCATTTTTTGAATCAGCTGAAGGCTTTTAACTGCATTTGTGGACATCCTGGTAGTAAAGAATTACAATTGTCCAGCCTTGAAATAACAAAAAAACACAACAAAAAAATAAAAACTAGGGGAAATAGTGCATGGGACTAGTTTTTCAAGCGTCACCTCCTGGACAGGATATTTCTAATTGTTGGCAATGTTCCGGAGGTGAAAAGAAGGGAAATCCTAGAAACCCGGTTTAATATGGGTTTAAAATGACATGTCCTGGTCAAAAATAACACAAGGTTTTTTTTTTTACTTTATATGGAGGTCAATTTAATGCCATCCAGGTTAAGTGATTGACTAAGCAGACTCCGGTCCAAAGACGACAACTTCTGTCTTGTCTGAATTTAGAAGCAAAAAATTTAAAGTAATCCAAGTTTTTATGTCTTCAAGACATGCTTATAGTCTATCTAACTGGTTGGGCTCATTTCTGGATAAGTAAAGCTGAGTATCATCAGCGTAACAGTGAAAATGTATCCCATGCTGCCTGATAATTTTACCTATTGGAAGCATATATATAGTAAAGAGAATATGTTGTTAGTTCACCATTATCACTGTGATTTGGAAGGGCTAAAAGAAAAAATCCACTTTCCTTAAAACTCTTACTTTTAGGTCAGTAAGGCTACATAAGCTGTTTATAGTAGTCCAGCCCTCTGCTGAGTGAGCCGACAGGCAGAAAAGATCCTACATACAGCAAGGTCAAAAAAATCCTCACTCAACATAATGTGTTGACATGCACTGCACCAAATAGGTAAGCTGACAAACTGGTGAAGAGTGGTGAGCAGTAGAGGGTGATGATCCACATGTGAGTGGAATCAGCAGTCACATCCAGCCACACCTGTAGGAAGAAGGACACAGAGAGGAAAATAAAACTATCAAAGGGAGGATGGGTACTGTTAGAGGCCATCATATTTGCCAAATATTTTCTTTTAAAAACAGAAGATTTACTGATACAATTTTGTACCTGATGTAAGCTTTAGGATAATTATTTTATATGTTTAATCTAAAACCATTTTTGTGAACAACCTAATTAAAAACACCTTTTTGGAATTATCACTGTTTTATTACTGTTCATAAAGGTTGCTTTTGGCATTTGGTGGTAAGGATGTGCTGAGAATGATTACTGTCAACGTTAGCTGAAAAATAAAACTGAATAAAATTGTATATTCATTAGCCAGGTGCAGTTTACATCACAGAATAGCTACACCACTGATTATTTCCTGCTAATGTGGCGCTAGGTCAGCTCACCCCTACAACAATCCGTAACAAATTTCATTCCTATGCGTTATGATTATGCCCATGTGGAGGAAGATCTTCAAGAAAAACTGTTTTCTTTGTAGAACCTGTTCTTTTCCATCTTCCAACCTTAAAAAAGGACTTTATTTTTCCATTAGGCAATTTAAAATTGTTTAGACAAATCAGTTCATGGACATTGTTCAGGAAGGATGGAATCCTACTGTTGTGAAAACAGTTATTGCTAATAGTTATTCTGTAGGACAATATGACATTCACGGAGGAAAACGTCACAGCTAAAGAATAAACCATTTGTTGGGAATTCTCATGCCTGATTATTTTGGTGGTCTATCTATATAATCTTAATCCCATACACATCCACATCAGTCTTGTTAACGCTGCACAAGTGTAGGTTTTTAATGGCAAGAAGCCTCTCTGTTCTTAAGCCATAACTAATTCAGCACCAAAGCCTACAAACACTCAGAAATAATCCCACTATCTTCCTATGCAGTTCTGAACCTTTGATGAAAGTCACTGAAGATCAAGGGAATCTACTTTCCAATTTCCCCAACCTAATATAACAGAAAGCCATCCTTCAAAGAGCTTCTGTTGTGCCTCTGTATTCTCTGAGTTCATCTTCAATAGTTATCCATCAACAGCATACTATTCCAGAGGTGGTGGAGGGGCAGCATTTGCTTGATGACAGCTCTCTGCTTTCTGAGAGTTTTGTAGAACTGTGCAGTATATATCACATACAAACATGGCATCATTAAATGTATTATTAATAATTTAACTTTCCCATCAGTCAAAAAAACATGACACATGAAATTATCAGATCATTCTTAGGGAGATGCAAGTCCCAAAAAGTACCACAATTGTATTGGCCTTTCACAGATCTCTGTTTTCACTTTTTTGGTGAAACGTAAATGTTGCAGATCTTAAAACAAATTTTTAATATCAGATAATAATAACCTGAGTAAATGCAAAACATAGTTTTCAAATGATGATTTAATTTATTAATGGAAAACAGCTATCCAAACCTATCAACCTAGTAATAGGTGAAAAAGTAATAGCATTTATTGTTACAACATGGATTTAATGTGATTAACTACAAAAGCAGAATTGAATTCTACTAGCCACTCCCAGGCCTGATTACTGCCTGACCTGTAGAATCGAGAAATCACATATACACAGTATGAAAATATTAAGGAGGCTAAAATATCTTAAAAACTAACACATCACGCTGTGTTTAATAGGAATTAAAGAACAGGTGAGAAACAAAGTGATTGAGTCCTATCTGTAGAGAAAGGGTTCCAAAGTGGCTTTGGAACTCCAATGTACCACAGTGAAAGACGTTATCACCAAATGGAGAAAACACTGAACATTCCCAGGAGTAGCCGGCCTAAAAGGTCTTAATTGAGGCTTAATTAGAACGACTCTGAAAAAAAGAGTGGGCTAGAATTCATCCTCAGTGATGTAAAACACTCATTCTCAGTTATAACAAATGCTTGATGGCAGTTTTTGCTGCTTAGGATGTCATAGGCTGACTAGTTTTTTTGGTTTTAAGGGGCAAATACTTCTGGATAGCTGTTTCCGCTCAATAAAAGAAATAATCCTTTGAAAACTGCAGTTTGTATTTACTCAGGTTATCTTTTCTGATATATAAATTAGTGTGATGATCTAATACATTTAAGCAAACACAGAAGAAAATTCTTAAGGAAGCAAACACTTTTCACAGCACAGTAACAGATCAGGTATAAACACAAGTCCAATCAGTCATGAAAAATGTTAACAATATATGTCTTTCTATTCCACAATGTCAAATGTGGTAAGTAGATCATTTGTTGTCATGCAGTGTTGTATGTTATGTACAAAAACAACTGGCAAGAAACTAGCTGCATTTGTTGGTGATAGCTAGCCTTCAAAGGAACACACAAATGCAATAAATGAATTCAAAATAAAGCAAACAAACTAAATATTGCTTGGAAAACGTTGAGTTCAACAACATGCGATCTGTGGTGGACCATGTTTTTACAGAATCTAAGCCAGGGTGAGCAGTTTTAAAAAGACAAGCCAGTGGTTACTGTAAATCATACACGTGTTCTCTTTAAGCTCTCAACTTTGTGGCGTAAATGTAAGATTTCCAGCTGTAGCAGTAATACTGTACAGAGGTTTGTGAGGAAGACCCTGAAGTCAGTCATATCATCATGAAGGTTTTTGACAAGTTTTATAAAATGATGTAGTAGGCTCCATTTTCTTTCACAGCATAAACGTCATTGGAGGTCACTTTCCCTATACCCTAGCAAGAGGACAGGCCCTGAGTCTGCTGGCTTCCTTTTAGAAAACCTTTTAAGTTACTAGAATTTTATGACTTACTAAATCTAATTCTTTTTGGATTGCCATTCATGTAAATTGATTTCGACTGTACGTAACTGGATGTGATTCTTATTGACTGAATCATAATTGGAATGATAAGTAGCGGGAAATCCCAGAGTGTCCGGCCGGGAACAAGCAGGGGTTATTGGGGACGTCCCAGCCCAACCGTCCACTTAGCTTAGCTTACCAGCCAGTCCAGCCTGTACGCAGACCTCTGCTGCTCCGAATACTCTGAAAGAACATTTCAGTGTAGGCTCAAACAAAAATACATTTGTACTCTTATCTCCACTATTACTGTAGCTGGAGGTCCAGCGTCTCACTGCATACAACCTTTTCCTGCTTATGGATCCAGTGCAACTTGATGTTAAAATCAAGTTGAAAGGGTTGCATCAATGTACGAGGGGTGATTATGCCAACCTGTACACATGGATAGAAACAGTTATTAATCATTCAGATTTTTAAGCAGCTGTTACAATGACTGTATCATAGTAAAGCACATTTGCTAAAAGTTGATTTTCTGCAATTCAATGTTGTTCATTAAATCTTTCTCATTCAGTGGGTAGGATATCACTTTAGCCTCTCTTTAATGTTGTCTTACAGTTCTTTTTTAAATTTTAATTTTGTTTTTGAAGGTCAGCATTATTCTTTAAGAAAGCATGAAAACAAATTGCTGACGCTCACTCTGTGAAACTACCAGAAATAATGCCTCCTTGATACCAAAATAATAAAGGATGGCTCATGCGATTTGCACAGTATTGTCCCCCAGACTCTTCCAACTCCTCTGTGACAGGCTTGTCAGCTGTATTCTGTTTTTGGTGGGTTTTCTCAAGTTCTTGAGTCAGGGACATTGTAAAGAAGACACAAGATTTCTGGGTGGACGTTGTCCACTGAGTAAATATTGATCTTTAGCTAATGAAAGGTTGGTGAATCCCTTTGGGAAAGGGGGATGGTGGGTACTTTCATGAAAGCAGTCTTTGGCACACACCTCCTTCGGAACATCCCCGACAAAAGAAAATTTAGCATTAACATTATAAAATACATATTTTATAATTTTATAATACAATTGTTCAAGATGCTGTATTATTATTGATGTGATCAATGAATAGAAAAAAAAATTTTAACGTACAGAACAACTCTATTGTGCTAAATGGTTATTGTAGTCATGGCTTTAACTCTCAAACAAAACTGATGTTTTTAAAAGACTATGCTCTATTAACTAAAGGAAGGTGAATTATTAAAAAAATGTAGAAATATATTTATATTGCACATTTTGTTACTTTAATATCCGTATTTGTTCATCAGAAAAATAAATTGGTTCCCTCTGAGGTTTTAACTGAGTTGTACTTGAAGTAATTCATGGTATCATCAATCAATTATAACTGTTATGATGAAGAAATACTAAAACATTTCTAATAAAACCATCTACTGAAACAAATCAGCATTAACTTTTCAGATTGTCTTTAAGTAAACCAACTACAACTGCAGCACTTTACTAAAGTTATATGCAAATAAATATTAAAAAAACAAAATAAAAAAAATAAATTTCAATCTGACCTTCAAAATTCACACTGCAAATTCATAAGATAACTAGCTTATCTTATATATTTTATTTACCTTTTTAGGTGTGGGTGTTGCCTTCTTTAGGACCCTTAACCACTGTAGACCTCCTTCCGGCTGCACCCAAAGATGCATTTAAACATGCAGTTTATGACTAGCAATAAGTCTGTTAGCCGAGCCACCGTTTCCACAACAGTGCTACGTTTTTCAATCTCCACGGCTGCTACCATGAATATCCACAGAAACACACACAGTTTGAAAAGGAAAAAAATATTCAGAGTTATTAGTGCTGCCACACTTAACTGCTCTCTAGCTAAGGGCAAAGCACACATAACAGGTTAACATGTGCTCCACTCCTCATGGGTTCAGATGATTGACAACACAGCCAATACTCCAAAAAAACTATCAATATCTAGGACATCCTGTGCAGCCCAGTCATATGACCTGCTCCTTCTGCCAGCATTAAACTGGGTGCCTTAGAGGTGAAAGGGCACTTAAAAAAATGGCACCTCTGAAACACCATCCCATCACCACCCCCATCTTGCCCCCTCTAATGTGGCCCTGGGCACCCACCAATGTTGTCCGTATCAAGAAATGGCAGATATGTCCCATATATCCTGTCCACATCTGGCCTAAACAAAGATGTTGAAAGTAAGGCTTGGTTGATCTGTTTCATGTGGTCTAAATCTCTTTCTTTCTTTCTTTTGTGTGCACATGCGTGAGTGTCTGCTGCATGTGTGGAGAGGGGAACGAGTGTGAGGTTTTCTAAAGGTTTAAACTTAAAAGGTTAATGAAAATGCAGGGGATTGACTTGGTTGTTGTGTGACGTTCTGAACATGGAAAAACACGGCAATATTCATGGACTCATTGTAAAGATAATTATATTTCTTTAGCAAGATTAGATAGGTTTTACTGTTATGGTCACCATTTACAAATATTTAATAAAATCATGCACTTTGTATCCGGTGGGTTTTTCTCATCATTATTTGGTTATAGGAAGTGTGATTATAAATAGATTAAGACCTAAGTGTCACGGTTTGGTTTTGGGGTGGACCGAAGCACAGACAAGAGCGAGGCAGCAGCATTCTGAGCAGTCTCTGTTTTATTTCCAAAAAGATCAAAAAGGGAAAAACAAAAACACTGCAGCTGTAACAGAGGCAGACATCCAAAACACTTACAGCATCGGCAGGAACACACAGGACTCAAGGCTTGGACGAGGGCAACGAACGGGGGTGACAGACGAGAGGAACCAGCCCCGAACAAAGAGCACAGACCAACTAATATACAGAGAAACATGAGGGGGGGAAAACAAGGAGCAGGTAATCAAAGAAACAGAGAACAGGTGTGACATGGACGCAGGGAGAGAGAGGGAGCAGGTGAACCTAATAACACTAAGACCTGAGGGAAGGTACTAAACAACAAGGCAGAGCTAATAAAAACTATAGACCAAGATAAATAAAGCTAAACATGAATTAAGGTAAACTGAGAAACTGGGGGTAACAACAACCTAGGAACTTAGCAAATTAAAAACCATAAGAAACCCCGACTATAAAGTAAACAAACCCAAACAAACACTGACTGAACCAAACTGAGGATGAAGCAGAGGAGAACACACTGGGAGACAGAAGAAAATCAGAACTGTAGGAAAAACAGAAAACATCAATACAAAACCATAAACAAGAAACCTCTGGTTAACAAAACACAAGTCAAAAATGTCACATCCTGACACTAAGAGTAAATACTGGTACTTTAATACTGTTCTACTAAATGATGGTTGTTTTAAAAAGGATTTTCTTTTTTTTTGAAGCAATGGAGAACCATGAAATCTCAGTTTACATCTGTGCAGCAGTGGTGGGATATTGGTAAAATAACAATTCAGCAGTTCTGTAATTAATACACACACAATGTTACAAGAGAAATGGTTAAATCTATTGAATTATAGACTGATATTGTGAATCTTCAGAATTGTCATGAGGAAATCAAGGCCATATTCAGGCACTCAAAAGAAAAAAAAACAGCTTTGGCTGATCTGCTTGGGTTCAGAGCCCAGGGAGATCTGGTACGTTCACCTTTTTTAGAATATCTCTGAAATGGATGCTTCCTCTAAGTTCTTCTTTAGTTCAGAGAAGAAAAATGGACAAAATCGTCTCATTGATTGTATTCGATCAGAAGATGGAAAAGAGTTGACAGAACCCACTGAATTGCGGAAAAGAGCTGTAGACTTTTTTCAAAGCTGTATGTCAGTGAGTTTAAAGATGACGTGCCAAAGGTTTCAGAGAAAGATAACACTATTTTGGAGCAAGTTTTAACCTTGCAAGAATAGCAGGAAGCACTGTTGAGCATGGAAAACGGTAAAGCTCCAGGAATAGATGGCTTGCCTGTGGAATTTTATAAATCATGTTGGTCTGTGTTGGCTGAAGATCTGTTGGAAGTCCTCAATGACAGAGTATCAAGGGGAAAGCTACCCCTTATCTGTCGCAGAGCTGTGCTCACTCTTCTTCCTAAGAAGGGGGATCTTTATAAAATAAAGACCTGTCAGTTTATTATGTGCTGATTATAAGATCTTTTAAAAGGTTTTGGCATGCAGATTGAGAAAAGTGATTGATCAAGTTATACATGTTGATCAGTCTTATTGTATCCCTGGCAGATCAATAAGAGATAATATATTACTAATTCGAGATTATTTGTACATCTCTTATTTATTAGACATAAACTTCGGTCTGGTTTCTCTTGACCAAGAAAAGGCATTTGATCGGGCGGAGCACCAATATCTCTGGAATACGTTGAAGGCTTTTGGTTTCTCCTCTGGTTTCATTGCCATGATTAAAACCCTCTATTGTGACATTAAAAGTGTGTTGAAGGTCAATGGTGGTTTAAGTGCTCATTTTAATGTAAAGAGAGGTGCAATGTCAGGAATGTTGTATTCTTTAAGTATTGAACCTTTATTATGTCAAATTAGAAAAAGGTTACAAGGCGTAAAACTAAATGGAATTTGTTTACCTTTTCAACTTTCTGCGTATGCTGATGATATTGTGGCTATTAAAGAAGAGTCAGATGTTCTTACTTTAATAGAAATTATTGAATGTTTTGGTAGAATTTCTTCATCTAAAGTAAATTGGAGTAAGAGTAAAGCTTTGTTAGTAGGTAAGTGGCTAAAAGAGGGACCTAAATTACCTGATAATTAAAGTGGGTTAAAAACATTTGTTTTAAACAATGTTTTAAACATTTGGGTGTTTACTTGGGAGATCACATGGAGGTTATGAAAAATTGCAAAGGTTTTATTGAACTGATGGAGGGTCGGTTGAAGAGATGGCATTGGCTTTTACCACGAATGTCTTATAGAGGTCGTACACTTATTAATAATCTTGTGGCTTCATCTTTATGGCATCGTTTAGCTGTTTTGGAACCTCCTCCGAACTTATTAGCGAAATTACAGACAATGATTTTAAATTTTTCTGGCACAGATTGCATTAGGTCCCTCAGAGTGTTTTGTTTTTGTCAAAGGAAGAAGGAGGGCAAGGTTTGATTCATTTAGAAAGTAGAAAAGCAGCATTCAGGTTACAGTTTTTACAGAGTTTTTTGTATGGGCATCAAAATGTTTTGTGGAGGCAGGTTACAGAATGTTTTTTTCTCAAAAGTTGGTAACTTGGGTTTTGGTAAAACTTTGTTTATTTTTGATTTCTCAAGGCATAGTGTAAAGTGTTTGTCACCTTTTAATGTTAGTGTCTTAAAAACCTGGAGGCTGATGGAAACAAAGAGACTAGGGACATCTACTTCTTTGCACTGGCTATTACTGGAACCTATCCTCAAGGGATCTTGTTTAGGTTCATCCTGGGACGATATGGCAATGATTTCGGAACTATTGATGAAAAAGGGAGTTACTACTCTAAGACATTTGCTTGAACTTGTTAGAGGTGAAAGGGAAGATGTTGTCTCCTTGGCAAGAGGACTGGAGGTTCGCTCTCTCCAGATTGTAGGCATGGTGCTGACAAAAATCAAGCAAGTGTTACCTGAAGATGACAAAAGACTAAAAAATGGATGGTTCAATGGATTTTTAACACCTGATAAAACAGACTTTTCCTTTAAATTGTGCATTGGGCCACAGCTGAAGGACTTTGAATGCCCTGGTCCTTTTTTAGAGAAGGAGAAAAATTTATGGACACCACTGGATTCTGTGAATGGGAAGATAGTATATAAAAGATGTGTTACAGCTTTAAACAAGGTGAAGTTAAAAGATAAAAAAGACACTCCTTGGAGAGATTATTTTAAGGTTGATCCTGATGTGAAACCTGTTTGGGGTTACTTTATAAGCCACCATTGGCTAAAAACGCTGGTGATTTACAGTGGAGAATTTTACATGGTATTATTGCAGCTAATGCTTTAGTTTTTTTTTTTAAATCCTGTTGTTTCAGATAAATGTCCTTTTTGTTTGCTAAGAAAAACCATTTTTCATTGTTTTGTACAATGCTTTCAAATAATGGATTTATTCACACTTCTTAGTGACATTTGGAAATTATTTGGGAAAAGCTTTACAGAGCAGTATTTTATTTTTGGATTTTTTGGAGCAGAAAATTTAAGCTTGATAATGAGCAAAATACTAATTGTATAAAGCTTTTCAAGAGTATGGTTAGAGCAAGGGTGATGTTAGAATATAAATACTATTTCAAAATGGATGAGCTGGATGTTTTCAAAAATCGTTGGGATTGTGTAGGTATTCTGTTTATTTTAAATAATGATGAACTTTTATTTATGAATGTGTTGTTTTGAGATGAACGTTTTTTTTTTTTTTACTGAGGAATGTCCCTCCTTAATGTATGCCTACATTCATTTTTTGTTAATGAGGTGTTTGGTAAGCCTCAAGCTGTGTGCCTAGCAAATGTACATATCAGAAGCATGACATAGTTGGTCTATAATTATATCTGTCTCTCAAATTGGACTAGTAGCACAAACAGTATCTCATAAAACTGAGTGTACCTCTCACATATTTCTGAATATTTTATTATTTCTTTTCATAGGACAAAACTTTGCTACAATGTAGTCAGTGTAGAGCTTGTAAAACAGTGCAAATATATACACAGCTGGCAACAAGAGTGAGCACAGCCCTAAATGAAAATGTCAGAATTGTGGCCAATTAACCATTTTGCCTCCTATGTGTCATGTGACTGGTTAGTGTTACAAGGTCACAGAGGTGAATGGGGAGGTGTGTTGAATTTGGTGTTATTGCTCTTACAGTCTCTCATACTGGTCACTGGAACTTCAATTTGGCACCTCAAGTCAATAAACTCTCTGGGTATCTGAAAAAATAAGTGTGGCTCTACATAAAGTTGGGCGGGGCTATAAGATCAACACCCTGAAACTGGTTGTTTTATATATATATATATCAGTGACGTGCGGTGAGGTTCATAGGTGGTAAGGCACTGACGTAATCAGAGTCAGATTTTCAAGTATGTATGTTATTATTTACATCCGGAAATTTTGCGCATGCGCACAACCCTGGAGGGCAAAAAGTCTATGCTTTTTACATGCCATCTATAGCCGCTCTGCCGCAGTAGAATAATTCCGTTGACTCAATGAAACTTGGAATGTAGGTATTATTAATTTAGTGCTATGCTCCACAGCAAAGGGAAATTAAATCAGAAAAACCGTCGAAGTACAACTTGAAACCACTTTTTTCTCGCCCTCTGTCTCCTATGCGCAGACTCGTTGTCATAGCAACTGACAACAACGTCTCGTTATGTATTAGGATTCAACACCAAAAAACACTCAAATATTTCCCACACAAATAACAGAACATTCAGTCTGTTGCAGTAGTATGTTTTTAGGCTTGATGTATATTTTGTGATTATTAATAAATGATGCCGTGGTAGATTGTAGCTAGCTAACCTAACACAGTTTGCGGATTATGTTTTTTCTCTGCATTCTTTTCACATACAAACTTTAGCTAACAAAACGCACATTTCATTAAAAAACTAAACAGAAAAATGTTATTTCTGTCTTACCTTTACCCATAAATGAAATCCATGTTCCGCTCCTTCTGCACAAAAACATCCGTCACTGTCTGGTAAAAGTCCTCCTTATTTTCCTTCAGTTTTAAAAGTCTCTCCGTCTCAATAGAGATCACTGCCAGGGAAGAAAGCCTTCTGGCGATCTGCCTTTGAATATGAGCGCTCGACCGCCTCATGTTTGGTGAGGCTACTTTGCAAATTCTTCAAGTCACAAAATCCCGCCTGAGTCCACGCAGTGCCACAAGTTGAAAAAAGAAGGCAAGGGAAGCAGAAAAGGTCATTTCTGGCAGAACATCCACAAAGCCAGTCTTTTCTTGTGTACTACTCCATTTGAAAAGAGCGGGTGATCACGAGCGCCCCCTGCCATGAGGCAAGAACACTGCCTGCCTCAGCTCGAATCTGTTCTCTGCCGTTTATGATTGCTCACCACACGAAACACGTCACACACACACACACACACACAGTTGGTGACAAAGAACACTGCACATTATAAATAAATAAGCTAAATTATGGAAAATTATTTCATATGTTCAATGTTTTTTAACCATTTTATTAGTGACGTACAGAAAGGAGGAACATGCTCCCATAGAAAGGCAGCCAGCACATTTAGCGAGAGGTTGCTCAATCGAAGGTGAGGCTCAGCTTGCTGCTGCCTCACCAGCTTCACTTCCGAGCATTTGAATGGGAAATTGCAATGCTAACTTGCTTTACAAAATTTAAATGATGATTAATAAATAATTAAATGATTACTTAAACTCATACACAGTTTTCTTATCGTCAATACCCTGGTACTGCACAGCTGTATTTAAAATCGCTGCTTGTTTAAAAAGCAATGGTTATTCAGAAGCATATGCTGAAGTTTATTTTCTTATTTGGATAAAGAGCAGTTCCTTCCATTGCTCTGTGATTGTTAATACAAAATTTGATCAGTATGATGTGTCTTTACCCAGGTCTGCTGGAAGAGTGTAATTCAGGTCATATTAACTCTGACCATACAAATGGAGTTGTTGTTTTGATAACTCGGTTGGTAAGGAAACACGGTTTTCTAAAACTTTTGATTATCTTGAGGCATGTTTTGCTGTCAGGCTATTGGTAGCAAAAAGTGCCTTGCTAAGTGAAAGTTTATTCCTATTATATGTAAAAAAGAATTTACCTAATCAGATTGTTGACTTTTCTTTAACATTTTTCATATCAGCACATATTAGAGAGATGCATCTCTCTGCATCTCTATGGTATCTTAAGGCAGAAAGCAAGATTATTTAAGTCAAAGCATTCAATTAATAGAATTATTGGCTGGTATAATAGCAGTAATAAACTTCTGTGAACACACAAAAGTACAGTTTTTTTAGAGAGCAATGTCCTTTATATTAAAAAGAATCTTTATTTTTATTTATATGGTTATTCCTATTTGTTTATGTGACGACTGCTTTATTCTGAGGAGCAAACGTAAGCCTCATAGCATAATTGCTATGTGGTCATATTTTGCTGAAAAGTGTGATTTTTCTTTTTTCCAAAAACATTAAAATATAACTTAGGCAATTATGGTATGAGGCTAATGAAATAGGGAATATTTGGTTTAATCAGGCTTTAGTTCACCCTCTCATAAGATGCCTCTGAAGATATCCATATGTAAAATCAAAGAGCTTGCTACACTTACAGGAAGAAAAAGAACAGCTGGAAATTGAATATTTTTCCCTATCAGATGTAAAATATGACTTTCATAAAATATTCGCTCTGATATAACCATACAAAATTATATGAGACTTTACTTCTCCACACAAAGCCAACAGCATTACCCTGGACAAGAAGAAGAACAAAATCCTGTCTTTGTGTCTGAACAGAACACTGATTGGATCCGACAGGATCTTTGGCATCCAGTTTAGACTATGTTAGCCAAGGTCATTCCACTGAAGACAACCCAGACCCCATCTTAGGACTGGCCTTGCCTTTTGTTTGATTTATTTGCAAATGCCAAGCTGCCTCTAAAGCTTCTGTCACTATTCCTGAGACTTTCCTGATATGATAGAGCATTTCAGTTCTACACTTTAACAGCTTAGATTTATCAGCATTGGCGAGGCCTCTAAGTGCCATTTACTTCCTAACAAACGGGGCATAGGGTTTAAGTTCCTTCTCCAATGCATCGTAATTAGATTAATATCAGTGTGATATATGTGGTCATATTTTTCTGTTTATCTGTATAACTCCAGTGGGTCAAATTATACAAGGTTTCTGAAATTATTCCCTCTGCTTTTTTTAGTTTGAAAACATATCTAATCTAATCTAATCTAATCTAATCTAATCTAATCTAATCTAATCTAATATAATATAATAATAATAATATAATATAATATAATATAATATAATATAATATAATATAATATAATATAATATAATACAAAGTAAGAACAGCTCTTTCTGGTCATGCAAGATTCACAATGTGGGCATTTTTTCAGTACCAAAGTGTGTGTGCTGTCTCTTTTGCTTTATCTATAGTTCAGTCCACTCCTATATAACTAATAGAAATAAAATTGTTTATAACATATTTGACTTTAAAAAAAAAAAGGTGAGGCATCTAACCTTTCCTGTCTCCATTCGCTCTGTGTATGTATACTGGAGTCACTATTGGATAAACTCAATCAATAGAAAACCTGAACATTGTGTGTGATAAATGGATAGGGGGCTTTATAGAAAATGCTGAGGAAACAGCCAGGTGACCAAGCAAGGATGCATACAAAGCAATATGCTGGGAGACAGGAACTAGGTCACCGAGTCATTGGCAGTTTAAGACGTAAACCTACCTATAAAGACACCATGGCTTTTTTTTTGCAAGTGTTAAAGCTTTGAATGACAGGTTAAATTATTTGTACACAAACCTGGCTAAATAGTAACATCCATGACACTGCCAAAGTATTTAAACTGAACCGATCTTTCAAAATGAGAATGTAATGGAAGTGGTATTAAATAGAACTGTCTTTAGTAATGTGAATCAACTCAAAATCCTGCAGATATTGACCAGGGGCTGCAGGTATGTCTTGGACCCAAATGATGTAAAGTAATGATTTCATCAAGGTGTAGAAACTTTGAAATAATTCTAATAGTTTTTTGTGTTAACATAGCTACAGTATGATGCTACGAACTGAATATTTTCTTTATGTTTGAGCTCAGTTTATTCACAAATACATTTAAGCATAAAAAAAAACAAATTATCATCATTGCTTTTAAGCTCAGCCAGTTAAACTTCCCCTATCTTGTCTGATAGCTGTAAACGATCCAAGCATGCACACAAGCATTTGACACACATGTACATACAATATGAATAGACAGGTGTCTTGAACACTGTTAGTGGTGGTAATATTTTTAACAGAAAGAGGCCCCAGTTCAAATGCTGCTTAAGGCCCCTTGCAACCCTGTGCCAGTCCATGTTGGTCAACTAAAATCCCTAAAGTACTGGGTCACACCGTCAAATCAATGATGGTGTAACCCAGATTGTAACATTCCAATGTTCCAATCACTTCCATGGCTGCAGGTGTAAAACATTTGGTGTGGAGAAACCTGACTGGCCTGCAGAGAGTCCTGACCTCAAACCTTTGGGATGAATTAAAAACTGAGGCTGTAATTCTGGTTTTCTCATCTAACAATGAACACACTCCTAAACCTTTAGGAAGATGTTCACAGAATAGTTAAAGTTGCTATTGGGTCCGTCAAAAATGGTGGGTCCATCAACAAATTGGACCTTTATAAATAAGAATAGAATGTAATCAAAGTTCATGTATGTGTAAAAGTAGACAAACAAATACTTTTGACAATATAGTGTATCAGTTACTTAATTGTCAGCCATCAGCCAATAATGAAAATAACAGCATCCACTATAGGTTTCTGTTCGCTGCTGGACCGTGCAGTGTTGTCCAGCTGGGTGCTGGTCGTTTTGAATCTTTGTCAGCTTGGATGTTTCGTTCCCAACTTTGTCAGTTATAAAATGGTGCCATCCACTGTGGGATGTTTTATACCAACAATGTATCTATTCGTTCTCACCAGGTGGATGTTTCTGTCCTTCTTTCTGACAGCCAGCCATACTTATTAACTGCTAAAATGAAAATGGTTTTATGACTCCGAAAAAACCCACACTGTGGAGCTGATTTGATTTGATCATATTGTATGCATCAATGGGACCAATGGAGGTAAAATAAGTTGAAATAGATTGTAATAAAACATTGCCAAATAAAACAACCGAATTAAATTACATGAAATTTGAGCTTTTAAAAAAAAATTCTAAATAAATCATGAAAATGCTCTACTACTATGAAAAATAAAAATGTGAATGAAGTGTGTTGACAAGGCAAACTGACTGGAGATATTTCAGTTAGCTGCTTGTCATGAGTGTGAAAAGGAAAAGCTGAATCTCGGAGACCCCTGCGGTATTATCACACTCCACACCATTCCATCTGCGCTTCCATTCTTTATCAGTCTCTCTTTCTAAACCCAGGACATGTGACTCTAAGCCTTTGCACATTTTTAATTTTGTTAGCTTTGGTTTGAGTTGCAGCTGTTATCATCAACAACACACCTAAAAAATTCTATTTTGAGAACACATAAATAAATAGTACTGATCACTATGCTACTTCTGTGTCCAGGAGTCAAACACAACTCAACACATCTGTAATATTTGTCTATGGTCAGAGTCTTGTGTTTAGTCCAATCTTATCATACATCAGCTTTATTTATTCAGACAGGGTGTCTTGGAAATCCCAGACTCAAACCCATCCAATAAAAGATTAAAACTTAAAAAAATAAAGCTGCCAGATTAAAAGTCTAACCAGTCTTTACTGAGGTGATTGGCAGTTGATCTTGGTAAATGAATTCCCAGCATGCCTGAATATAAAAAAAAAACAGGCTTGAATGATTGACCCTATAGCTTGTTTGCATGTCCAACGTGTCACTTAGCTCACTTTTCGATTAGAGAGAGAAATTCTGTCCTTTTGAAGAGCACTGGCATCACTCTGCATATTCGCTGAGCACTACAAACTTTCAGCAGACAGCGATATTTTAAATGACATGAGCTTATCTTAGCAAGCACCACTGCATTTGCCAAGAGGGGAATTTGTGATAAATACATTTCTGCTGAAAGATCAGCATCCTGCTCTCAGAATTAAGGCTCATTTGACTCCTTGCCATGCCTTTTATTTTGTGGCAAAGAAGACTGGGTGGACCCCACAGTACGTGAATAAGCATTACTGTATCCACCACAACCAGCAGCACACAGTTTGAAGATCACACACTTTTAGCAGTTATGACATGACAGCATGAAAGCATTTCACTGCACATTAACACCTAATAGAAGGAAAATGTTTTCTTTCATCTCAGTTTCCGAACAAGCGACTCCAGTGTTTCAAATTAAACTGAAATGTTCCACTCAATGAATGATATCAGTGGCTTATCTGTGTACCTGAAATTAGCTTCCACCCTATTATACGTTTTCAAGAGGGGGAAAAATAATTAGTAGTTGGTGTAGTACATCCAGTTAATGTCAATGAAGGCTAATGTGACATCCATTCCTGACAGCCTGTTCTTTTGTACCTACTCATGTGAAGCATGAAAAATTAATTGCAGGTGATTCTGATTGCAATTTAAATGAAAAGCATTTCGTCTTAATTCAACAGCACCCAATTACAATTATAATTCAATGAATAATTTTACAAATAATAAAACATGCATTTTTTCCCTATTCTCCGTATATTTAGAGTGGATTTACATAGATATCTAGCATGGTTTTTCTTTTGATGTTAAAGGCTCTCCTTGTGGGTCAGGTGATTCAAAAAAATATTTGTGTGTGTAGAGTCAGCCAGAGGGAACCTTCAACAGTGTTTTTAGGAAGATGATTCTGGGTGTCAGGAGCAGAGTGGAACTGAAAAGAGAAAAAATTAACATTTCTGAACATATTTAAAACTTAAAGGACAAAATGTTCACAAGTAAAAGCTGACCACATGAGAAGATTCAGAGAGGGACGTTTGGGTGAGGCAAACTTTATGACAGTGAGCGATTGTGCCTCTCCAAACCCTTCCTGTGTTGACATTAGTCATCATTGCCAGCTCAGTTATTTCAGGGTTGGACTGGATATTCATCTTCAGCTGACAGAAGAAAGGCTCTAAGAGAATGAAGGGAGACTGGGATATTCATGTACAAAGAAAACAAATAACCCAAGCTCCCAGTGTTTGGAAGTACTGAGGTAGATGCTTAACAACTTTTGATTTTTATGAATCATGGCCTCTCACACTTATGCCAAAATAGACACTAACAAGGGCTCCAAAGCTCTAACCAACAAAGAAATAACAACTCATATCTGAGGATTTGTAATTCATCAAACTCTTTAAAAACAACAGATCCACTCGTGCCAAGTTACATTCAATAAAAAAAAAAACACTAGGAGAGTGGCTACATTAGATTTCAGGAACATTTTCATTTGCTTTCTGAAGAGAACAGTTTTAGAAAGAGCGTTTAAATATATATTCAGTCCTGCCCACTTTATTATGTTAAAACCTGTTAAAACACCTGTTAAATTTAAAATATAATAATAGAATATAAACAGTTGCCATTTTTGGCAACTGTTTAGAGACATTTTGGAATCTGCTGTGTGTTTTAATAAAAGTCCCATGCGGATAACCACACTATTTTCATCCATGTTCACCTAACCATAAACCTAACCTAAACTCAATTCACACCTTAGTGCTAAACTTAACCCATGACACAAAAACTGAACTTCTTCTCATGGGGCCCAAAGCCTGGCCAAAGGAGCAATGGGCCTTACACTAATAAGATGATAGAACACACACAAACACATACATACACACGACTTCATACTTATACAGGGGGAACATGTATTTAGCACAAATATTTAACTTATGGGTGTAATTTCACAACTGAATTTTACTGTATTATTAATTTTTGACTGTGGGAAAAAGCCTGAGAACCCAAAGATAACCCATACACGCACACCAAGAACTCGACAAAACACCCGAAGCTGGATTTCCAATCTGGACCCTTTCTGGTGCGGTCCAAGAATATGTTTCACCATGCAGCTCCCCATTCTTTACCCATAGGGTTTAATATGATGTGGCCCACCCTTAACAGCTATAATAGCTTTACTGTTCAGGGACTGCTTTCCACAAGGTTCGCGAGTGCATTTTTGACCATTTTTCCAGAGGTGCATTTGTGAGGTCAGACACTGATGTTGGAAAACAGAGCTTGGCTAGCACTCTCTGTCTACTCTAGAAGTTGATCCAGAAGTTGCTCTATCAGGTTTAGCTCAAGACTGCATGAAGCAGTCAAGTCAAAGTCACTCATCCATGGACTTATGGACATTACTTTGTGCCTTACTTTGTGCAGTCTTCAAGATGTTGCCACAAAGTTGTGAGCATGAAATTGTACAAAATGTATTGGGTTCCTTTCAAAATACGAATGAATGCCTCTTTTCCACTGGCTCTTTTTAGGCCAAGTGGCTCCACTCCACTCGGTCTTACTCTTCTCGGCACGGAACCTGTTGTGTTTCCACTGACCGACTGATGGCTGGAGCTATGGCTTGATACCCTGCCTCCAGCCGTCAGTGTAGTGCGCTGTGCCGCTATTAAGGTTTTTCTCGAACGTTTACACACTTTCCCTAAAAACATGCCACATATTCTACACACAATTCAAAAAACACACACAAAATCTTCAAAACCCCTTAATTCCCCTGCAAAATCAAACTTTACTTTCAAAACAATAGGAATTCCTCTCAGAATGCTATTTTGTTTGTAAATGACACACACTAACCATTAGCCTAATCCTACCATTAATGCTACCATTAATTTTCTTTTACTTTCATCGCTCTACCTTCCCTTAGGTAAACAGAGACCTGTGGGATCCTCTAAAATGTCAGACTCTTGGCTAAAAGCTAATATAAACCACTTGTACGAACACCAAACACAGTTAAAACTACAAGCAATTGAATCAGAAAGTAATCAAACTCCACAGAATGCTGTGAATAAACATTTATAAGAACCATCGAACAATGATGAGCTCAGTGTAGAACACTAGGATGAATGGAAATCACAAATTATGATTTCTCTTCATTGTAACTGTTGCTGCAGACAGTACATAGGTGTGTTTTTACATCTTTTTTATATACGCAAACTCAGCATACACAAAAACAGTATATCTTATACTGTAGAGTACATTTTATTTTTCCCACAAAATAATGACATCAAACCAACACAACGTACATGGTGCTACACTTATAAAAAACGGAAATTTACTGTACATGTGGTAACAGCAAAAAACAAACAAACTAAGCTGCATCCTGTCCACATGCAATTTCCATATCTTGGAGAAGGCGTATACTTGTTTGTGGATTTCTGTCATATACTTTCAATCTCCATGTAGCAAAAAAATCCTCAACAGGATTGAGGAATGGAGAATTTGGAGGTGTATAAACAACTAAAGATCGCGGGTGGACAGTGAACCAGTTACGAACCAATGCAGCCTGGTGGAAATCTACATTGTTCCAATTGACAATGTACCTGAGCAGCACTGGGCCATCTAGCTGATCTGGTGGAATGAGTATGTTGTGTAGGATGATATTCCTTCCCCTTCTCTGTCTTTTTGTGAGGTTGAATCCAGCTTCATCAATGAAGATGAACTGGTGTTCCACTGTGGCCACCTCTAGTTCAAGGACTTGCTGAAGCACACGTGACAATGTCAGAAATAGACAGAGTGGTCACTTTTGTGAAGCACAAGATTACAATGCTGATATATCTAATCAATAAAGTATAGTGTTGAGAGTTTACATCGATTGTGAGATTGTATGGACCCTACTTGCATATAGATATATCACAATTCTTTGATTCTTTCAGAATTGCGCTCAAATGGTACCCTGTAAACTTGCTTCATCCTCAGATTATTTCTGCGTGAGACATGATCCAATGTTGATAAGCTTACCCTATCTATATTTTGAAACAATTGATGTTTCAAATTATTTTTGTATTTCTCGTAATGTTATGGCATTATTTTCTAGGACCATGTCTATAATTGCAGTTTCCTGTTTTGGAGACAGAAGAGGTTCCCATCCACCTTTTGTTGGACTTTTGACTGCAGTGAAGTTAGTTTTAGGTTGGATGTTTGATATTTGTTGACCCAATATGGATAGTCTGATTACTGGCAGCTGCTCTCTGCCTGTCCCTCCTTCTGCAGACAGCGGTTTACTTAAGCACCCTGAATACATTTCTGAACTAAACCCTCTGTTTCATGGTAGTATTGTTTTAAACGTTTTGGGGGAATTGGATGTGTGTCTGAACAGCTGATTTTATGTGTGATCAGCTGGTTTAGGATGTTATTAAATAGAGCACTCTGCCTGCATGCTTTCCATAATACTTGGTGATGAGAGGCTTGGATGCAGCTGCTAGGCCAAGGAAACACATTTCATGAAGCTCGCTACACTGTGTTCTTGAGTTAATCTAAAGACTTGTTATGGCGCTTCTAACAGTTGACTAACAGTTGACTAACAGTTGGGTTTTAGTGAGGAAATTTCACAACTGAACACACATGGTTTCCTGTCATGAAACCACGCTTGAGAGAGCGATCCATCCTTTTACAAATGTTTGAGAAGCAGTCTGCATGCCTATGTGCTAGATTTTATAAACCTGTAGCTTTGGAAGTGATTGGAACAACTTTATTGGATATATTTGGCCACTTCCATTTCCAACACTAATTCAGGCCTGTGTGTTTGTGTGTGTTTGAAAGTTCTATAGTGTATTTAGTGTAAGTCCCATTGCTCCTTTGGCCAGGTTTTGGGCCCTATGAGAAGAAGTGCTGTTTTCTGTGTGGGTGAGGTTTAGCACTAAGGTGTGAATTGAGTTTAGGTTAGGTTACTGGCCAAAGAAAGTACAGAGACATATAAAACATGGATGAAAACAGTGTGGTTATCCTCATGGGACTTTTATTAAAACACACAGCAGATTCATACGGTTGCCAAAAATGGCAACAGCTTATATTTTAAACCTGGATCTGTCAGTTCTGCAATACAAATAGTAAAACACTGAAAGTAATGAGTAGTACTCTGTAGGAATACAAAGTAGGAATGCATTTCCCAAATACCTGAATCATATTTTATTTTTACAGTATTACAGAACAGTCCACAGGCAATACTGTCCTACTGTGTAATTGAGTACCTTATTGGTATGCAGTACAGCAATTTCTTAGTGAAAGTACATTTCTTAATTCTCATTTTGGAAAGTGCAGATAACTTTCCGAAATGAAATTCTACTAAATGGTCTACTAAAGTGGCTTAAATCTCTTCCTCATCCTCGTCGTCTTCCTCCTCTTACTCTCACTCCTTGTACTGTCCATCCTCCTCCTCTTACTCTCACTCCTCTGGGTCTACCTATGTTTCCAATGTTGGCATCCATTGCACTAAAACAGAAGGTCTCACCTATGGCCCTTCTCTGCTTAAGGTCTGATTGCCAATTGTAAAACTGTGTGACAGGTGTTTGCCGATGTGATGAGTCCTGTGCAAAGTTGGGCAATTGATTTTAGAATTTTGAATAACAGTGTGTTCCTTGTGAACACAGGACATGTTCCTTATGAGAATTACTAAATACATGAGAATTGTGTGCAGTGTTCTCCAAAGTTTGCCTAAAGACGTTACAATTTTGTTAAGTTACAATTGCTTTACGAGAAAGTTTTTCTCTCAGCCACTTACGGCTGCAGCTACGGGCAGTGGCATCGACAATAGATCCCGAGAACACGGTCCACTCGGACTCTATGTCTCCAACATCCCTCGGAATTTGGTCAAAGCTCTCCTGGAGGTGGGAGTTGAATACATCCCTGGCCGAGGGCTCCGCCAGACGTTCCCAGCAGACCCTTACTATGTGGTTGGGCCTGCCAAGTCTGTCCGGCTTTCTCCTCTTCCAGCGGATCCAACTCACCAGGTGGTGATCAGTGGACAGCTCAGCCCCTCTCGTCACCCGAGTGTCCAAAACATCCAGCCGAAGGTCTGATGATATGACAACAAAGTCGATCATTGACCTCCTGCCTAGGGTGTCCTGGTGCAAAGTGCACTGATGGACACCCTTATGTTTGAACAAGGTGATCATTATGGACTAGCACAGAAGTCCAATAACAAAACACCACTCGGATTCAGATCGGGGAGGCCATTCCTCCCGATCACGCCTCTCCAGGTGTCACTGTCGTTTCACGCGTGGGCGTTGAAGTCCACCAGCACAATAATGGAGTCCCCGAGAGGTGGACTCCGTACTACTGCTCAGCCCATAGGCCAAAACAACGGTCAGAGACCTGTCCCCAACCCGAAGGCATCAAGACAACTTCATGAGGACTACTAAATCGAGGCACGTGACGTCGCCCGGTATGGTGGAGCCGGGGTCCCACCCTGGAGCCAGGCCTGGGGTCGGGACTCGTCGGAGAGTGCCTGGTGGCCGGGTTGCTCCTCGCGGGACTCGGCCGGGCCAAGCCCAAACGAAAGACGCGAGGCCATCTCCAAGTGGGCCCACCACCTGCAGGGGGAACCGTGAGGGACCGGTGCAAAGAGGATTGGGTGGCAGACGAAGGTGGAGACCTCGGCGGCCCGATCCCCGGATACTTAGGCTGGCTATGGGGACATGGAATGTCACCTCGCTGGGGGGGAAAGAACCTGAGCTTGTGCGGGAGGTCGAGAGAAATCAACTAGAAATAGTTGGGCTTGCCTCCATGCACAGCGTGGGCTCTGGAACCCATCTCCTTGAGAGGAGCTGGACTCTCTTGTACTCTGGAGTGGCCCACGGGGAGAGGCGGTGGGCTGGGGTGGGTTTGCTTGTTGCCCCCCAGCTCAGCCGTCTCATGTTGGGGTTTACCCCAGTGGATGAGAGGGTTGCATCCCTGATACTGATACCTTGAACTTTTAATTTTTTCAGAGACTCACCATGTTCTTTTTTTTTGAGAGTATGTGTTTGAAGTTTGTTGTATGAACAGTTTGTTGTATGAACAGTTTGTTGTATGAACAATTTGTTGTATGAGTTTGGTATAGCTTTGCTAATTTTGAAACATAACGTCACATAGCCGTCCTGCAAAGAATTTAAATTGAACATTTATGTACATAAAAATGTATTATTTTTCCATGATCAGGTTTGTGCTTCAGCAGCAGATGATCTCACTGACAGTGATGGTGCGCCGGAATGATCCAGACGTAAGAAGAGTTGCGTGTTGCGAGGAGTTTTATCATAGGAAAAATGTGATGGCTTCTGTTTGCGATTGGCTCCAAATCAGAGCTTATATAATCCTACATAGAATTCTTTATTCTCATTCTTTTCTATGGTTTTTATTTTTGTCAACCCAAATCTGTTGTACATCTGATGTACAGAAGATTCTCTCTCTCTGTCATCTGTCATTCTATCTATGCCATTTTTGTGTCCTAGTTAGTACCCTCTTTTCTAACATGCTAAATCTAGACACAAAAACAGCACCTTTTTTTGAGGTTTGATATATCATATTGCTCCTACCATAAAGATGCGTGTTTGGGTCATTATCATATATTTTACATATTCATGAAGGCAAAAATGTTTGCGCCCGCTGTTCACTGATTTTACTCACGCAATCCGATTAGCACCTAATTGTAGTTCAGCTTTGCGGATGCAAACAGGATTGCATGTGGTTTTGTACACGCAAACCTTTTGAAAATTAGGCCTATAATATTTATAGAATTTGGTTTGCCTTCTGTTGCACTTTGAGCTTAAGCTAATAATTAGGAAGGGTATTCAGAAAATGTATAAGAAATAAAAAGATGTGCAAATATTTGTACAGACTGCAGCAATCCATTTAGGTTTTTAATATTCTAATAAATCCAACAAAAATGTATCTATTCATGTTATCATCACAGCTTTCATAGTCATACTTAACAGTGTCTGGTTTCTTTCCTGTCTTCAATATGCTTGCCTGAGTGTTCAGTTAAAGTACCAGAACCTGTAGGTCAGTGGTTCCCAGATTTGGTGTCTGGACCCCACTACTGGTCACAAATCAAGTAGGTCAGAATTTCATCATAAAATATAAAAAAAAATAGATTGGTTAAAGCCCATTTATAGTATACATTTTCCAAGTGACTGAAACAGTAGATACTTCTAAAACATTTGAATATTGTGAAAAGGTTTAATATATTAACGATATTTACAGGTGAAGGTGAAAAGTGTCCATCTTTAAACTGTTTATTCTGTCCATCTGTTCTTCACTGTTATAACCTTGTTTAAATGTGTTCCGCTGATAAATGTCTTAAATTATGGATGTATGAGAAAACAATTTTAAAAGAAGGTGTCAAAGCACTTATAATTCACTCTTGCTATTTAGATTACATTTTTACATAATATAAACTCATGTCCCTTTTGCACATTTTTGTAAGAACAATCTTAGAACAATAGTGTTTTCAAAACCTCCCACAAGTCCTGGTGGTGCATTTCACTCCGTGTGTGTGAATTTGTGTGATTCGGTTTCATCCACCATTCAGTCCTACAAACAAATTGAATAATACGAACAAGAAGCATCTGAGACTGCACAGACTCTGTCATACATGATGGAAACAATGACAGGTTTGGAGAACAGCCCACTGTGCTGCTGTCCTGATTATATTATTGTGGGTTTGTGCAGCGCTGTGGCACCTCCTTTCAACACACTTTTAAAGAGTATATTTTAGCTGTCTTAATGCCACTCCCTTGGGCTTTGTGCTTAAGGGCTGAGAGCAGATGAATGGTTTATATTTGGCTTCTCTAGGGCTTTTTGATAAGGCTAATAAATCCATCCTCTGAGCTCTTTTCCTCATCATTGTTACAGTAAACTGAAAATGGAAGGCAGTCCTATGCAATCCTAGCTCTAAGTGCTAACACGGCAGCCCTGGCAGAATTCATTCATGTAGGAAGGGGGAAAAATTGACAGTCAGAGTCAGTTTTCACATGGTTTATAAATGTTTATTTCATCTTTCATTCAAACACAAGGTTAAGACTAGTTAAATGTGGCCAAAACAAGTTGAGCAAAAGCATTTCATGCTTGATTCGTTTTTAAATTAGTTTACTCTTTTGATAGAATTAATTTAACATGAAGTCCTTAATTTCAACTCTTATGAATTTGAGATGTAAGGAGGATATTTTGATTTCCATACAGACCTGCTCTGCCCTGTGAGAAAATAGGACAGGGAAATAATGAATATTGAATGAGCAAATCAACTTCAAGCAATCATCCCCACTGACCAAACACCATTGGCATGAGAATCATCATAAGGTTCTGCTGTGTTAATTAAGATCTACCAGGGGGAATTAATCAAGTGATTCTAATGGAAATGTCTTCGGTCGCTGAACCTACCAAGTCTTACCCAGAAAAAAAATGTCAGTGCTGTGGAAAAGATTTTACCCCTTACAGATTTGTTCAGTTGTTGCTTTTTTGCCATACTGAAAGGGTTTCAGATTATGAAACAAATTGTAAAAAATGGACAAAGCTAACCTGAGTAAATACAAAATCCAGTTTTTAAATGATGGTTTTGATCATTAGGGGAAGATCGCTATCCAAACTAACCAATTTAAAAACTAATTGCTCCCCTTTTCACATCATATTTGAACTGTGATTTGCTCCCTTCATTGGAAAACCAAGTGTAATTTCATAACCAGGCCCGATTACTCTCAGACCTAAATAGAACCTGTCTGACAGCATGTTATAGGCTAAAGTATCTTAAAAAGCAACACATCCTAGCTCAATCTGAAGACTTTCTTCAGATTGAGCTATTATTATAAGTCAGTCTTAAAGGGTTCCTAAATCCACTGAGACTCCAGTAAAGCACAGTTTACTGGAGAGCTATTATCTTTAAATGGAAAAAATATGGAACAGTGGTGAATGACTCCAGAATGGTTCAACAACTGATCCAGGTTGTCACAAAAGAACCAAGAAACACATCTAAAGCACTGCAGGTCTTGTTTGCGTATGGAAGCAAATGTGTCCCAATATTCAAATTAAAATGGATTAATAAAAATGCATTTTTTTGACTCAAAATACAGTCAGTCATTTTCTACCGCTTCTTCCATAGTGGGTTGTGGGGGAGCTGGTGCCTATCTCAAGCAGTCTATGGGTGGGAGGCAGGGTACACCCTGGACAGGTCGCCAGTCCATCGCAGGGCAACACACAAACAATTTAGAGAGACCAATTAACCTAACAGGCATGTCTTTAGACTGTGGGAGGAAGCCGGATTACCCGGAGAGAACCCACGCATGCACGGGGAGAAGACACAAACTCCATGCAGAAAGAGTCCCGGCCGGGAGTCGAACCCAATAACTTCTTGCTGCAAGGCAACAGTGCTACCAACTGTGCCACTGTGCAACCCATGTTTTGACTCATAAACGAAATTACTAATAGATCTTTCTAACTGCATTTTTACTTTCTTCTTCAACACTGCTCATTATCTGACACAACTAAAGAGAAAACTAAGAGGAAAATGCTTTTCTTTTTTATCCCGACTCCGGAAAAATAGTTCCATAAATCAATCTGACTTCACAATTCCCATGCGGTGCAGGAGAGTGACGTCAGTGGCAACTCTTCTTCTCCTGCCCCAGACCGCACCATTACGCATCTTGTACGTTAGGTGGCGGAGACTGCACGCAACATGGCGCTCCCTCATACCATCGCATAATCCTTGTGTTTGCGACTGATCCATGCAGAAAGAGTCCCGGCCGGGAGTCGAACCCAAGAAGTTCTTGCTGCACGGCAACAGCGATACCAACTGCGCCACCGTGCGACTGATCCATGCAGAAAGAGTCCCGGGCGGGAGTCGAACCCAAGAACTTCATGCTGCAAGGCAACAGTGCTACCAACTGTGCCACTGTGCGACTGATCCATGCAGAAAGAGTCCCGGCCGGGAGTCGAACCCAAGAACTTCTTGCTGCAAGGCAACAGTGCTACCAACTGTGCCACCGTGCAACCCATGTTTTGACTCATAAATGAAATTACTAATAGATCTTTCTAACTGCATTTTCTAACTGCAAACATTACTTTAGACATGTGTCCCTGATGGATTCAGAGGGAGGTGATGGACAGATCGTGCAATCTCAGGTCATCTGCTTCATGGCACCTTGATGGATTGGAACATAGTGGTGGACAGCTCCTCTCTGTTCAATGCAGGACAGAGAGATTTTGAAGATCCTTTATTCCTGCAGCCATCAGGCTTCCTTATTAAAAGCAAAATGTAAAATGCAAATTAAGTTTGTTGGTTGCCTCAAAACTTTGAATACACTAGCTTAAAGCTGAACTTTAACAATTTCTGGTCTGCTTACTTGTTTATGCCCAACTGCTGTTCAGATCCAACTGTGTGGGAGTTGAGCTGCAAAAGGGACAGTGAAAGTTTGTGCAGCAGGTCCTGCATCTGTCCAATATGGGCATGGGTTTTCCACTCTGGACAGTTACATGCAACTGAAAATGAGAGAGCCTAGTAAGTCAAAGTTAATATTTTTCAAAAAAACATTCTCAAAATAAAGATAACAGAGTGATAATAGTTAAATAGTTTAAAACATACAGGGGTTGAACAATGAAACTGAAACACCCGTCATTTTAGTGTGGGAGGTTTCATGGCTAAATTGGACCAGCCTGGTAGCCAGTCTTCATTGATTGCACATTGCACCAGTAAGAGCAGAGTGTGAAGGTTCAATTAGCAGGGTAAGAGCACGGTTTTGCTCAAAATATTGAAATGCACACAACATTATGGGTGACATACCAGAGTTCAAAAGAGGACAAATTGTTGGTGCACGTCTTGCTGGTGCATCTGTGATCAAGACAGCAAGTCTTTGTGATGTATCAAGAGCCACGGTATCCAGGGTAATGTCAGCATACCACCAAGAAGGACGAACCACATCCAACAGGATTACCTGTGGACACAAGGGGAAGCTGTCTGAAAGGGATGTTCGGGTGCTAACCCGGATTGTATCCAAAAAACATAAAACCACGGTTGACCAAATCATGGCAGAATTAAATGTGCACCTCAACTCTCCTGTTTCCACCAGAACTGTCCGTCGGGAGCTCCACAGGGTCAATATACACGGCCGGACTGCTATAGCCAAACCTTTGGTCACTCATGCCAATGCCAAACGTCGGTTTCAATGGTGCAAGGAGCGCAAATCTTGGGCTGTGGACAATGTGAAACATGTATTGTTCTCTGATGAGTCCACCTTTACTGTTTTCCCCACATCCGGGAGAGTTACGGTGTGGAGAAGCCCCAAAGACGCGTACCACCCAGACTGCTGCATGCCCAGAGTGAAGCATGGGGGTGGATCAGTGTTGGTTTGGGCTGCCATATCATGGCATTCCCTTGGCCCAATACTTGTGCAAGATAGGCGCGTCACTGCCAAGGACTACCGAACCATTCTTGAGGACCATGTGCATCCAATGGTTCAAACATTGTATCCTGAAGGCGGTGCCGTGTATCAGGATGACAATGCACCAATACACACAGCAAGACTGGTGAAAGATTGGTTTGATGAAGATGAAAGTGAAGTTGAACATCTTCCATGGCCTGCACAGTCACCAGATCTAAATATTATTGAGCCACTTTGGGGTGTTTTGGAGGAGCAAGTCAGGAAACGTTTTCCTCCACCAGTATCACATAGTGACCTGGCCACTATCCTGCAAGAAGAATGGCTTAAAATCCCTCTGACCACTGTGCAGGACTTGTATATGTCATTCCCTAGACGAATTGACGCTGTATTGGCCGCAAAAGGAGGCCCTACACCATACTAATAAATTATTGTGGTCTAAAACCAGGTGTTTCAGTTTCATTGTCCAACCCCTGTACATTGTGACATAAATATTGACTGAAATAATAACCTTTGGCTTTCTCTCAATGAACCTTTGGGAAGTTCTTTCAAGGCTCGTTGGAAAATCATTTCAGGTGACCACCTCATGAAGCTCATGGAGAGAATACCAAGAGAGCAAATCAGTAGAGGCAACTCTGGCTCAGGTTGTAAGAGTTCATCATGTAACCGGTGGGTTGCCCGTTCGAACCCCTGTTCCATCTGTTTCAGTTGTTGGGGTCCTAAGCAAGACCCTTAGCCCCAGAAAGCTCTCCGGGCGCCGCACAGTGGTACCCCACTGCTCCCTAAATTAATGAGTTAAAATGCAGATGTCAATTTCTCCATTGTGAGATAAATAAATTCTAAATTATTATTATTATTGTTATTCAAATTAAAAGCTGGCTATTTTGAAGAATCTAAAGTATAAAAATATTTAGAGTTACTTCACACTTTTTCTTTACTATATAATTCCATATGTGTTCATTCACAGTTTTGTTGCCTGTGGTGAGAACCTACAATGTAAATAGTCATAAAAATAAAGAAACCCATTAAGTGAGAAAGTGTATCTAAAACGTTTGACTGGTAGTGTGTTTGTGTGTATATATATATACTATATATATATATATATATATATATATATATATTGACACACAACAACAGATGGTATTAAATAAGCAATTTCATTCACGTTTAATACTTACTTACCATTCGCATTCATGTTGACTCGGACAAGGACATAGATGGCGCTGTTGCGGAAGAGAAGAGAGTCTGCAGACACAGGCTTCTTACAAAATCAGTCGCAAACACAAGGATTATGCGATGGTATGAGGGAGCGCCATGTTGCGTGCAGCCTACGCCACCTAACGTACAAGATGCGTAATGGTGTGGTCTGGAGCAGGAGAAGAAGAGTTGCCACTGACGTCATTCTCCTGCGCCGCATGGGAATTGTGAAGTCAAATTGATTTATTGACCACTTTTTGCGGGCACAGGCATGAAAACGAAAAAGCATTTTCCTCTTAGTTTTCTCTTTAGTTGTGTCACAATGAGCAGTCTTGAAGAAGAAAATGAAAATGCAGTTTGAAATATCTATTAGTAATTTAATTTAGTAATTTAAAATGCAGCTATGACTTTAAAATTAAAAAGAATTTCTGTTAATACATTTTAATTTTCAAATGTGACATTTCAAAATGAATTTTGGTCACTTTTTGTTGGAACATCTTTTGAAAATGAAATTTTAAACGTTATTTTATTTATCATTTTAATAAAGTAACAGGATAAGCAGTCTTGAAGAAGAAAATGAAAATGCAGAGTGGATGATTTATTTTAAATTTTATTTATGAGTCAAAAAATGCAGCTTCATTTTGAAAATTAAAAAGCATTTCTATTAATCAATTTTATTTGAATATAGGGATACATTTGCTTCCATAGTTTGCCTTGGTTAAGTTTAGTGTTCATTAATGAATTAGAAAAGAGATTGGGCAAAATGGCATCTGTAGGAGGGTTCCAATGGCCAAATCCACCGCTGGCCAAAAATATCAAAAAGGTCTGTCTTACATTTACAACAAAACATATTTATGATGCCCAAGATTTGGAAAAAACATATTTCTTCTTAATTTTTTGGAGGGTGTGTCCCCTATTGTATCTGGTATAAACTAACACAACATTTAAAAAGAACATAATATTGACAGTCAAAATGGAGGTCATAGTGTCATGGACTGGGCCTGCTTTACTTTGCTGATCTGGACGATCCAAAGTAATAAATAGAGGCATGATTCCTGCTCTCTACAGACAAACCGTCAGGAGAATGTCTGGCCATCAGTTTATAACCTTAATCTCAACAAGTTCACCTCTAAACGGCTAACAAAAAAAAAAAAAAAAAGGATTTTGGATTGGTCTAGTCCAAGTCTGGATTGCAATTGAGATACTGTGGCAAGACCCTTTATAGGCCATCCATGCTGTAAACATCCATTGTGGCTGGATTCAAATAATTCTGCAAAGTAAAGTGGAACAAAATTGTTCCATAGAGACTGATTGCTAGTTAGTGGAAATTATTGATGACAGTTGTTACTGCCAAGAGTGGCTCAACCACTTATTAGGTTTAAGGGGCAAAATTACTTTTTAGAAAGGGCCAGGTTGGATGGAACACACTTTTTTCTCTTAATAAATAAATCATCATTTGAAAACTGCATTTTGGATTTAATCATATTTTCTCTTTCTGATTTAACATACTTTAGATTATCTAAAACATTTTACTCTGGCGGAAAAAGTGAAAGCACATGAAGTCTGTAATAGTGCATTTTTCACAGCACTGTAATTGTCTGTACAATTCAATAAAAAAAATTCTTTATTCCTTCCAAAGGGAATTATAATTAAATTAAATTACATTAAATAGTAGTAAACCTGAGCTCTTTGAAAGTAGCTAGAAAGTAAAATATGCTGTACAAAGTTAATTTATTCAAGCCAATTGAAGTTTCCTAGCATTAAAAAACACTGTTGTGTTCTGTGTTTGGGTAATATCATATTTGCTCTTATTATGCTTCTTGGGATTTCTGTTTCTCTTTAATCAAAACTTGTTGGCCAAAAAAAGAAAAAATCCTGAAACACTCACTTCCCCAAAGAGCCATGTTTCAAATGTTAGTGTAAGGGCATTAGAGCACAAACCTCTTTTAATAAGTACTTGAATTGTACAAAAAAAATGTTAAAAAGCTGGAGTGCAGTCTCAGTTCTGGCTCGAAGGCTCAGCTTCTGAATGATAATCCGATTAATTGTTGCAAGTGATAATTTCTAATTATTGAGCTCATAAATTATCTGTCTGATAATGGAGAAAATACAACACAGCTCTGGCTATGGAGAAATATGTGGGACAGACAGACACAGAAAAAATGATTCATGTCACCATGTCTGTTGTATTTGTAATTTCATTGTAACAAATGTGTGTTTATGTGCATGTGTGTTTGTGTGTCTTTGTTCATGTGACCAAACCCATATAAAATAAAGGGCATTGCTTGAGCAGCAAGTCAGCAGAGCAGCAGCTGCAGCTTTTGAGCTCCATCTGTGTCTGCTCAGGAGGCGTTCATGTGCAGTATTAGCAGCACCACCCACAGTGACCTAAATAATAAACTGTGTAGGATTAACACCTACTGAGATCATCGACAAAAAAATCGAAATGTAAAAGCACCATAAAACTGATTGTGAAGGCAATGATGTAACATTCTTGTAGCCTGTACTAAAAAGTATGTTCAGTTGTGTTTTAAAGTCAGAAAGCAATAGTATGAAATACGATCTTCAATTCAATTCAATTCAATTTTATTTATATAGCGCCAATTCACAACACATGTCATCTTAAAGCACTTAACAAAGGGTTTGGAAAGGTGTGGGGTTGTTGGGGAGGTTAGAATAAACTCCTCAATATTAAGAGTTTGGCCATTTTAAAATGTGCTATGTGTAGGGGTACTAAGTAAAATAATAAACTGATAAAGTTTGTCCATCTAGAGCCCACTGGTGGCCATTGTTATACTAAAATACCACTAGAATTGGGGGTACCTCTCTCTGTCAGACTGATTATAACCATTGGAAAAGAGAAGGGGTCGCACAGGTAGCAGAAATGGAGGGTGTGTTTGCACCTCAACCACAACTGAGCTGGTTTAGGCTAAACCTGACTCCCCCTTACTCCATCCAACAGGGAGCGAGGAAGGCAGAGGTAAAAATAATTGGTGAGTGTTGTTTCCTGTTGCATTGTGTGAAAGGTGGGTAACTTTAAAATGGGCTAAGTCAATTTAATCGAATCATACAGATTTCAAGTCAGGTACAAACATTCTAGTTAATCCTAACCATTGAATGTAGCGACAGTGGAGAGGAAAAACTCCCTTTTAACAGGAAGAAACCTCCAGCAGAACCAGGCTCAGTGTGAGCGGCCATCTGCCATGACCAACTGGGGGTTAGAGAGAACAGAGACAGAATGTTATGATTTGGGGTTGTTTGGTTTTTGGTTTCTGGGTTTTTCTTATATTTCTCTCACAGTTTTTGAATCAAGCTTCTGTTTATTATTTTTCTGGTCATGTTTTAGTCTTGTTCATTTTTTTTCAAGTTTGGTTTTTGGTTCTGGTTATGCTTTAGTTTTTGTTTGTATTCATGAGTCTTTGTTCTTATTCCAGCCACGTTCTGTTCTGTCTGTCAATTATCGTTATTCGGTTCACCTGCTCTAAGCTAATCTGTCTCCTTGCTCCACCTGGTTTTCTCTCTATATATACACACCTGTTAGGTTAATCATCGCGGAGTCATTTCCTAATCACGCCTTGTTGTTCAAATCATGCCTTGCCTATCTTGCCTGCCCGTTTGTTATTTTGTTCCTGCATCTTACTGAGAGTGAATTTTTGTTAATTAAATCTTTTTTGCACTTACCGACATGCTGCCTTCTAGTCTGCATTCTGGGGTCCTCTATCTCGCAAGTCCTGACACAGAAAAAGAACACAGAAGTACTAATCCAGGAGTACTTTCTATGCGAAGGAAAAGTAGATGTTAATGGATGTAGCTCTTTTAGTGGGTTCATCTAGGAAGAAAAAACAGATAAACTCTGAGCCAGTTTTCAAGTTTAGAGTCTGAAAGAGAACACATACAGTTAGTCACAGTTAAAGTTCAGTCAGTAGTCTTCTTATATGTTAATGTGTTAAGTATACAGATATTTGAAAAAAAACATTGGATCCTCTCAAGTTTTTAAAACGAGGTAAAGACTACCTAACATGAGCAAAAACCTGTTAAGGTCACCTCTGGGGGTATCTCTATTGACCGCTGAATATATGCACCATGACTTCACACTAGTGCACAAAGCAAGGTCCATAAAGACAAGAATGAGCAAGTTTGGCTTTTTGGCCTACATTAAACTAACATGGTACATCCAGCATACAATTTCTATGCTAAAACATGGTGGTTTTAGTATTATGCTGTGGGGATGTTTTTATTCAGCAGATTGACAGAAAGATGGATGGAGCTAATTCTGTAAGAGAATCTGTTGGTGGTTGAAACTGATTTGAGACTGGGGCAGAGGTTCACCTTTCACCAGGACAACAATCCTAAACATATGGCCTGAGCTACTCTGGGAATGTTTAGCTCAAAGCATATTTGTTACAATAGCCCAGTAAAAAAACATGTAACTGTATGACACAGTTTGCAGATTTGCAGTTTGTAAAATGTAAAAGTTTAAGTATAATTTTTGTGCTATTTTGTCTTGTGTAGTTATGAATCAACAATCCAGGACCTATACAGGTCTAGGGTCAGGAAAAGGGCAGCTAAACTCTGCAGACCCCACACATCCTGCACACAAACTGAGCTGTCTGCTAAAACCAGCCACCACAGAGACAATATCTTCCCCCGACTGTTTCTCTGATGAACACTTGAAAGTCCAGAACAACATCATGCATACTTGGACTGATTCTTTAATATAAGAGCAAAGTGTACAGGAGTCAACTTCCTTGTTTGTCTGTACAAACATGGCAATAAAGCTGATTTTTGTGTGTGTGTGTGTTTTTTTTTGTGCATCTAAACACAGATAATGCTTTTTTTCCCAACCTAATGTATTTTTCATTCATTAGATTACCTACCAGGGATAAGATTCTGATTGACAGCTTCTGAGTAAAAGTGAGGGAATACCCAATAGTAGGCTATTAATATGATGTTTTCTCTGTTGAAGCCATCCCTCCATTCATCCATCCATCCATGATTACTCCTGTTCAGGGTCACAGTATCTCATGTAACCTTTGATCAGAAGATGTTATTTAAATTTCATATTAATCAGGTTTCTGTGTCATCTTTTTCTCAAGTGTGAAATATGATTTTTTTCCCTCCTCTTACCTAAAGTGGTCTTTCTTCTTATCCTCTGTTTACCTAAATGTGGCTTCATAGATTTTTAGATTTCTTAGAAGGATTGTATTACAACTATCTCATACTAGTAAAAGCCAAACATTATTAGTATTTGAAAGTTTGGACTACAACTGTTTTATACCAGTGACCCAGCTTCTCTACTTAGACTTCAGTGAGTGCCCATGACTGTTATTATTTGAATTATCGGACCACAGCTGCCTCATACCAGCAACCTCAAGGATTAATATTATCATTTTTCTTCGAGCACAGGATGAATTCCTTACCACAGATGACTTAATGATCTACTTACCTCTATTAGAAAGATTGGATTAGAAACAGCTCATACCTATATAAATAAACTTGACTTGACTTGACTTGGACTTCTGTATACTCCTCAATAATTCCCTGTCTTCCTCTCTGAAACCTCAATTTTTCTTGTTAGGCAGGTCCTTTAGGTCATTGGTTTGTCCAGGGTTTGTTACTGGGGAAGCATCTCACCGTTCTGGTGGGGATGGTGTTATCCAGACCGAAAGTTATATAGTCGGTTACACACTCAGTCATGGCATTGATGTCCTCTCCATGTGGCTGAAACAGTGAGTCTCAGTCTGCAGCCTCAAAGCAACCTCGCAGGGCTTTTTCAGCTTCTTGTGACCATCTTCTCACAGTTCTGTTTATTACAGGTTGCCTCTGAACAAGGGGCTTATATTTGGAGCAGCGAAAAACAAGATTGTGATCTGATTTGCCTAGTGGAGGTCTTGCTTTATATGTATGAATCCTTGACATTTGCATAAAACAAATCTAACATTTTGTTTTCTCTGGTAGAGCAGCTGAAAAATTGTTGAAACATTGGAAGTGTAGCAGAGAGTGAAGCATGGTTAAAATCACCAGATATTGCCACAAACCCATTGGGGTAATGCTGTTTTAAACAACAAGTGTTTAAAACAAGTGTTTGTGCATGCTTCACAATCTGAGTCAGCTTATCCTTCATCAGCACCAGCAGAGCTGGAACATGGGAGTTAAACTTAGTCAGTTTTATTAACACCACCTGGACATATTTAAGCACAGACATTGTTTTAGAAGTAAGACTGGATAGGCATATAAGGATTCTACAGAGAATACAAGCTGTGAATTCAGCTATTTGCCTGAAGTCAGAATAAGCAGCGGGGAGATAAGACACAGAAAGCATCTGTTATTCCGATGCTCGTTCCATGTTATTTATTCAAGCACAGTGTTGGGTTTTTTTTGTCCAGAATTTGTCACATCAAAGACAAAGCTAAACCTGGAGTTTTAAAAGTGACATTTAGCATACCAGTTGGTTGTTGGTCTCCATAGCCCCTTGCTCTGTATTTCATTTTTCTGTCTCAGCTCCGAGTTGCTGCTGAGTTGCTACAACCAGTTTATTATTGCTAGAGGCAGAGCTGGCAGCAGTAGAACACAGGCTGTAATGGAGGAACTAACATAAAAGTAAGCTGGTGGACAGTTTGACTCTCACCACTGGGTGTCGGTCAGGGCGACACCCAATTACAAGCTTTAGGACACAAAACTGAAGCTTGTAATTGGTTTGTCTTCTTTATTGAAGAGTAGTGAAGAGAACAAACATCATTCCATCCAGATCAGCTTGTATATTTATTTATAGGGGCTTTGTATGTCTGTGTACTCCTAAAATACAATACAAGGAATTAACAATGTAAAACAGTAAAATCTCTAGCTAGGTTTCTTACAGTCATTAACCCACCAATAAGCATGAAGAATTATAATATTCAAATACGCAATAGCAGAAAAGAGTACACAGAACTACTAAAATTGATTAGTTTGGTCAATTTACACACTTTGAGTTGCTAGCGACTTGGCAATTATGCAGTCAGTTAACAGTGACAAAATGTTCAGAACAGACTAGATGCACTGACCATGGTGTTCATGGTTAACAGGCAATTCTGCTAATAAATAACATGAACAAAGAAATATTTCTGAAACATGTATGTGATTAAGATCCGAACAGTGACAAGCTAGCTTACAAAATGTATAAAAGTAGCACAGTAAGTAACACTAAACATTCCCCTGCCAGACCTATTATATTTCCATAGTAAACAAGAAGTAACCAAAGGTACAATTTAGGGAACTACATGCTTTGGTCAAGGATGCACATCTTAAAAGTGGGTTGATTCATCCACGCCATCTACCACTTTACTATTTGCCATGCCTTAACTCTCCATTCCTTTTCACCAATAGGTGGCACTATGAACCATATCTGAAGCTAAAGAAGTGGAACCTGAGAGCTTACACAATAGAGCAAATTTCAAATGAAATGCTAATCAATTTGGGGATTGCAAGTAACAGTTTCATTTCTGTTGAAGCCTATATAACGCAAGCTCTAGCACCAGTTTAGCACTGGAACTGATCTGATAGAAAGTGGCTTGAGAGAAGATGAGACGCTTGAAACAGACACTAAATGCCTCAGTGGTGCCAGTGGCTGTCACTCCCAAACTCTGAAAGGGTCTGCATTCTAGGAATATCCTCAAGGTGCAGTCCTAGGGACAGCTAAAATGTTTCACAAACCAGTGGCAGGCACTTCCTACCCTGATCATACTGATTTTCAAAAAATATATTTCAACATCAGGTTATGTTTGCTTATTTTATTTTGGAAACCTTACAATACTTATATAACCTCAAGGAGGGGTAGAATCCCTAAAGTTACATATAGCTTAATAAAAACAGCTGAACATCACTGTCTGCAGTGATGGAGGTTTGCTGAATGTAGATCCTCGGTGGTGAACACTGTCTGCCACTGACAACCTGTGCCCTGATCTATCCACACTTTTTGTGGCGAGGCTGTTGTTTCCCAAAAACTTTGATTTATAGGTTTAGATACATAGGATAAATACAAAAAAAAAATCTTAGACAGGGCCACAGTAGCTTTTTCATTTTTTCAACCTTAGTATATGAGAAAATGTGATCAAAGTGTTTATTTTTTAGAGTATCAGTCAAGTCCACAGCTGGAAACCAACATTACAATAAAAAATGTTTTTTTGTGTGGTGATCCATTTTTCTGCACATCTATTGCTAATGAGAATGTCATGAGAAGGCCACCCATCTAGGTAGCCTCCTCCTTGTCTGCACAGGCCTTCAGGATTCTAGGGCTGACATGATCTGGACCTGCAGCTTTAATCCGGTTCCTTGTCCTTGTACTGAAGCTGCATCTGATAGGCTGGACCAAGGCCCAGCTGTTTCCAATCACCATCTTCTGAAAATACCCAGGCTCTTCATCCACTCATCGCCAGATCTTCTGATCAGAACTGATGCACTTGGGATGCACTCGGCTTACACCGAAACAGAAGGAACGCCGGCGAAAAATTGGGACGTGTCTGTATTGTGGATAATCAGGACATTTTGGTGGCGTTATGCCCCATCAGGGCAGCAAAAGTCCCAGCTCATCAGTAAAACGGGAGCTGCTGGTGAGCCAAATTTCTGTTAAATCTTGCTCCCGAATCCAATTGCCAGTCACATTAATTGAGCAGGATCAGTCTCTCTCACTCACCGCATTGGTTGATTCTGGAACTGATGGAAGTTTATAGACCAAAACTTAGCCAAGAAACTGTCCTTAACACACCATTGTCCTCAGACTAATGGGCAGGCTGAGCGCACTAATCAGAACCTAGAGAAAGCACTGCGCACCATCGCCGCCTCTAACTCCTGATCCTAGAGTAAGATGTTACCTTGGGTAGAATATGCTCACAACTCACTTGACAATACCTCCACTTTCTTTGCTCTCTAGGGTACCACCCTTCTCAAGAGCAAGAACTGGCCATACCCTCTGACCAAGATCATATGAGGAGATGTTTCCGTGTCTGGAACCAGGCCAGAGCAGCCCTTCTTTGTTCCTCAGTGAAGATGCTACCATTCCCACCCCTACCATTACCACCATTCCTCTGCACCTCAGTACATGGTAGGAGAAGAAGTTTGGCACTGTGCAAGGATCTATCACTTAAGATGGTGTCAAAGAAGCTGTCTCCACGCTATATTGGGCCATGTGATATTGAGGCCATTGTTAACCCCTGTGCTGCTCGCCTTAAATTGCCTCCCTCTTCCAGGATTCATCCCACGTTTCATGTCTCCTAGATTAAGCCTGTCCAGTCTAGCCCTCCCCCCGCCTCCGAAAATGGTGGATTGCCATCCGGCTTACACTGTTCGGCAACTGTCGGATGTTCACTGCAGGGGCCATGGTCTGCAGTACCTGGTGGACTGGGGGAGGTTATAAACCTGAAGAGCGGTCCTGGATCCCTCGTCGCCAGATCCTGGATCCGGGTCCTCCTGCGGCTCTTCAATGTGCGTCAGGAGATGAGCATAGGGGAGGGGGTACTGTCATGAGAAGGCCACCCATCTAGGCGGCCTCCTCCTTGTCTACCGAAGCGGCATCTGATAGGCTGGACCAAGGCACAGCTGTTTTCAATCACCATCTTCTATAAATACCCAGGCTCTACATCCACTCATCGCCAGATCTTCTGATTCAGTGAAGCAGTTAGTCCTGGCCTCCTGTCTAGCTAAATAATATATATAAAAACATTTTTAAGTAATTCTAATCCTGTCCTCTCTGTCCTTAGACCCAGCTCGCCTGTCCTTGAGCCCTCATCTGATGCTGGCAAGCCTCATCATCCTGATTAAATTAAACCTGCGCAATTGCCATTTGAGTCTGCTTTTGGGTCCCTATTTTGAACTGGTTGACAGAGAAGTAATAACCTAATAAAAGAGAAGTTGGATATTAATATAATTTGTTACTGAGTTCTCTTTATTTAAAAAAGTACTGATTCTCATCCGGGCCGCTTCACACTCGGCTGCGAACTGCTCCAGTGAGAGCTGTAGATCACGAGCTGATGAAGCCAATAGGACCACATCATCCGCAAAAAGCAGAGACACAATCCTTAGGACACCAAAATGGATGCCCTCAACACCTTGGCTGTGCCTAGAAATTCTGCCTATAAAAGTTATGAACAGAATCGGTGAGGGGCAACCCTCACCGGAAACGAGCCTGACTTACTGCTGGCAATGAGGACCAAGCTCTGACACCGGTCATATAGGAACAGCCCGTATCAAAGGGCCTGGTACCCCATACTCCCGGAGTACCCCCCACAGGATTCCCAGAGGGACATGGTTGAACTTCTCCAAGTCCACAAAGCACATGTAGACTGGTTGGCCGAACTCCCAAGCACCAGGACCCTGTTGAGTGTGTAGAGCTGGTCCGGTGTTCCACAGCCAGCATGAGAGCCACACTGCTCTTCCTGAATCCAAGGTTCGACTTTATGATGGACCCTCTTCTCCAGAACCCCCGAATAGACCTTACCAGGGAGGCTTAAGAGTCTGACTCCCCTATAGTTGGAACACACTCTATGGTCCCCCTTTTTGAATAGGGGGACCACCACCCCCGATCTGCCAAACCAGTGGAACCGTCCCCAATGTCCACACGATGCTGCAGAGTCGTGTTAGCCAACAGAATCCTACAACATCCAGAGCCTTAAGGAACTCCTGGCGAATCTCATCCACTCCCGCGGCCTTACCACCAAGGAGCTTTTTAATGACCTCGGTGACCTCAGCACCAGAGATTGGAGAGCCCGTCCCAAGGCCCCCCCCCCAAACTTCTTCTCCTACCATGTACTGAGGTGCAGAGGAATGGTGGTAATGGTAGGGGTGGGAATGGTAGCATCTTCACCGAGGAACAAAGAAGGGCTGCTCTGGCCTGGTTCCAGACACGGAAACATCTCCTCATATGATCTTGGACAGAGGGTATGGCCAGTTCTTGCTCTTGAGAAGGGTGGTACCCTAGAGAGCAAAGAAAGTGGAGTGAGTTGTGAGCATATTCTACCCAAGGTAACATCTTACTCTAGGATCAGGAGTTAGAGGCGGCGATGGTGCGCAGTGCTTTCTCTAGGTTCTGATTAGTGCGCTCAGCCTGCCCATTAGTCTGAGGACAATGGTGCGTTAAGGACAGTTTCTTGGCTAAGTTTAGGTCTATAAACTTCCATAAACTCCGACCCACCCCCAGACGCTGTACCAGAATTTCCTCAAAGCTGTACGGAAGTTGTTTTACATGGCCTCTCTGAACTCCTCACAGTTTTTGCCTCAGCAGCCACCCGAGCCACTTGGACTGCCGATACCCATCAGCTGCTTCCCACAGGCCAAAAAGACTCCTTCTTCAGCCTAACAGCATCCATCACTGCTGGTGTCCACCAGCGGGTTCGAGTATTGTCACCGCGACAGGCACCAACAACCTTGCGACCACAGCTCCGGTAAGCCACCACGGCAATGGAGGCACGGAACATGCCCCACTCAGACTCAATTACCCCACCTCCCCCGGAACGTGATTGAAGCTCTCCCAGAGGTGGGACTTGAAGCTCATTCTCACGGGACACTCCGCCAGGTGCTCCCAGCAGACCCTCAAGATTCGTTTGGGTCTGCCAGGTCTGACCGGCATCCTCCCCCACAATCAGAGCCAGCACCAGGTAGTGGTCAGTGGAAAGCTCCGCTCCCCTCTTCACCTGAGTGTCCAAGACATGCGGCCGCTGATCAGATGACACGAAAACTAATTTGATAATCGAACTGCGGCCTAGGGTGTCCTGGTGCCAAGAGCACATATGGACACCCTTATGCTTGAACATGGTGTTAGTTATGGACAATCCATGACAAGGACACAAGTCCAATGACAAAACACTAGTCAGGCTCAGGACAGGAGGGCCATTCCTCCCAACCACACCCCTCCAGGTCTCACTGTCATTGCCAACGTGAGCGTTGAAGTCCCCTAGTGGAACAAGGGAGTCCCCCGGAAGGGCGCTCTCCAAAACCCCCTCCAAGCACTCCAAAAAGGGTGGGTAGTCTGAACTGCTGTTTGGTGCATAAGCACAAACAACAGTCAGAACCACCTGTAGGTGGAGGGAGGCTACCCTCTCGTTCACCGGGGCGAACCCCAACGTACAGGCGCTGAGATGGGGTGCAACAAGCATGCCCACCCCATCTCAGCACCTCTCACCAAGGACAACTCCAGAGTGGAAGAATGTCCAACCCCTCTCAAGGAGACTGGTTCTAAAGGCAGAGCCGTGCGTCGAGGTGAGCCCGACTATTTCTAGCCGGAACCTCTCTACCGTTACTACTCTCTACAGGCACATCTCAGTAAATTGGAAAATGTTCTGATGAGGCTCACTTGTCACATTAAAAGTGTTTTTTGAAAAAAAAAAACTATTTTAAGCAAGTATTACACATACATTGTGTTAAGCCTTCATTTCTGTATAAAAAAAGTATTTTATTGATCTGATGTAATTATTCTAATATTAAATGTGGTGTTTTCATTAGCTGTAACAGATAGATCAACATAATTACCAGATATAAAGGCTTGTAAAACATCAGTATGTGTGGAATTAAATTATATAATGTGGTTTACCTAGTCAACGTTTCAATAATATTCTAATTTATTGAGATGCATCTGTATATATAATATTCAGAATTGGAGCAACTCAAAAATGACTTACATACAACAATATGAAAGGACTTGATCTTTAAGATATTCCCCTTTTTTCCTTGTGTTTAGACCCATGTTTTTCTGAGACCAGCATACATACAAGAATAGGAAACAGAAAAAGATCTGAGATGTATCAGTTCCATGTGACTGATACTGGAATGGAAATTGCGTAGTTAGATGTCTGAATACAGCCCATTTCTCGGATGACAGTCTATACCCTAATGATCATCATTTAGATGTTATCTTCTCATTTCAACTGTAATTGTCACCATATAAACTGTTCATAACAAAGCGTTAAAGTTCTATTTAGACATGCATAGAATTGAGTTTAATGTTGCTAAAACTAACACTAAAGTTAAATTTTGAGTTAATAAAGAAGCTGTGGTAAAAGTCTCTTTGTTGGAAGCATACAGCTACATAATTTTGCTCTTCATTAAACTGTTTTTTTTGTCTTTATTTTCCACTAAAACCTATTAGACATTTTCCCCCAAGGTACTTGTTGAATCAGTCTCTCACAGCGTTTATTTACTAGGTCAATGAAATAACATCAGGCATAGATTTGCTTCCTTCTAGATGGAGCAGTTCTACATCAAAAACTTCCATCCCCCATTGAATAGAAAATATTTAGGAAATTGAATTGATTCTCTTTTGTACTCTGTGAGGGAAGATTGGTAGCAAGGCTTCGAAAACACCCACTAAGATGTACTGATTCCCTGTTGATGGCTTTCATACTTTAAAGGCTTTTAAAAAAGAAAACATGGACGCCTTAATGCAAGAGGATTTAAGTCTGACCTTCAAGCAGCATTTATACTCAATATATGTTTCAGGCTGAGTTGGAGAAAACTTGATAAATATTGACAGATTAGATAAAAAGGAAACAATTTCGAAAAATATAACCAGCAGATAAAATCTGTACCAACATTTTCTCTACCACTGATGCTTCTGTGGATGCACAATTTTATCTATATATTTCAACACACACAAACACACACACACACACGCAGGAATGTCATGTAGAGGTCAGCAGGACCGTGTCTGATAGTGTATCAGCATATCTGCAAAACACATGCCTGCTGGGAGCACAGAGAATATTACACCTATTGATATCACAGCATCCTAGAGCATTCAGATCATTTTGGAGCTGCATCTTAAACCAGCTTCTTAAATAATTCATGTCCCCATGTTGTGCTTTCATTGACTGACTTTGCAACACTTTGTGCACCATTAGCAGCGCAAAAACATGGAAGTGCTCTGATCATGTCAGATAGGAAGACACCTTCTTGACAGCAAAGAAACTTCAGATCTTTAAAGCCTGCAAACAGACAGTCATTTGTGTGGCATCCAGTGACTTGGAGAAAGGCAACTGATTTAAGCTGCCTGATAATTTAGGACTGAGGTGGACGCTGTTATCTGAGATCAAAATGGAAACAGTGCGGATGTCTTCATGCCCAGAACAATGTAACTCTTTCAAATTTAAAGCAAAGACAAACCAGATTCCCAAAAAAGAAATCTGAACTATCCCACTATGGTTAAGAAAATAATTATGGAGTTTTGATGAAAATTCAATCTGATAGACTCACCCCCTCTTCTGCTCTGTCCAATGACTCCACCATGCGTCCCTGCTCCAGCCAATCAGCATCGAGTCCGCATTTCCTCTTCAGCCAATCACTGTCCAAGGCTCTGCTTTAAAGATCTTCACTCACGGACTTCCTCGCTCTTCAAGCTGAACTGCGACCCTCCTCCTCACCACCTCCACCATCTGGCTTCCTAGCTCTTCCCGATTTCCTTACCTCCTCAGGCCTCCACTCCACCACCAGTCGGATCCCAGGGGGAAGACATCTCTAATTCTATTCATAAGTTGTTCATTCAAGCTCATATCATTCTCAGTGTTTGTGTCTTCCTCCGGGGTCCGAGCGCCAAAGAAATATTTGTAAATAAACTTCTCTAATCGCCACTTATGTGTCTTTTCATAGTGAGTCTTACAGGATTTAAATTGATTAAATATGTTAAGTGTAATTTCACATTAAATTTTTTATGTAACAAAACTATGTTTTTCCCATGTATATGCATGTTAATGGGAATTTAACAGCCTCATTGCCAGAGAAATGAAGCTGCTGCACATTATGGATCTTCTTAATTCATAAAGCGATACATTCTTCCAGATGGCAGGAGAATACATAACACGTGGGAGGGGTGGAAAGGATCTCTCACAATACTGACATAATTTGTCTTGCATATCTACTTGAAAATGGCCTCCATGGAAGGCAGTAAGATCTGGCAGACTATCTCAACCCCTCTCCCCTCAAGTTGCTTTATATTGCTGGGGGTAACAGCGCAGTGGGCATACTAACATATGATAGAGTGGGTCAGGATGCTCTGAATAGTCCCTTGCTAAAAGATGCGATGAAGGGAGGAGTTCTCATATGCTTCAGTCTCCTGAGGAAGAGCATTCCCTGCTGAGCTTTCCTGGCCAGGTGTGTCGGGTTGGTTTCCTGGAGAAATCCCCAGTCATGCAGAACCAGCCCATATTATATGACTGGTTCTCTCCGTAGGGGGTTGATATTCTGTGTTTTTTAAGGTCTACCAACAGCTCTATAGTTTTGTTTCCCATACTTTATAACTAACATATATCACCTCTACTCTTAAGGATGCTTTTGGTGCAGTTGCTGAACATCAAGTAACATCAGAAAAACATAATGGGCTGTTTTTTCCTGAATCTGGCAATACAGTCAAGTGTCTGCAGATTAAATAATAAGGGACTGAACACATGTCTTTAAGGGCCCCCCCGGGCTTAGTTTACCTGAGTGCCTTCTTCTAACGGTGTTATTTTGTTTTATTTATTTATTTATTTTGGCAGGAACTTTAAATATGTGTGGACTGACGTTTTAAGTCTGAATATAAAGAGCTTGACAACAGCTGCTATGGGATGATGGTGTAAAATATCTGAGAAAGTCAAGTGAGATACAAGTTGTTCTTTTTTCAGATGAGATTTTATTTTGTTTAGGTCAGGTATGATTGTGTCATATGTGAATCAGCTGACACAAGAGGTGAGGGGTACAAAAAAGGTGGTATGCTAGGTCAGCACAACAGGTCACTAGTTAGTGAATCGTGTTACATTCGATTTGGTGCAGGAATGATGGGGGCCATGTTAAACAGTATAGGTAAAATAGTGTTCTTGAAAGAGATACTAAATATGTCTGCAGTAGTTTAGCAGGACAGTCATTCAACTCAACAAAGAAAGTGATCAGGGCCTGTTGCTTTGTATAGATTGATTATGCTCAGAGTCCTTCTAACATCAACTGTGCCAACTCTCAGTACTTACTAACCACTGCTGGGGTAAAGGAGAGTAAGTTTTCATCCCAGATGGTTTTTCAGAATTTTATAGTCTCTTATAGCCTAAATCCCTTCCACTCTTGGGTGTGTGGATTCGCAGAAATGTGTCCTTTAGTATGAAAGCCAAGTCTTTTTGATGCAGTATAGATATAATACAAAAAAAACAAGTCAAATGGGCTTAGGAAATGTCACATGACCCTCTAATATGAGACTGAACTGGGACAAAATTCTCTGAGCTTTTTGGTTTGGTTTAGGCACATAAGTTTTCCATTCATATATAGGTATCAAACTATCTTGCAAAATCTGCTTGGTTCAATTAGTGACCGTCTGAAGGTATTATTGGATGTTTATCGAATAGCTAAAGCTGTAAAATGATTGTGACAATCCTTCTGTTTACCCCATATAACACTAATATATGGCTTCAAATGGTGGCATAAATGTCACCTTCAACTGGGCAAAAGAAGTAATTTTATAATTGTATTTAAACTTACTTCATAGGTTTAAAGAACAGTAGACATTTCTTTAAACTCAAAAAGATGCAAAGTCTTAATCTTAAATTGTATTTGTCTAAAATAACCCAGATGTGGACTGCCATGTTCCATATTTATCCATATAGTTCATAAAACATCCTATTGACTGTGCAGTCTGTTATCCTGTTTCAAAATCTCATTGTCTATGCCAAACAACATGTTCGAAATAAACTGAGTAATTTATAGAAAAATGACTCGCTTTAGCTCAGATTAAAATCAGACAAATCATTTCAAGCAGCTACAGTGAACATGGAAACATGTTTATAGTCAAAAATCAATAGTTAATGCAATTATGATGTTGGTGCTTTATTGGTATTTTATACTATGCAAAATGTAAGGTTTCTATCTGCTACTAAAAGACTGGTAATGATAGATAGATAGATAGTAGATAGTAGATAGATAGATAGATAGATAGATAGATAGATAGATAGATAGATAGATAGATAGATAGATAGATAGATAGATAGATAGATAGATAGATAGATAGATAGATAGATAGATAGATAGATAGATAGATAGATAGATAGATAGATAGATAGATAGATAGATAGATAGATAGATAGATAGATAGATAGATAGATAGATAGATATTGGCACACAATGCCACATATGCTTTGATTTTGTCTGTCAGGGCATGTTTTTATAGTTGAAAGATCAAAGCGAAGAGGTAAGCATGTATTCCATCAATACAAGTACCCTATGCTTGCTTTACAGCAGCCATTTACACCAGAATAGGATGTTGTTTAACGTCACCCCAGTGAGCTGGGCTCAGTTCTAGTTACCCAATTCAAAAACAGTGCTGTCAAATTTAAAGTTCACAGAAGTTATAAATGCCAATCATGAACACACTCATTCAAATGTGTTTCTGCATAACAGAAGGGACAATAAAGTATAAATTATGTTGTATTTCATAACACTTTACTGCACTTGGAACCTTCTAACATAAGTCTCTCATAAATTTGATCCATAATTTTGTTGTTAGTGTGCCAGAGAAATTTTAGCTTTTACAGATGACTGAACCCATTGAATGAGCTGTCTGGATTCAGTCCATCCATGTTTTTTTGGGTATTAGCTTGCTTTGGTCAGTGGCTGTCCATTGTTACCTCCGGCCATTCTTGCATGATATGAATAAAGATTAACATGGATTATCTGAAAAGAGCCCCATAGTCTTAGTGTGCATGTGGTGCTACAGGAAATTATACTGAAAGAATATGCCTGCATGGATGAATGTAATTAAAAAGAATAACAACTGTAATGTTGCAACCATTCATAAGATGCGGATTTGAGAGGAATGCTCTTATTCATTTTAAAATCAATACATCCACTTCTTCTGTCGGAGCACAGTTAGTGCACAGAGTTAAGCCTTTTTCTTTGGCTCACCAAATAACTGTGTTTTTGTGATGCATCAAGAATGACTCATATGAGCTGAACAAAAAACAATGCTGTTCTAATTCATCATTTCTGCATGCTAGGCATGGATTCCCATGCTAGAACTTTAGCAAGGTCAGTGGATCTACATGACCCAGTGTGCAGCAGAGCAGGGGGAGATGGGGGGCAAAAATATAATTCAAATGACTTAGACCTATTAGACAACAGTCTTATTTTATCTTGATGTAAAAAAAAAACAACTGTACAGAGGGCCTCAGACAACTGTGCAAACAGTCATCATTGTATTGTCCTGTCATAAATCAGGGGCTTAGAGTTACAACTAAACAAATGTAGGCATAAAATGCCATTTGTTCTGCTTGTAAATTGTGAGCAAATTTAATCTGGGGAATTTGCCCATTCCTAACTGTTCTGGACCTTCGGCCATTTCCAGACATCAGATTTGGATCTTTAAACATAACGTTTGAGAACCCCTGACCTAAACTGACAGGAATGGGAAAGTGTGCATTAATAACAGAAGCAGTCGACACATTTGGGCCCGCATTCGCGAAGAATCCTAAGACTAAAAGTAGCTCCTAGTGATGTCATTTTAAGGGAAAAGGAGAGATATTCTCCGAACAATGAACAACAGTGAATTAATAAGTGCTACCGGCTCAGTTGTGAAGGTATCCACTACATAAACAGTTGAGTAAATAAGGAAACAAACTTCTGTAACAATCAAACCATTATTAATCTAGATATAAGATAAACCTTATCATCTCCGTAGGGGAAAATGAAATAGTTTAGCGGCAAGACAAATTAAAGACTCACCTGTAGTAAGGTAATATAAGGAAGGATGAATAAATAATACAAACGATAATAAATAACCATGAATAAGAAAGTAAAAAAATTTACTAACAATATAATACAGAAGAACTTAAATATTATTTACAGATTGAAAAATGCTTTCAAAAATAAAAGTTTGGAAAAATTGGAAAAGGTAGAAAAAAAACATATATACACAAATAGACACTCTAGACCAGATCTGGTACAATAATCAAAGCACTAGATACACATTAGGAAGATGTAAAATGTGGTGAAGAAGTATTTGCTGTATTGTACATGATGATGTCAGCAGCCTAAGCCTAAATGGTCATCTGGTGTGGTGCTATCTCCTCTGCTATCTCCTCTCTAGCTTCTGATTGCAGCAGGTACCAGCGCCCTCATATTCTAGGGAGGTTTATGAAAGCAGAGGGAAGGACATATTGATCTGCTTGCCAATGCAGTCCCAGGTCTGACCCTTTGTTTGAACCATGATTCCAGCACCAGCTCTATCTTTCAAAACTCTATTCTCCTCCACCAGATGTGCCAGCAGCAGGCTCTGCTCTCTGTCTGGTTTCCTCCACCTTTTTTTCCCCTTTTGTCTCAATCATTTTACCAAATCAAATCTCTTTTTACAAGAAGGTAATCACATTAAAATGCTGACAGGTATATCAAATAGATGAAGTAGGAAAATGACCAGCATAGCGAGTAAACATAACAAAACGCAAATTAAAATAATGATGAGCATGTAAATAAGGTGTCATGCTGTGTGACAGTTAATTTCATTTTGCTAACTTTTATCATCGTGACTTACAAATCTTAATCCTGTCTAAATTCTATGATGGCTCATTTCTCTCCATTGATTACTAGGAGTGCCTTTGTTTTTCAGAGAAGACAGCATCACACCTAGCAATGGAGTCAACCACTATGCATGATAAAAGTTTCGCTATGATAAAGGTTTTGCTCAGACTCGCTCTCAGCGACTACCTCAATCACTCTTAAACTAGGACTGCTCAACAGGAAATTTTAGGCCAGGTTAGGAGCTCCCTGAATAGACTCTGGGAATCTTTGTGAATAAGCACCTTGGCCTTTATGGAAGAGCAACAAGAACAAAGCCATTGTTGAAAAAAAGCTCCACACCATATCACCCTGAACACGGCACCTCCAATGTGAAACATTGTGGAGTCACCATCATGCTAGGGGAGGATTTTCTTAAATAATCTGAAATGATGTAAAAGTCAGGAATGCATAGCAAGAAACAAAATCCAAAGGAGAAGTGAAATGTGTACTTAAATATTAATGTGAAACAGAAATTCTACACAACTTCTATCATACCAGATTATGGTTTTAATAGTAAGTAAAAAGTGAACATATTCGGACTATTTTAACCACATGCATGGTTCCCATATAGATTCTAAGTTCAAAAATGTAGTTTTTCCATAGCATCATTTTATTGTTAAATTCCATTGTAAGTGGAGGTTTTAGACCACTTTTTCTATCTATTTCTTTTTACTCATTAACAAACACACAAGTCCCAGTTTCTTGTCACAGTTACCCTATTTCTAAAGAGATATTCCCTGTATACAATTAATCACAATTAAAAGGAATAGCAAACATAATGATACCTTTCTTATGTTTATGAAACCCATTTAATTAAGGAAGAAGCTTTCCACATTCCCAGTATCTATGAAATAACTCACACTAGTTGCCCCACACAGTCCAGTGTTCACTTTTAGCACCTTGCTATCATTTTTATACATTATAGAATCCAGTGTGGCTTTTTAAACTAAACTCATTCCAAGATGCTGATCCAGTGTAGTTTGCATATGGTTTATAATTTCACACAAGAAATGTCAAATTTACCATAATTACCATAACACTTAGCCTTATTGCTGGAAAAATAACATATTTTATGCTCTGTAATACTGGAGTACAACAAGCTGATATTAGCAGGGCTACCCCCAGCAGCCAGCCTGCAGTTGGCTGTTGTTGACAGATAAGCTGCTTGCCAACTTTAGGTTGCTCCTCCAGTTTCCACCACATGGTTGCATGCATTTATTTGGAACTGCAAATATTTTAACAAGCTGAATTTGTTTCAGTTTTAAGTGGGGAGTAAGTTGTTGTAGCCTTCTTCTAGCTAGCTGGCTGGCAGTGGACAGCAACATGTGGGGGGTAGGGGTGGAGCTGTGTTTTACTCTAGGCTCCATACAGAATGGGAAAACAATCCCTTGCATTTCATTAAACCATAGCAATGGTATGACAACACTTGAAACCTTGGTTAACCTTGACACTGTTAAATGGTACACGTGTTACCTTGAGAGGTAGGACACCCCCAGCACCAGAGTATTCATCCATCCATCGTCTACACCTGCTCATCCTTACAGGATTACGGGGGGCCTGTGAGAGAACAATTAACCTAAAATGTTTTTAGACTGTGGGAGGAAGCTGGAGTACCCAAAGAGAACCCACGCATGCATAGTGAAAACATGCAAATTCAATGCATGCAAACTCCCTTTTCCAGGATTCTAACCTGTGACCTTCTCGCTGCAAGGCAATAGTGCACCACCATGTTGCCACACACCAGAATATAACTGTACAAAAAAGCTCACTTCTAAAACAATATACATCCATTTTCATGACCTCTTTATCTTCTTCAGCTCATTTTAGGGGCTGAAGGCTTTCTTTAGCAACCAATATGTCAGCTTAAGCAATAACCTCGGTGTTAACATCATCAGATCTTATTTTCCATGACAGAGGGGAGGTCTGTAAAGAGGAACCTCAGTCCACTTACTCCTTCTACCCGTTGACTCTAATTAAGCCCACTTATCAGGATTTTGCTGAGGTCAGGGAGAGGTTTAATTTAAAAACCATTAAGATGTGAGCATAGTCATGACTTGGGCTGCATCCCAGCCAGATCATTTTAATTAAGTCTTATCTTTGACCATTTTCCCTGCACAAAACATCATCATAATTACACAATAACAATTTTAAAAATAAACTGGACAACAGTGTAATAAATGGGTTGTGCTGGTTATTCAACAAGCTCTGACATTTCAGGGATTCTTGGATGTTAGTTGAAAACTTTTTTCTTTGAGAAATGGAGACATTGTGCTTAAACCTTGAAACGTCAAAAGTAAAAACAGCCCATATTCAAAGTGCAGAATATGTGTTTTAGGGTGGATCCAGACAAGTGATCAATAAACTGTTTCAAAAGCCATTCTGTTCAGATGGCAATTTTTCTTCTTTTTTGATTTTTTGTGTGGTGCTTTGTCTTGATAAAGAAATTCCTTTTTATGTAAAGTAAATAGTAAGTGAAAGGAGTCTGGTCACCAGAATACAGACTGCAGCTCGCAAATACACGCCAATCAGTGTTTTCACACTTGCACAAACACTTGACACCAGATGAGAACAACACAATGTGTTGTTTGTATCTCTCTCCAGTGAAGGCATCCAATGCTGTCAGAGTACTGTTGTTTCTTTCTCTACCCATCCAATATCTTAACAGTCTGCCAAACTGACATTAAGGTAAAGAAATTAACTTGTTCAGCCTTCTCATGAGACCCAAAAAGCTGTCATCGTAATTGTGAGAGCTGCTGTTCCACACATAGCAATGCGCCTCCCGCATCCCTTGTGGCCAGCAAGCCTTCCATGCATACAGATCAGAAGATGGGAGGAAACAGAGTGGGAGCATTAGTAAACAAAGCAAATGTGGCTAAGAGAAGTTCACACTCTCATTAATGTTAAAACTTCCCTTTTAAAGTATCTAGCATCTTCTCCTTCTCAAACCAATCCTCAAACAACTGAAGATATAATTTACACTACAAACTAAGTATGTGAGAACTGGCTCTTTACAAATGCTTTTTGTAGCTGATCAAGGACATTAAATATTCATTGAAATCCAACTGCTAATATGTTTTAGCAACAATGTGATGTAAAAAAAAAAACAGTTTTCCTGTGAAAATGCACAGCTACTGCCCTTTCTTCCAAGTCTATGAGACAGTAATGTGATGTTTAATTAAATACATCACAGCAGAGCTTTCTAAGTAGAGGTCAATTGATGAAAAAAATATGTCAACCTAGAACAAATGACTTAAACCATTAACTCAAAGAATGAAAAAAGTGTAATAGGCTGCTTAGCAAACAAAACAGCCTTTTACAACTAATCTAGGCGTTTCATGATTGGACTACCTTAAACAAAGCAGTCCTAATTAAAACATTTTTAAATACAGTTGAAATTGATCATGTCCTGTCAAGATGGCTTGTGTCCCTGTTTCAAATTTGAGTCTCTTAAGATTGACTATCTGTCGATACCAAGTGTGAGTCTGATACATGCATTTACCTCCAGGGCACATCTGCAGCCTACACACTGTAAGTACATGAAAGTTGTTCAAATCAATGCCACACACCCTTGATTCTCTGCTGGCAAAGGAGTTTCTTGTTCCCAGCCTAGTAGTAAACATTTATTTCTCCACCTATGGTAGCTATATGTTTGATATCCAATATCAAGAGAATAAAGTCTTATTGTAATCCGGAAAAGCAATAAAAACTGGTTGTCATGCAGTAACTTTTCTCTTAAATGTTTAATCCTTTTTATGTTGATTTGATAGAACCTGAACTACCAATATCATATTTTAATAAAAGTATTTCCTCTTAGAGATTTCTTTCGTTTTTTGTCACACCTAAATGTTCCAGATTATTAAACAATTGTTAATGTTAGATTCTGCTCTCATTCTTAAAGACATTAACTATTTGGCCAAATATTCTCATTCAGGGTTTTTATGCTAGACAGCTGCTCAGTCACAGCAAGTCTTCCATGTCCTCACTAAAGAAAGCAGCTCCAGACAACACACCACCACAACCTCGCTTGACCATCAGTATGATGTTCTTTTTATGAGTTTTAGACCAGATACAATGGGAGGAACACCTTTCAAAAGATTTTACTTCTGTCTAGTTAGTCAATAGAATATCATTAATATGTTTTTTGGCAAATGTGAGACCTTTGAGTTTTATTTTGGTCAACAGTGTTTGTTTGTTTTTTTTGCCTTGAAACATTTCCAAGATGATTTTGTTTGCTCAGTTTCCTTCTTATAGTTTAATCATGAATTCAGAGCCTTACTGAGGCAAATGAGCCCTGCAGTGATTTAGATGTTCTATGTTCTTTTGTGATCTCCTGATCAATCGTCGATCTGCTCTTGGAGTAATTTTAGTTGGCCAGCTTTTTTCTCTTCATAAACACCAGTGCCTGGCAAAGCAGTTGAATGGCTTACACTGCACATATGAAAAGCAACAGTTCCCACCTCAACCCAACTCCTCCACCTCCCATTCAGACACAAACTCTTGCCATACACCAACCACCCACCTACCTTCAGACCCCCTGCCTGCACTAAGGATCTCAGAGGAAGATGTAAATAGGCTCTTTCAGCGCCTGAAAACAAAGAATGCCTTGCGACCTGATAATGTCTCCCCATCTTCACTGAACTCTTCAACAAGTCACTGGAGCTGTGTGAGGTTCCCTCCTGCTTCAAACGCTTCACCAAGAAACCCACCATCACAGGATTAAATGACTACAGGCCTGTCGCCCTGATGTCTGTGGTCATGAAATCCTTTGAATGACTGTTATTGAAGCACCTGAAGGACATCAAAGGCTCCCTGATGGACCCCCTCCAGTTTGCCTACCGAGCAAACAAATCGGCACATGATGCAGTCAACTTGGGACTAGACTTCATCCTGCAACACTCTACAACCCAGGGATGTACGCTAGGATCCTGTTTGTGTACTTCAGCTCAGCCTTCAACACAATCAACCCAGACATCCTCCACCAGAAGCTCATCCAGCTCAAAGTCCTGGCCTCCACCTATCACTGGATCACCAGCTTTCTGAAGGACTGGCAGCAGCAGGTGAGGCTGGGGAGCATCTTGGTTTGGCTGGTACACTGGTGTGGTCAGAACCACCTGGAACCACTTAAGACTGTGGAGATGATGGTGGACTTTCGAAGAACACCACCCCCACATACACCCTCACCATCCTCAACAACACTGTCTCTGGATCACTTCCGGTTCCTAGGAACCACCATTTTCCGAAACCTGAGATGGTCCTCACACATAGACAATGTTAGGAAAAAGGCCCAGCAGAGACTGTACTTCCTGAGGCAACTCAAGAAGTACAACCTTCCACCGGAGCTGATGGTCATCTTCTACACTGCCATAATTCAGTCTGTTCTATCTTCGTCCATCTCAGTGTGGTTTGGTCTTTTATCAGAATCAGAATCAGAATCAGCTTTATTGCCAAGTTTGTACATACAAACAAGGAATTTGACTCCGGTACACTTGCCCTTTGGTTTTTGTACATCCATTACAGAATAGAATATACATATTTACAATGTACAAATATACACATGTATATATAAAATAAAATAAAAAGGTGCATTTGCAACATCTGTATGCTGTTGTTTTGTATTTTATTGAATGTTCAACAGAGAAACAGCCTTGGGGAAGAAACTGTCTCTGTGGCAGCTGGTTTTTGTGAACAGTGCTCTGTAGCGGCGGCCTGAAGGCAGAACTCTAAACAGTTTATGTGCAGGGTGTGTGGGGTCTGCAGAGATTTTAGCAGCTCTTTTCCTGAACCTAGACCTGTATAAGTCCTAGATGGAGGGAAGGTCAGCCCAGATGATTCTCTCTGCAGTCCTGATTATTCGTTGCAGTCTGGACCTGTCCTGTTTTGTGGATGAACCGAACCACACGGAGATGGATGAAGACAGGACAGACTGAATGATGGCAGTGTAGAAGATGACCAGCAGCTCCTGTGGAAGGTTGAACTTCTTGAGTTGCCTCAGGAAGTACAGTCTCTGCTGGGCCTTCTTTCGAACAGTGTCTATGTGTGAAGACCATCTCAAGTCCTCAGAGATGGTGGTTCCTAAGAACCTGAAGTGATCCACAGCCGACACTGTGTTGTTGAGGATGGTGAGGGGGGTGTATGGAGGTGGTGTTTTTTAAAAGTCCACCACCATCTCCACAGTCTTGAGTGGGTTTAATTCCAGGTAGTTCTGACTACACCAGTGTATCAGGGGATCCACCTCCTGTCTGTATGCAGACTCATCACCGTCCTGGATCAGTCCAATGACAGTGGTGTCATCTGCAAACTTCAGGAGTTTTATCTTCAGGTCTGCTCTACAGAGTGCTGTCTGATAAAACCAGCCGCCACAGAAACAGTTTCTTCCCCCAGGCTGCTTCTCTGATGAACACTTGACAGTCAGAGTTCCAGAACAACACCATGCATACTTGGACTGGTCTCACATTATGTTCTATTGTAAAGTCAATGGTGTATATATGTACATTAAAATATTTATATTTTCTATTTCCATTATTATATATATATATATATATTTTAAAAAAAGTCTTCACTGAGAGCAAAGCGTACCGAAGTCAAATTCCTTGTTTGTCTGCACAGTCTTGGCAATAAAGCTGATTCTGATTCTGAAATCGTCATATGATAACCATATTTTGTATTTATAAATTGTTTAATGATCTGAAGCATTTTATGTGTAACAAAAAAGCCAAAACAAAGGAACTTTGTAAGAGGAAAAATATTGTTTCACACCACTGAAGATCTTAGTGCCCGGGATTAGAGAGCTTAGTGACAGAGATAGCAAAGTTCTGATAATGGAAAAGAAATTAAGTAATTTAATTGTGCTCCATTTTTTATTGTAATATTGAACCTCATATTGCAATGTCATTAACTTATATAGCCACATTCACCCAAAACATGCACATTCACACACCAATAAGCAGATCAGTAGGCAACTTGATGCTGAATGCCCTGCTCAGGGGCACATCAATATGTGGCTTGAGGAAGCTGGAATTGAACCCACAACTTTTAGATTGCAAGACAGCCTCTCTTCCCACTAAGTCACAGTCACCTCAGCTTGTTCAGCCAACAAGAATATTGTTATGAGCTTTAAGCCTTCACTGTCAACTGTTGGTTGTTTTTAGGTCTAGGTCATTAAGGGAGAACAATTTTAGACAGTTTTAGAGACGGAGCAGGCATATTGTCCCTTCTACTCTCCTTGCTAGAAGTTGTCCTTAACCTATTTTTTGTCTTACCTTTCACTTTAAACAGACTGCAGTTGCATTTGAAGAGCATGTAGCCAGAGGCTCTAATTTTTAAAATGAACTAATATTGTATAATGTCACCTATTCTGTTCTTTTTGCATCATCTGGGAACCTACTAAGAGACTTATCTCATGGTGATACTGCTACATCCTCCAATGAAGTTGTGCTCCTCAAGACATGACAGTGTTGCTGCCACTTGGAGTCTGTCTCAGTGATATATGGATATGTCTGGTGGTGTTAGTGCTGCTATCATTCCTTTCACTCTTAGATGTTATAGAAGCTACATAAGTTAGAATTAGTCATTCTTGGTCATCCCAGGTTGTGTCTGTATTTGTGTCTGTGGTACTTTATTCTCCTTGTTGTAAAACGTATTGCTTTTCCATTCCACACTACACTATCACCAAACAGTGTGTTTTGTGTTCTAATATGGTTGAGCAACTTTTTCTTTTTGACACTCCACTGATGTCTGTCTTTGTGTATTAAGTACTCCAAGTCCTTCACTCTGCAGATAATCAGATCAATCAAATATTTTTTAACATGCCTGTTTTTTTTAAAATGTAAACAGACATATTCATTTTCAAAATTGCGCCCCTTGTGCATTGTCTGATTATATTTTTAGAGTTCTCTGTGTGATTTCCAGTTCAAACTTGTTGATTGATTGATAATTACTATAAATCTAAATCTACCAGGGGAATGTGTAATTTTGAGACTAATATGTTTAGAATCTGTTAAAGTCCGAATCATTTTTATCACCTCCTGAGACATGGAACCTCGGAACTGAAAGTGGGTGTGCTTTTTTCCATAAACATTACTCTTTACATAACTAGTAACTACTAACATAACTAGTTTTCACCAATCCCAATAGTTTTTTTAATCTACAGAAGGAGCTAAAATGACACTATAAGTGTGTTACTGATCTACTGTTGACTTTAGACCCTTTTCTATTCCATTTGTGGAAAGCTCCAGGTTTTTCCTCAGCTTTATTTTTTTTTTTTGATGGTCCCACTGACGGTCCCACGCTTTATTCAACTTTACTTTTTCTTAGAAAACAAAGTCTTCCTCTTTCCACACCTCCCAAAGAAGTTCAACTTGTGGAGTCTCATTCTGATTGTAAAAACACACACTTTCACAGAAACAGTAACAAGAAACTGTTGTTACTGCTGTAGGTTCACAAGAGCATTTTGGGGTTTTGGAAACTTCTTTTAGCATAATGTGATTTATTTTCAGGGTGAACTTGCTAGGATGGCCAGACCTGGGCATGTTGGAAGTTGTTTTAAATGCCCTAAACTTGCAGAATATTTCTTGTAAAGTGTAATAGTTGATTTCAAATTCATTTGAGACCTCTTTGAGAGCTACTTTCTGGTAGCTCTGGTATTCCTGACAATGTTTCTGTAAGATTGACTGTGTTTTCAACTTCCTGTAAGATAGCAAGTGTTACAATAAAGCATTTTCAGTTGGTAGCAAAACAGATGCAGTAAGTTTTTTTATTTTGAAGTAACTGATTTGCAGTTTAGCTAAATGTCTCAAATTAGCTGCTTCACAGATAATTTTATGAGGTTTGATTTTTGGCTGCAGCAGGTGTTGAAAATCCAACCAAAGCAAAATGGGATTATTTCTGTGATCACTTTATTCAATAAGTTTAATGACAACATACCACAACAAATTTAGCATCTAAATTTAAAGTGACTTGTGAAAGTCCTAAAACGTTGTCTCCGTTTACTTTGTCAACAAAAAGCCCAAAGAGTTGCCGTGCAACAGAAAAGAAATGTTGGCTCATGAAAAGGATTAACAGAGTTACTGAGAGCAGATCAGGAATGATTTTCAGTTTAACAAATAATGACTGGTTATCTTTTAAGATCAGTAATAATTTATTACTGCATGCCTTGCCTGTCTTTCCACCCCTGACTGCATTATACAACTACAGCTGAAAATTATCACATAAATTTACTAAAATACACAATTACTGAGCTGTCAGTGATTTAAAAGCATATAGAAAATGTCAGCTCAGCATTGACTTTCAGTATGTTCTTAGTCCATGGCGGTATAGTTGACAAAGCAGCCAAATATGCTGGTATGTAAAATTAAAGATGAAGGTGCAGCTATGATCATGTTACGAACAAAATTCAACCAAAACATTGTGGAATTTGGGAAAAGGACAGGAAACTATAAAAAAGTTATTGCTTTAAAAGTGCCAAGTGATTACAGGGCTATTGACATTAATTATGATAAGATCTTATTATGTGCCACCTGATGTTATGTTAGCTGCCATATTGCAAGTTTTTTGGGTTTCCCATAAACACAACACATAGACCCGTTGGTGGTCAATGAACCACAGCTTGGAATAACCCCGTGTGAACTGGCAGGTTTGTCCACAGGTCCACATGGTGCAGGTCTACCAGGACACGGGAGAGAATGAGACAGAGAGAGCGAGTACGGGAGAGAGAGATTGTGCACTTAATTAAAAAAGGATAGTGAGACGGATTTAGCCTCTTGCTCTCAGCTTCCCACCGTCTCACCCAGACGACAGAGAGAAAAGAACTCCGCGGGAGGGGAGGAAAACGTACAGGATCTCAGGCTGATGCATCTGTGCCTCAGCATCCATTTCACAGAGATTACAGTCAGTAGGAGGGGAGACGGCACGCATTTCTCCCAGAAACGCGGTGGTCTTACTGAGAATCGGACAGACGTTTTCTGCCGGCTTTAGTGGCAATACATCTGTTTGTCAGGACACTGAAGGAATATATCCCATCGCGTTAAGTTGTTTTCTGGAAGTTGCGCAGTGAGAGAAAGAAAGAAAACAAACAAACATGGGAATGTGTGGCTATCTGGCAGTACCTGGGAAATTCCTGGTCGTCCTCGGACTTAAATTGCTATTCCTTGTACCCGCAGGAGTTCCAGCCAGGAGCGGCGATTCTGCACTGAAGGACAACATCACCGTGAAGCAGGGGGACAGCGCCGTGTTAAAGTAAGTCTCGAACTGGCTTTTTATTCCCAAATGATGATCTCCTATTGAGCTTCACACTGTGTGATGATCCGAGGTGCTTTCTGGACACAACAGGCCAAGAGTTAAAAACAGGCTCAGAATAGCGTTTATGGAAAACACAGATGCTTGTTGTCGTGTTTAACTATGTGCGACATAAACGAGTCCTGGTGCAAAACCCAGTGTTTACAGCCGGGCTCGTTGCCCTTGAGTGTTATTGATCTCCTTAGTTATTATCTCACGTTCTAAACTCAAGGGTCGGCGGAGTAAACTGATGATAAGCTGCAAATTTAAAAGTTTTCAAAGATTTCTTTGGAAATGAGGATGTTCTGATCTCCTCCTGAAACTGCTTCTGTTCCTGAAATAGGCGTCTATAAGCACCTGTAAAATATTGATCTAACCCTTTACACTAACACACACACACACACACACACACATACACATACAGTGCGGACATATGTTGCGTGTGCACACGATGTGGGTGGTGTTTTTGAAGCAGTACAGCAAGAATGGGGTTAAAATTCTACCCGAGGGGTGTTGCTAGTGATACAGCTGTGTATAGAAAAATAGAAATCTGAAAAAAAAAACATAAAATTATATATATATATACAATATATATGTGTGTGTGTGTACACCAACATTTAGCCTTTGATGACATTTGGCAAATGCTCTATGACGTTTCCAACTGAACTTCATTAGAGCTTTTGAATCTACATCAGTGTTTTTATTGTTTCAGCATTTCAGCACAGACAACACATTGTTCCCCAACAAAATATCATCATAATTGGCATGAATTTCCCCACTGAGGGGCAATAAATGATTTTTTTTAATTCAGTTCTGTTTTATAAGTGTTTGGTCTGTGTATCAACCACTAAATGTTAGGGATCATTGACAATTCACAGTTAGTCTTCTTCATTATGCTGTTCAAATGTTGACATCATAAGACCAAGATGATACCTAACAGCCTATCAGCAGTTCCTGGCTATTGTGAGCCTTCAATCAGGATGTTCTTAGAGGTAAGATGCCACTGAACTTACAGTGTCATAGAGTGTTACTAGCAGGTTGTAACAGAGACGTCTGAAATATTCCTAGAAAGGCAAAGAAATGGATGAAAAATGGGTAGATTCTATGTTGACGACTGTTTGTTAACAGTGCCCTGTGGAACCGCATGTTATTAAATGCTACTTAACTCCAGGCACATCTAAGGAAAGTGAGAGGCTCTGGAGTGTCTGCCCAAACAAAAATGCTTACTTTAGCATGGTCTGTGTGTGAGAGAACATGCCATGATAATTGACCTCGCCATCTGACAAAGGATTTACCTTCTTGAATGTGCCAGTGAGCATTTGCTCTGGACAAGGAACCTATGGGCATTAGTGCTGTGTTTGAAGAAAGCACATTCACACTGAGCAGAAATAATGGCCACCAACGCTGTGGGAGATGTCAAGGAGAATGCTGTCCATCGGCCACAGTTGTCACCAGACTTGGCTTAGGAGGTGGTGGTGTTACATTCTTGGGCAGAGGGGCTCTGGTGACTAGAACTAGTGAGTAGACCCACCTGCCCATACAGGCAACACTGTCTTTACTCTAGACTCTAGTCAATACAGAAATTCAGTAAACTTTGTGAATGGTAGCTTGACAAGCTACTACCTGAATAACATCATTAACCCAGTTATTATAGCATTGCATGACTGGCAAAGGTCATCTTTCTTTTTTCATGGATGACAGTACTCAAGTGTAATGAAGTTGCATCATCAGGGATTGACTGCAGGAGATTCGTGTTTCTCAGATGGCATAGCCAGCACTTTCTCCAGAACTGATCCCTTAGAAAACCTCTGGTATCTACTGTGTTGTCTTGTAGAGGGTTATATGGGCCTACATTCGAGAACATCAGTGGCCTGAGGGTATTCATGCTCAAAGACGTACAACAAGTTCGTGTGTTCCAGCTATCAAGGGACCACACTTCCCAGCCTCCCCGGGAAAGCCTACTCTAGGACGGTGTTAGAGAGAAAGGTCCAACCGATTCTTGAATCTCAGATTCAGGAGGTGCATCGTCATCACGCACATGGAACACTAGAATGGGTCTGGCGTGTTGAAGAAATTAATAGTCCTCTGTTGGTTCCTTTCCACCTTATACAATAATTAACTCCTTGGGAGAAACGGAATTCATCGTGATGATGAGAAAAAGCAAGCTCTCACTATGCTGAATTGCCAGTTTAGGGAGGGGCACATCTCCAGGAGAAATGACAGATGGCAAAGTATCAGAGAAGTCAGTTTCAGCAATGAAAAAGTGACAATTACAGAAAACTTTTGGTCTTTGGCACCTGTGGCAAACCCCTTGTCCAGCAATGGCTTGGTAGCTTATCTTAGATCATGAAAGTCCAGAGTCCAGTCGAGTCTCTCCTTCTGAGAGAGACTCGATTGGTATTAGAAAATCTTTCCAGATCATGTTTGATTCTACTGCAAAAACGTCTGCTTTTGTTGAGGTGCTCAAACTTGCTGATGAGCAGCTGATCGATTCATTTGACTTGTAACACCTGACTGCCACTTTCACTTAACTTCTAAGCTTGGACCTATTAAATAACAAACTGTCTCAGAATTATGGCTAGGTTTTAGATAAATGCACAGAAGCAGTGTGACATGCCATATTTTTTAATACAAGGTTTGGATTCTGTTCTGATGGGTTTATGATTATAAAAAATCTGCATTTTCAATTCTAAAGCTGTAAGAGCAGTACATAAGAGGTTTCAGCTGCATATCAATAAATAAGACAATAAGTCATTAAAATTTTTATAATTTTTGTAATTCATTTAGAAAATAGGAGACTCATATATATATATATATTCATTACACGTAGAGTGGTAGATTTCAGGTATTTATTTCAGGAAATTCTAATGGTTATGTTTTACAGCTAATGGAAACCCAAAACTCAAGAGACTCATAAGGTTAAAATATTACATAAGATCAATACCAATTATTTTAATACTGAAATGTAGACTTTCTGAAAAAGATGTCCATGTATTGTACATTAACTCCACTCAATACTTAGTCAGGGTTCCTTTTGTATGAATTAATGCATCAGTGCAGCTTGGCATGGAGGCAAACAGCCTATGGCGCTGCTGAGATGTGACAGAAGCTCAGTTTGCTTTGGTAGCAGCCTAACCTCATCAACATTGTTATCTGTATCTTTTTCTTGACAGTACTCTATAGATTATCTTTTGGGTGTAGGTCTGGCAAGTTTGTCGGCCAATTAAGCACAGTGATGCAAGGGTAATTAAAACAGGTTTCAGCACTGTGCAATGTGGGCATGTGCCAAGTCCTGATGGAAAATGAAATCAGCATCTCCCCAAAGCTTGTCACCAGTTTCCCTATACTAGTTTCACTTTTTGTCCTGAATTATTAAAATAAAATAGCTTTAAGGTGACATTCTAATTCATAGAGATGCACCTGATCCATACTAACAGACAACATATTTATGTGGCCAAAAATATAGTAAGTTCTAATACTTCATGCTAGATAAGTAGCTATGCAGCTTATCATTTTGCTTGTAGGCCATTATGCATCAGATCGCAATTGTCTAAAGTAAAAAATCAGCTTAGTCTTCATCTTCTTCCTTCTGGTCTGTGCCGCTCCACTCTGTCAGTTCTGGTCTCATTCAAAGACATTCCAGATTTGTCCTGGCTTTCACTGATTAGTAGCCTATAAGAGACTTTTTAGTTCTTCTTTAACCATTTCTTTAGCAGTTTTCACTCTGTATTTTGTAACATTGCCATTTCCCTTTTTAAGCCATTGGGGAGCCATCAAAGACGTGGTGCAGCTACCATGACCCAGGGTGGAATTACAAAAGCGATGTTAAAAAGGGTTGAAAGTGGACCAGAGTTGACAATGCAGTGACCTGGAGCATCACTGTTCCTGTGCACTTTGTCCAAGCGGCTGTCCCTCAGCAGATGAGCTGTTTGTCAGTGAAGGAGTCACACAGTCCAGGAAGCCATACTTTATCCCCACAGATTGCTTTGAGTCTTTCCCCAAGCGGTAAGAGCTGGATGGTGTAAAAAGAACTAGAGAAAAAATAATTCGCCTGCCCCTTTCTTACTTATGTGGGTGGGAATAATCCCTGCTGAGTTGGTATATGTTTGCATTATCCACACATTTGACAGCTATACTGCTACATGTACTGAGCAACCTGGGGCTGGAGCTGTGATGCTTGTTATGTCTGTGATACCTGTGATGCAGTGATCCTTGCCTGTGAGGAGTGTCGTCACTGAAATGGCAGCGAAGCAAAGGGTTGGAGGGACAGCTGGAGAGGCTTAGTCGCACAGGGTAGGGCCAGGGGCAAGGGGCTCTGCACTGGAAGCAGAAGAAAAACAGCTGTGAGGTTGATGCATCTTGTTTGACGCACATATTGGAAAGACTTTTTCAAATTAGTATGTACTTCAGTATTATTTGGTTTTATCTAATCAGTCTTCATAGGCAAATGATTTCCCATCATTTGCCTATGATTTTTATTTAAACACCTGACCTGCCTTTTATTTTCTACCAGTAGAAAGTAATATTAGCATCAGTGGTATCTGAAACAGCCACCTTGAGCACATGATTGCTTTGCTTGCAATCATTTCCTTCTATTAGCTAACAGGGCTTTTCTTATTGCGTTGATCACAGAAAGCAATTTACAATTTACACAGTCCACATCAACCCATATACACAGAACGTCTAACAGCACATTTTTCATCTTTACAGCACTTCCCCCCTGCCCACCAATAAAAGCATTAGGAGCAATGCTGAGCCTAGTGTCTCACAGAGTCATAAGGACACTTTGACCTGTTGGCAGGAGAAGCCAGCTTTCAGCTGTTGGCTTTGCTCAATATCCTGCTCAGTATCCACTAACCCCTATCTATGGTTTTGTGTGGCCTACCCCTTCATCGTTTTAACCAATCATTCTCACTTTATTATAACACTACTAACAATTGACTGTGGGATGTATAGTATTGAGGAGATTTTATAATTGGGCTTATTAAACAGCTGACATCCTATCATGAAACCACACAGGAATTTAAAGTTCTCCTGAGAGTGATACATTCTTTCCACAAATGTGGCCCTGGGTGTGTTTTGAAGACCCCAATTCGATGGTTTGGATGGGTGAGCAAATCCTTTTGGCAATGTAGTGTATATACTTATTATTGTCAGTCACTCAGTCATTTTCTACTGCTTCTTCCATAATGGGTCACTGGGAAGCTGGTGCCTATCTCCAGCAGTCTATGGGTGGCCTACACCCTGGACAGGTCGCCAGTCCATCGCAGGACGACACAGACACACACAGGACAAACAACCACGCACACACTCATTTGCACGTAAGGGCAATTTAGAAAAAAACTATTTACCTAACAGTCATGTTTTTGGACTGTGAGAAGAAGCCGGAGTACCCGGAGAGAAACCACGTATGGGGAGAACATGCAAACTCCATCATGCAAACTCCATGCAGAAAGACCTGGTAGTCGAACCAGGACCTTCTTGCTGCAAGGCAACAGTGCTACGTATTATTGTAATATTCATATTTTATTCTGAAAAGAAAAACTCAGTATTTAGAAATAATTCAGAATTCAGAATCATTTGATTCAGTGCCATCTGATGAAGTTATTTACATTAATTACAGTTTGCACATAGATAATATTTCACAATTGCAAAAGAAAATAGGAGGTTTCTACAAATATGGCATTTCTCAGCTAAAACGAGAATTACTAAGTAAACTTCTGAACTTTACAACACAGGGGAAAATACATTGGATGCTTGCTTCGTTTGGCACTTTGATGTCCAAGCCTGACTCATATTTGTCCCTAGGATGAGCTGTGGATATTGTCTTTTATAAAGGCTCAGTTGTACCATGTCCCTAAAGCAGTCACATCTAACTACAAAGTTCCAACATTCTTCCAGTAAATAAGTCAGACTGTACATACAATAATTAACTGGGACTTAGCTGAGTTCCGCCTAAGTTTAAACATTTGTCTTTTATGTTGAGGATTTTGCTAGCTGTAGTAACATTCTGAGATTTACAGGGACATTTTACCAAAGTGTTCAGATCTAAATCAGTGCTGTTCTATATGTTGTTCTACAAAATTATGTTGAGTCCTTCTCCCTTCTTAGTCTAGATGTTTATCGTGCAAGTAAGTGTTGGTCTGCTCAAGTTTTTGTATGCAACAATATCGGACAAGTAATCTTATAATTTTACCAACATGTTTCTTCTGACTGGAACTAAAATTAATGTTTTGGAGTGACCCAGCTAGAGCCCCAACTTGAATCTAAAAGTGAATCTGTGACGGGATTTAAAGATTAGGGTGATGGGCGAGGAGGCCTTCCAACCCTCAAAGGGTCGGAGCATATAAAAAAAGATAAATCGTCAGAATACCAGTGAAAACATGCAAAACATTGCTCTCAGTTATAAGAAGGGTTTGATTGCTGTAAAGCCAATAAATATTTTCCATTTATTATTGAAGAGGATCTTAATAATTTTTGACATATTTTTGCCCAAATCACGGCAGAATTAAATGTGCACCTCTCCTGTTTCCACCAGAACTGTCCGTCGGGAGCTCCACAGGGTCAATATACACGGCCGGGCTGCTATAGCCAAACCTTTGGTCACTCATGCCAATGCCAAACGTCGGTTTCAATGGTGCAAGGAGCGCAAATCTTGGGCTCTGAAACATGTATTGTTCTCTGATGAGTCCACCTTTACTGTTTTCCCCACATCCGGGAGAGTTACGGTGAGGAAAAGCCCCAAAGAAGCTTACCACCCAGACTGTTGCATGCCCAGAGTGAAGCATGGGGGTGGATCAGTGATGGTTTGGACTGCCATATCATGGCATTCCCTTGGCCCAATACTTGTACTAGATGGGCGCGTCACTGCCAAGGACTACCGAACCATTCTTGAGGACCATCTGCATCCAATGGTTCAAACATTCTATCCTGAAGGCGGTGCTGTGTATCAGGATGACAATGCACCACTACACACAGCAAGACTGGTGATAGATTGGCTTGATGAACATGAAAGTGAAGTTGAACATCTCCCATGCCCTGCACAGTCACCAAATCTAAATATTATTGAGCCACTTTGGGGTGTTTTGGAGGAGCGAGTCAGGAAACGTTTTCCTCCACCAGTATCACGTAGTGACCTGGCCACTATCCTGCAAGAAGAATGGCTTAAAATCCCTCTGACCACTGTGCAGGACTTGTATATGTCATTACCAAGACGAATTGACGCTGTATTGGCCGCAAAAGGAGGCCCTACACCATACTAATAAATTATTTTGGTCTAAAACCAGGTGTTTCAGTTTCATTGTCCAACCCCTGTACATGTGCTAGGAGTGTGAATAACTCTGGGCTTAACTGTATAGTCCACTTGGAATGATCTCATTGGTGCATCTGGCCAGGATATGGGTGAATGTACTCAATTCAATTAAGATCCCACCAATTTTATCTTATTTTTTGTAAAGAACAGATTCACGACAAAAAAGTCATCTTAAGGCACTTTAGGAAAAGGCAAACATGTTCAGTTTATATCTAATTATATTCTATTTACTTTTTCCTTATATGATGCAATTTATTCTAATACTCTCAGATACTAATTAAATCCAATTCAATCCACTCTAATAATAATAATGGAATCATAATATGTTAATCATAAATGGACAATCTTAACTTCAGTGCAGTCCCTCATCTGGAGCAAACTTGGGGCAACGGTAGAGAAGAACAGTTAACAGGAAGAAACTTCAAGCAGAAGCAGGCTAATGAGCTGCCATCTACCATACCGGCTGGGAGTTGAGAAATGAGAGACAGACAAAAGCTCTTAACCGGGCATAGCTTTTATGGAAGGAAAAACATGAAAACAAAAAGTTAATGACTGCAATAACTGCAAGTGTATACAGGATGACTAGAGCAGAACAAAGAAAGTAGATAGCAAGCATATAGCAAATTAACTATAAAGTTACTGTAGCTCAAGAGAACCGAAGCCATTGTAACTATAAGCTTAATCAAAAAGCAACATTTAAGGTAGACAGTATGTCTGTCTTATGGACATAAACTGGTAGCTGGTTCCACAAGACAACAGCTTGATTACTTAAAACACCACCTCCCTTTGTATTTTTAGAAGTAATCCTCCAGTGTAAGAGAAAAGTGCTTGATCTTTGGGTACTTTATACACTATAGTGACAAAAGTATTAGATCTCCTGCCTTGACATGCATATGAACTTAAGTAAAATCCCCATTCTTAATCCATAGGGTCAATATGACATTGGTCTACTCTTTGCAGCTATTTTTCTTGGCACACTTTGGGCCCCTTAGTACCAATTGAGCGTCGTGTCAACGCCACAGCCTACCTGAGTATTGTTGCTGACCATGTCCATCCCTTTATGACCACAGTGTACCCATCTTCTGATGGTTACTTCTAGCAGGATAACGTACCATGTCATAAAGCAGGAATCATCTCAGACTGGTTTCTTGAACATGACAATGAGTTCACTGTACTCAAATGGCCTCCACAGTCACCAGATCTCAATCCAATAGAGCACCTTTGGGATGTGGTGGAAGGGGATATTCGCATCATGGATGTGCAGCCAACAAATCTGCAGCATCTGTGTGATGCTATCATGTCAATGCACCAAACTCTGTGAGGAATGTTTCCAGTACCTTGTTGAATCTACGCCACAAAGGATTAAGGCAGTTCTGAAGGCAAAAGGGGGTCCAACCCAGTACTAGCAAGGTGTACCTAATAAAGTGGCCGGTGAGTGTGTATATATCTATGTATCTAGATACATATATCTATATATATCTTCAGCAAGGCAGTGGTCATCTTGGAGGTGTGTTTGGGGTCATTATGATGTAATACTGCCCTGAGGCCTAGTTTCCGAAGGTAGTTGATTATGTTCTGCTTTAGTATGTCACAGTACATGTTGGCATTCATGGTTCCCTCAATGAGCTGTAGCTCCCCACAGCCGGCAGCACTCAAGCAGCCCCAAACTTTGACACTCCCACTACCATGCTTGACTGAAGGTAGGACACAATAGTCTTTGTCCTCCTCACCTGACTGCCACCACACATGCTTGACAACATCTGAACCAAATAAGGTTATGTTGTTCTTATCAAACCACAGGACATGTTTCCAGTAATTCATATCCTTAGTCAGCTTGTCTTCAGTAAACTGCGGACTTTCACCTGCATCACCTTCAGAAGATGCTTCCCTCTAGGGCAACAGCCAGAAGATTCAAGGGAGGGTTTGCTCTTTTGGTGGATGTTCTTTGGCATTGAAATGCTTCAAGTCATACAAGGTCACCATGATTGAATAATTATTTTTAAGATTTCTACACCTCAAGAAACGTCTGTGTAAAGTGTGGAGAGAGACGTAGTTGATTTCAAATGACTATTTTCTGGTACACAAAAAAATCTGATTTATTGGAAGGAATAGCTGAAAAATATGATAAATTCTATTTTTACCCATCTGCATCTGACCTCAACTGTTACCTGATAACTGAATGAATTGGTGTATAAGGTAACTACCACACACTTATGAACACAAACCTAATCTCTTTCAAGCATTATTATTATATTGTTGTCACCAGGTAAAGTCATGTATGGACAGCACAGAGAAAAATGTTTATAGTAACAATGTAATTTATTAAAATAGGTATAAATAAAAAAAGCACTCTTAGCCATAAAATCAACTTTATCAACAAGTGTTAAACTTTAAAAGAATTTGAGGAGACAGTGAAGCTGGAAATGAAGCTGGATAGTTCACTGGGAGCTGTCCAGAAACTGGATCCATGCGGGAGTTGCCCTCGGCCGTCCTGCATAAAACAATAAAGAAGGGATCTTATTGTAAACTGCTGTGGCTTAGGTTAATATGAACAATCCTAATGACAACATGGATTTCTTCTTTACAAGGAACATAGAAATTGCTCTAAATTATTATTAATAGACCCTTGATTGAAATATTGTTCTCAGTAATCACAGCACACTTAAACCATCTTCAGAGATGAAGGCTCAAGCTCTCAAGCTAATGAATATACTACTTCCTGATAGTAGAGAGAGATAGTGTTCTTCAAAATAAGAGTTGCAGCACAACGACATTCAGAAACATTCCATTATCATACAATTAAACTAACTCTGTCCATAACACTACACAAAGAAGAATAGGTTTAATATCCAGCTGCCTTTAATTATTAATCACAAAGCCTTATATCTCACTCAAACCAACTAAATACATCAAACAGGTAGTGTTAAAATGACAATGCGCCCTGCCAAGATCATGTCGTACTCCTCGGGGTGAGCTATCTCCAACTCCCGCTGAAGCCTGGGTCAGATGCGGGCCTTTGCATCTCCAAAACCACCGTAGTGAATCTAAAAGCAGGCTCATTTTCGAAGGACTGATTCCATATTTGGCATTTTAATGTAAAAACATCCGAATACATCTTCTAAAACCACACTTCTAGAACAAAATATAACTTTCTGCACTCACCTGCACCTCGCTGGCTGGCTGCGCCGCCCCTTTTTAGTGGACAGAAGTGGTATTACAAAAAGGACAGAAATATTTTTTTTTCCACTTGCCTTTCTGGGCTTGAGAGAAAAAAAAAAGTACCAACCAATACCAGTACCAAGATTTATTTCCCACTCTGTTCACTGAGATAAAAAAAAAAACTGTTTATTTTTCAATATGAGTTTTTATTGAGCTGTCACCAAAATATAAATACATAAACAAATACATATATATATCATTGAAGGGTTCAAATTTTAAATTTTACCTGGTGATTATTCATACCCCTTTCCAATTTATTCTGAGAGGTTATGATAAGCATGTACTGACAGCAAGTTTTAAGGCCATTTGCAAGAAAGAGCAGTCATCGTGGGCAATGGTCATTTCTCGCCCAGATATCCTGATCAGTGATGTAGTTAATTCTATATCTCACATGAATATACAGTCTTCATATGATAACACAGCAAGGCCAACAAATACACTGTTATGTGCTTTTACTGTTATTTTATGTTACAACAATCTCACTATCCATTTGAGCAATTCAGCTGTTAGTAAGGCTGGTGGTTTTATGCTAGTGCCTCTAGTTGTAGGTCCAAGTATTAAAAGATCAAACACTGTGCCTGTGAAAAAAATCTCACTGGCCTTTTAGGGCTTCCGTAGTAGGAGGTTCTTAAAACATATTTTAAATGGGATTTAAAAGAACATATGCTGCCTAAATACATTATAGATTCCACTCACTGTGCACATGCTCGCTTTGTATCTGTGAGGGTATTTGGGTATTCTGCTGACATTTATCCTTATATTAAAATCCTTGAATGTGTAGGATCTACAACAAACCCTTTGCCTATTGAATTTGAAATGATCCGGCCATTGCTCAGTTTATGGTACATTTTATTAGATCAAGTCTTTTGTTTACTGATGTGAACCCCCTAACATTAAAATGTGATTACATTGTCTGTCCTTGGTTATTTTAGCTCAGCTTTTGTCTTCTGATGAAAAGATGGAACTAATTGATATGTGTGGTCTACCTTAGGTGTTACACATAGATGAAAACACATTTATATAAATAGGATTTTAACCTTACCTGCTAAACTTTTCTACTTTACAGAAAGAAAGAAGTGATGCTTAGAAAATGAGTAGTACAGAATGAGTGTAGGTCAGACAATATGTTTTTAATGGATAGCTGCAGCATCTGTTTCATGATTTCCTGATACATTTCCCAGGGGAATATTTTTCTTCCTGGAAATTATTAAGACAGCTAATAAGAAACTCAAAAATATATTACTTGAATATAAAGAAAGCCACCATGGTTGCCTGAACTTAGGCAGATGTGAGCAAAAATAATTGCCTTTCGATGTCATTGAAATTAAGTTTAAGATTTGTTATTTAATAAACAAATCATCAGAAAACACATTTATTCTACTTTGTACAATACAGTATGCAATGCCCTTTTACTTTGTTTTAGATTGTCTTTAAAGTCTAATGTATACCCACAAATACAGTACATGATCATGTCAATCCAGTACATTCTAATCATGCATACATTTAGTCTCAGTTAACGCTTGTTATAATACAGTGCATTTAAATGTAGTTTATGATGTCAGTTGGTAAAACGTTATTTCAGTGATTGATTAGAGCTGAGAGTGAGAGACCGAGTAATGTGACTCTATAATGTGACAGGTTCTCCGCATTCTTGGTATCTTTATAATATTTCCAGGTCTCGAGTAAGAGGACTGTCACTGACTGTTGACTGTAAAAACACTGCAGCGTGATATACTACAAAGACAAGGACACAAACCTAGTTTGTTCAGTTGTCTCCAGTTTGGAACCTATAAGTGGTCAAACACTTTTATTATTATAATAATTGACTGACTGTACTATTTGTCTTAGCTGCCAGGGGAGAACAAAACCTCCCCCCAAGTCCTGTTACTTGTGACAGGGCTTCCGTACCAACCAATCCCAGATTGTTAGGCTTGGGTCTCACCTGTCGACCTCTAATACAGTTAGCAATGGAGCTCCGCAGGCTGTGTACTCTGCCCCCTTCTCTACTCCCTGTATACCTGTGAGTGTATTGCAGCCAACAATCCAATACGATAATCACATTTGTGATGCCGCTACTGCTGCTGGGCTCATGTCAGGGGAGACAAGACTCATTATAGGGGCAAGATCGACAAACTGTCAGTGTGGTGCATCAGACAGGAGGTACAGGTTAGTGAGAGAGTTTATGTAATTCTAATGATGCCACTGACATAACATTTCTATCAGATATGTCGGCAGCAACCCAAGTCATCCACACATACAAAGAAATCAAAGTTAAGGATAAAAATCTGGAATGCCTCAAGGATGCGTATTTAACACATGAAAGAATTAAAAAAAGCAGCTGAAATCTTGTAGTATTTAGTAAGCATTTCTGCTGCTATGTGCAAATTAATATTGGATAGTTTTATATTAACTGAAAGTCTTTAAAACATTTTCTCATTACCAGTAGCCTCATAGCTGAAGGGATGAAGGAATTACCAGTATTGTAGTTGTCATACCCACAGAGGTTGTCTGCAGGTGTTTGTGGTTGTGCTGTTTCTCTCTCCCTACAGGGTATGACAGGCAGGTGCAGTTCCACAGGTGTTACTCATTGAGCCCAAGCAAGAGAGCTTCTTAAGAAGCAGGAACCATGAGGGAGGCATCAGATCGTTCTGTCATAATGTTAATTAAATGACTCTGAGCATGGGCAACAATCACAAAGGTTGAACAGATGTTTAAGGTTGAGACAGAACATGAGATGGAACTGCTGGAGGGATCTAGGTAGGCATTAAGGAGGAGAGGAGAGATGTTACTAGCTACGTTTCCATTGACCATCAAATTGCGCAAATTGAAATTACGAAAAAAAAAATTGCTTAATTGGAATGCGGTAATTTAGAAAAAACTCCCATTTTTCGATAAAATGTTTTTGAGCCAGGGTGAGGTGATTTTTTAGCTGTATAGATATTGATATATGTCGCAAAACTGCAATGGAAAGACTTTTTTCGCATCACACGAGTCAACAAACCGGATGTTACTACTGGCTAAAAAGACGAAGAAGACAACAGGAAGTAGTAGGAGGAGGATGGCGCTGCATGGAGTGTTTTTTTTAATTTAGGTTGCGACAGGGGCATTACCAGCATTTTAGATTACAAAAAGCAAAGAAATGCGGGCATTTACAAGTGTTTACATCCGTCGCTGCTATGTTTTTTTTAATGAGTTATCGTGTGAACAAACTTATTCACGTGTGATTTTAATTGTATTTCTTATTTAATGGAAACACCGCAACTGCGAAATTGTGTTTTTTCGACATTGGCAGAATATTGACAAAGTTTTGCGCACACTTGTAATGGAAACGCAGCTATTGTTTGTTCTGATGAAGGTATAGTAGGTTGTGCAGAACAGAAGAGAGGTCTGCTTACTGTAGGCGGTGGATGATGGTTTGTTGGAGGAGGTAAGTCTTCCCACAGAGGTTGAGTTTTGTAGAAAGAGTGGCACGGAGGTTCCAGTACTGACTCTCTCTAACCCTAACCCTCTGGGTGGACAGGCAGTTTCCGGGTGGTGTTCTCTGAGTCGCGGGCCTGGAGGCAGGAGAAGAAAGGAGACTCATGGCCTGAAGTAGCAGGGAGGAGTTCCAACGAGCTGATCAAAACACAAAGGACAGGAGCATGGAATCCAGGACACAGTCACCAGAAGAATAAAAATCTGTAAAGGCAGGAACAGAAACTTCAGGGCTGGCCAATGAAACACAGGAGGAACACAGAACACGGTCAAGGTTACTGCGCTGGTAGAGATAGCAATCTGACCATCTAGACTTTGGGGCACAGTTACGGAGTGCCATTTCCCACCAAGGCATATTACTCGGAGCGCATGATTCACTTTTACAATCCTTGCATCAACAACAAACCAAAGTCACACAGACAGTTAACTACAAACAGTTAATTACCAGTGTCCAGGATTTCGTTTCCAGATTTCCTTGTCTCACTGCTAACCCTGCTCCATCTGTTTCCTCTTCAGCCCAGCCCTCTGTCAGCCCCATCCAGATCCAACCAGCTGCCAGTGAGATCATTTCACCTCCCCCTGAACCGTTCTCTGGGGACCTTGAGAAATGCAGGGGATTCATCTTGCAACGCACCCTTGTTTTTCGTCCTTTCTGGATGACTCAAGCAAGATTTCTTATGTCATTGGTCTTCTAAGACACAAAGCAATCATTGATGAAACAACCATTAAATTTTACTCATTCAGGGATTTTTTGGAATTACTGTATATGAACAGACCTTCTCCCTAAACCTGAGTGAAGAGGAAGCAACAAAGAAATTATGGTCCTTAAAACAAGGCACCAGGTCTGTGGTGTTAATGGCTATCGAGTTCTGCACGTTAGAAGCTGAGTCAGGTTGGAACTTTCCTGCTCTTAAAGGAGCCTTTCTAAACTCTCTCAATGACAAATTGAAGGATGAATTGGCCTGCCGGGATGAAACCAAGTCCTTAGATGAACTGACAAATTTATCTATCCATTTAGACAATTGCATGAGAGAGAGGGCCAGAGAAAAGACCCCAAATAATCTAGTTCCTAGACAGATTACTCCTGTACCTCCTGTGACATTCTCAAGTCCCAATCCTCTGAGAGCCGTTAACCCTCACACAGCAGAGCCTATGCAAATTGGTAGAGCCAGTTTAACCCCTGAAGAAAAACAAAGGCGTCTAAACGCTGGTCAGTGTCTCTACTGCGGTGTCTCTGCTCAATTTCGCCTCAATTTCCCAGCGCACCCAAAAGGTCCGGCACACCAATAGATTCAGGGGCGCCCTGCGGGCGCAATTCATCAGACCGTTTTTTTCTCAAATCCACAATCTGTCGAACCTCAGGCACCCCTTGATCTCTCCAATGATCCTCCTGAGTATCATGATCTTCAGAGAGTGTTCAGCATAGATCTGGCATTGTCACCACCCCTCACCCCATCATCCTTACGACTGCTCAACAGATCACCTTCGGGATGCCCCCTTACCATCTGGGTGCCTATTGCGGATGTCACATGCTGAGCAAGAAGCCGTGGAACAATATGTGAACGACTTATTGAAAGCTGCAATCATCCATCCCTCCTTGTCACCTGTAGGTGTGATGTTTTTCTTCGTGGCTTAGAAAGATGGAACCCTGAGACCCTGCATTGATTATCGAAGCCTCAACACAATTACTGTCAAGAACAAATACTCTCTTCTCCTTCTTTCATCTGCTTTTGAATCAGTTCATGGAGCCACCATCTTCACAAAACTTGACCTACAGAGTGCACACCACCTGGTTTGGATCAGAGAAGGAGATGAGTGGGAGACCACTTTCAAAACCCTTTTCGGTCATTTCGAGTACCTGGTCATGCCATTTGGTTTAACCAATGCAACTGCTGTTTTTCAGGCACTGAAAAATTATGGCCTATGAGAGTTGTTTAATGTATTTGTTTTTGTCTACCTAGATGAGATACTGATATTCTCCAAAGACCCCAGTGAATACAAGCAACATGTCCAGTACTTCTGGAAAACAGGGTATTTGTCAAGGCAGGAAAATGCAAAATCCATGTGAAATCCATAGCTTTACTGGAATTCAATTTTGAGGATGGACAGCTGAAGCCAGACCCCAGTAAGATGTCAGCAGTACAGGAACGGCCTATTCCTATCAACCGCAAACAGCTTCGCTAATTTCTAACATTGTTTCATCTAAGTGCTTCTCCTCTCACAGCCTTTACCTCCATAAAGAAACCTTTCACTTTGTCTCCAGAAGCCGAAGAAGCTTTCACCACCCTAAAGGAAAGGTTCTCCACAGCTCCTATAGGTCACTAACTCTTGTTCTCTACCTTTAACAATGTCTAAATACTAGACCTGCCAATAGAACATAGAGCATTTTCAACTTCATGTATTTCTTGTATAATAAACCCCCTGAGTCTGACTCTGTAACTCACCTTAACATTATTTAAATTGTGGGATGTCTTTGGTACAGACACCGTTGATCAATCTAATAATTCTTTATAAGGAATGATAATGATCCTTAGAATTTTTTTTTCAAAAGTTTACCCCTATGTGCTGATTTCTGGTGAATTGTAGGAAAAAAGTAACAGATTGAAGTAACCTGTTACCTATGTATGTTTTAATCTTACTGTTACGGTTATTTTTTTTTTTAAATAAAACAAAATATATAAACAGTTAAGAATTTTAGAGAATAGTTTAGGTTTCTTGCCTAACAATTAAAAAATCAAAGCTTCAGCTCTGTCCACTAATTTCCCTAGTTTGTACACTGGCAAAGCCCCTCAATGAACTTTTGTAGATTTTTCTTCTGCCACTCCTTTGTTGCGTAAGCATTTCCTCTTAGGTTATTATCAAACTGGAAGACCCATCCTTGACCCATCTACAGTATTCTGACAAGAAAATTCTTATCCAACAGTACTGTTGTTTACAGTAGACAGCCCAACATTCCTGTACTCTTATTAGAAAAACAACCCCAAAATATTTGTGCTTGATTTCAGTGATGATGTTGTTCTCTTTTGTCTTTTGCTGTACGTGGTAGTTAGGCCCGAGCAGGAAAGCTGCAAGGGCCTATTGTAATCGTAGGATTTCTTATCTGAGTTATTATTAAAGGGCTCAATATTAATCTTAATTGTCAACAGTATTTTTCTCCCGAACCTTTTTTGAAGCAACAAGGGGCTCCAAGATTTAAAACCAGTACAGGAAAATGTGTTCTTGATTACTTTATTCCCAACTAGGGCTGGGTATAATCTAGGACAAGCCGATTCGATACGATTCTAAAAACATAAGTCATGATACAATCTGATTCTCAATATAGTGCAACTTGATTTGATGCGATTCGATTCCAGTATTGATATTTATTATAAAATGTAAAGCCATTCAACCAACAAAACCAACCAAATATTATATTTATGTTCAATTATTGAACAATGATACATTAACAGGAAAATAAAGTGCATTTGGTTCAATGCATTTAACATATCACAGAAACCAAAAAGGTGCCCAGCCCCCTTGGGTAGTGTAGTCAGCTTATAAAAACGTTTTGTGCAAAAGAAACCTGGTAAATATTTTTCTTCATTTTTTAAACATAGATAAAAACAAAGTGCATCTATAATGCTTTTAACCAAACATATTGAAAACCGTGAGTGATGCCCATTCTCACTAGCTTATTAAAAACTACTGGCTGAAACATCAGTACTGAAGACAAACAGAACGCAATGTTAAAGAAGAACTCTTCCTCACAATAATGTGGACTTATCACAAATGTCTCTCTACTCCATTATATTTTGGCTTACAAACAGTATTTGGTCAACATGCTCTGGGTTAAGTGCCCTTCTCTGTGCAGTGACTATATCTCCTGCACTAGAAAACAAACACTCTGAAGAAATACTAGTTCCTGGAATACACAGGTAGGTTTTTGCAAGATGTGACAAAAGTAGGTATTCTGTCTGGTGCTCTTTCCACCAGCTGAGTGGATTGCCATGTGCAAGGGACATTGGAGCATAAAGGATCCAGTGCTGTATTTGATTTTTTTCTTTTTGCATTTTTCCAAGTTCCTGCCTCACTGTTTCATCACGCTTCACAATCTGACCCAAAACACTGCTATACACAGCAGCTACACTAACAAGGGGTTAGTTAGTTCAGAAAATGACATCAGGGTAATGAGCAGAGAAGGGAGTGCTGCAAAGAGAAGCCTGAAGGAACAATAATAGGAATTGGCACCGTGACCTTATTTACTCCATTTAAAATCTTGGAATCATGTATCATTTGTACCATTTCAATCATATATCAGAACTTTCAAAAAACTCAGCCAGCCATGACAAAACAAGATCACATTTTCTGTCTATGCTCAAGGCAGCTATAGGCTCATTAAAACAGAAAAAAATCATTTTTCAGTAACAAAGAAAAAAAACTTACCAGCTTTGAAGAACAGTGTAATGCAGTGCCTTACAAAAAGCATTCCTTCCCCTTTCTAGTTCAATTCAGTTTATCTATAGAGCCAGTGGCGGTTCAAGACCAAAGTCACCAGGGGGGCTAGGGTAGGGCCAGTGTTTTTCATAAGGCACAGAATAAAAGAATGAAAAAAAAAGGGCAATATTTAATTTGTTTAATATTTTAAGTGATAATATATAACCATAGAGCCACTTGCAGCTCTGGAGCTGCAAGGTGCAGGCCCCTGATCTACCAAATGAAGTGTAATCCCATCTCAATATGGCTGAAGCTAAAAGTGCAACACTTTAATTTTTAATTTATTGTTTTTTTTTTTGTTTTTTTTTACATACATGTTTATTGAGTTTTCTCTTATACAACACAAACATCTAAACATTGCTAAACAAACGTCTAAACCCTCTCACATTCGCACACACACACGTACCTTGAACTTGCATCGACCATGTTCGAAAGCATAAATACAACTTTCAAGATTGATTAAAATAATATATATATATATATATATATATATATATATATTATATATATATATATATATATAAAATATATATATATAGATATAATACAATAAATAATAAATAAATACAATAAATACAATAAACAGTTCAGACAGACACTTGATAACATCCTTCCAGAATACCTGCAGTTTAGGAAATTCCCATAGACAGTAAATAAGAGTTCCGTTTTCAATGAAGCATTTAGCGAAATATTTGGAATATTGTTGGACATATAATGGAGTCTGACAGGTGTTATATATGTTCTTATGAGGCATTTATATTGCAAAAGTCTTTATTATTAGAGGAGATGATCGCTAATTACAATACAGTTAAACCAACAATTCTCAACATGATGCAGTAAGTCTGTGGAAATGAGAAAGTGATCAATATGCGAATGACTTGGATACGAATTTGAATAACATGAAAATTCCCTGCTATTTGGATTCCTTGTTCTCCAAACTTCATTCATTCCTAGATCTATCAATTTTAGTAGACCTGTCCAGGGTCGGGTCTAGGGTACAATTGAAGTCATAGAAACATAGTCTTTGACATCCTTCACAAGCGATGGCCACCAAAACTGAGCTTGTACAGTCTTAATCGTTCTGCTGATTCCAGGATGACAAACGAGACGAGAGCAATGACAAGACTCCAGTACCTTTGGCACAAGGCGTTCGGGAACAAAACAGCGGTCCGGTGGGCATGATGGTGGGATAGGCAGATTCCTGATGGCCTCCTGGACCTCCCTTTCCACCTCAACTCGGGACACAGACAACCTGACGGCCTCAGGAAGGATAAACTCCTCTTCACCTGCAGACTGAGATTCTGCGGCCTCTTGAATCCGGGATAGGGCGTCAGGTTTGCCATTTTTACTCCCTGGCCTGTAAGACAGGGAGAAATTAAAACGACCAAAAAACAGAGCCCATCTTGCGTGCCTGGGGTTCAGCCGTTTAGCTGATTTCAGGTACTCCAAATTCTTATGGTCAGTCCACACCATAAATGGCTCCTTAGTCCCTTCCAGCCAATGTCTCCACTCCGTCAATGCCAACATGATGGCCAGCAACTCTCTGTCTCCCACGTCAGCCTGTGACAGAGTACTTGAGAAGAAGCCACATGGGTGAACACGATCATCCTCACCTCTCTGGCTTAACACGGCTCCAACCCCAGTGCTTGAGGCATCCACCTCCACGATAAACTGTCTTTCTGGGTCAGGAGACCGTAGCACTGGAGCTGACATGAAGAGTTCCTTTAACCGGTTGAAGGCCTTCTCTGCATCCTTATTACATACAAATCTTGTCTTGGAAGCGGTAAGAGCGTTCAGGGGAGTAGCAACCAGGCTGTAATTTCTAATAAACCTCCTATAGAAGTTTGCGAATCCCAGAAATCTACGAAGCTGCTTACGATCAGTGGGGACAGGCCATTCCAAGACGGCCCTTACTTTAGAGGGATCGACAATCACTTGACCTGGGGAAATGATGAAGCCCAAAAAGGATGTAGTAGTGGTGTGAAACTCACATTTCTCTGCCTTGACGAACAACTGGTTTTGCAGAAGACGCGGAGAACAGCTCTGACATGTTTCCTGTGGGTATCCAGATCTTGAGAATAGATTAATATGTCATCAAGGTAGACAAACACGAATTGACCCACCATGTCTCTTAGAACGTCATTGACCAATGACTGAAAAACTGCAGGAGCGTTAGTAAGTCCAAATGGCAATGGTATTCATAATGGCCCTTAGGCGTGTTAAAAGCCGTCTTCCACTCATCCCCTTCTCTGATTCGGACCAGATGATAAGCATTCCTTAGATCCAGCTTAGAAAATATCTTGGCTCCCTGGATCTGATCAAAAGCTGTGTTCATGAGTGGTAAGGGGTATCTATTTTTAACTGTTATCTCATTAAGGCCTCTATAATTAATGCATGGTCTCAACGAACCATCCTTCTTCCCAACAACAAAGAAACCAGCACCTGCAGGAGAGGAAGAAGTTTGAATTTGTCCTGCCTTTAATACCTCATCAACATATTTCTTCATGGCCCTGTGCTCTGGACCAGACAACGAGTAAAGCCTGCCTTTGGGGGGTGAAGTGCCAGGAAGCAAATCAATAGCACAATCATATGGTCTGTGGGGTGGCAGAGCTATGGCCTTGATCTTATTAAACACGTCCTTTAAGTCATGGTATTCTTGCGGTACCTTGGATAAATCCTCATGTTTCCTCGACCTCATTCTCCACGCTGACCTCCATAGCAGCAGACAAAAGGCAGGCAGCGGAACATGACTCAGACCAACCCAGAATCTCTTTCTTTTTCCAGTCAATGTGAGGGTTGTGTTTCTGCAACCAGGAGGCCCCTAAGACTATAGGAAGTTCAGGTGATTAATGATCATGAAAGTTACTTTTTCTTGATGATTACCTCCAACTGTTAAGGTAATCTCCTCTGTCCTGAGGTGTGAATTGTTCATGCTGTGACCATCCAATGCTACCACGTTTCGTGTGTCAGCTGACGGAATGAGTTATATGCTGTTCTTATTCGCGAATGTTTCGTCCATGAATTCAGTGTCTACTCCTGAATCAATAAACACGGCCCCCTGGAGAGACATGGAAGAGGTTTGAAAACAAGCAGGAAACAAGAAGGAGGAGGCAGATAGCTGGCTTCGGCTCAGTAGAGACCTCCCTTCCTCTGCTGAGCCTGTCCTTTTAATGGACATATGAGTGCTAAATGTCCTTTCTTTCCACAATAAAAACAGAGCTTGAACTTCCTCCAACGATCTTTCTCCTCAGGGGTAATCTTGGTTCTGCCCAACTGCATGGGCTCACAATCATCGTTCTCCTCAGTGAGAGGTGACCGGCTCCTTCTTTCACGCAGGTGTGCCGGACCCTGAAATGAGGGACGACCCACCTCATGTCGCTTCTCCCTCCTTCTCTCTGCCAGCCGAATATCTATGCGAGCAGCAAGATCCTCGAGCTGTTTCAGGGAGGAGGGGTAGTCACGGGTCGCTAACTCATCCTTGATGTCTGCGTTCAGTCCTTGCATAAATGCATCCATTTCTGCTGCCTCATTTCAATGGCTATCTGCGGCCAGCAAATGAAAGTCAATTATATAGGACGAGACAGGCTGATTACCCTGTTTGAGGGACAGTAAGCCTCTTGCGGCTTCATGCCTTGGAAGAACAGGGTTAAAAACTCGAATGAGTTCCTTGGAAAAAGTTTCATAGAAGTTACAAGATGCAGACCTGTTATGCCATTCAGCAGTCCCCCACTGCTTCGCCCTTCCTGCCAGCAGAGATATAACAAAAGCCACCTTGGAGCGCTCAGTGGGAAAGGATGACGGCTGAAGCTCAAAATGAATCTCACACTGAGTTAGGAAAGCTCGACACTGGTCTGGGTCTCCCCTGAACATCTCAGGCGGAGATAGGCGTGGCTCCCTTACCTCTGCTGTTGTCTGTGTCACTTGGGCGTGGTTAATTTGTGACGGTGGCGGCTTGGAGACAGGATTGCCAGAACGTAATGTGGAAATTATTTCCTCCATGCCGGAACCCAGCCAGGAGAGGGTCTCATCAACGTGGACGCGCCACTGCTGTGCTGGCAATGGGTCCATTTTTGGCCAGATTTTTCTATTACGAATTAGAAAAAGGCGGACCCAAGATTCAGCCAGACACAGAATTGAAAGATTAAAAAGTTTATTCAGCCACAGGAAAACGTCACTCAGATTAAACTCCACACAGCTTCCAGGAATCACTGAAGCAGAAAGAAGGATTAGTGACTTGTAGTTTCTCCAAATCTTGCAAGGATCAGAAAAGTCACTAACCTGTTCTTGTCTTGGGTTAAATTTGAAACCCAGAGGGGAAACCTCAGTGGGTAAAAGGCAGGGATCTCCAAAGCGCAGGTGAGAGAGACAGGTGACTTTTGGCTGAATAATCCAAGGGCTAGGCTGATTCAATAATCCAGGGCAGAAACAGGGACAATGATCGGAACAAGAGACGTCAGGCAAGGGGCAGGCAGAGGCATAAATCAGATGCAGGAAACAGGGTCAAAACCAAAATCCAAACAGTCCGACAAGGGGCAGGCAGAGGCAAATATCCAAGATGCAAGGCAAGGTCAAAACAACGATCAGTCAGGAAGGAACGCTGGATATCTACTCACACGATGGCTTTCAAAAATCTGGCACCGTCTGCTTGTCAGAGTCAGTATATATCAGGGAAGACACAGGTGCTTGGAATGCCACAGATTGCACAGCACTGCAGCAGTCACCAGGTGCATCTCATCTGCTGATTGCAGCCAGAGAGACAGGCTAGTGCGGACGTGGCAGAATCATAACAGAAATGGTATTAACATGTATATAGAACAATATAGAACAATAACTATATAACTGTTTAACCATTTGAATAAATAACTGAATCTGACTCCACTTTTCGATAGTTAGGATTAATATGTACCTGACTTTAGATCTTTATGATTCGATTGAACTGACTTTGTGAAATGCCTTGAGAAGGCATGTGTTGTGAATTGGCGCTATATAAACTGAATTGAACTCCCCTGGCATGACTGGTAACAGAAGAGTGATATAGTTGACCCCACCATCTTTTGGTGATTCAATTTATCTCTGAGGCAGTCAGATGTGATTATTGTATGAAAACAGTCCTAGATTTCAAATATTTTAGTCTGTTTAATATCTGTTTGAATTTAGTTAGTTTCCTTATTCCCCTGACATTCCAGCTTGTAATGTTAACATTCAAAATGTTTTCCTTGGTTGCCATCTCAATATGACATTATCAGATTATTTCAAATGTTGTAAACTGAAATAAAATAAACAATTGAGGATCCAGGTTGATACTTACACTCGCACATTCACACATACCAAACTGTAAGGATTATGATTATTGATAAATTAATATTTATCAATATTTTTAAAAATTATATGTAAAAATCTTAATTCAGTAATTCAATAATTTCTTAACCAAAAATCATTACCTTTGAATGGAAATCAGAGATGTCTTCTGGTGTTAATATTATGGGCTCAAAGTCCTTAATAATTAGAATTAGATAATTATCATTAATAATTGATAATTATTAACCAAAACCACGCTAAATGTCACTGTTTATTCAACCACTTTTTACCGAAGGTTTGACCTTATTTTGACAGATAAATCACTCTTGCACGAAAAAAACACAAACGCATCTCTTTTATATATATATACGTGAACATGTATTGAATACCAAACCATATAGCCCTGATATAATTAATACTCTGGTCCAAAAACCTTCACCTAACTAACAAGCACTATTCTACATAAAGGGCATAAAAATGATTACCTAACAATAATAATAAAAGAAAATATATGCGCATTGAGTGTCTATGAAGATCAAACCAGCAGTTTTATGGACCAAAAGTGTATTTTAGGTTAACGTAGAAAGAGAAGCCCTCCTGGTGTGCTGATGTGTCTCAATGGCGGCGATCAGCTGATAGATGGTGGGATGCGCCCTTAGCCACTAGCAGCTGATTGCCGCAAATCTGGAACAAAGGGTCATAAAATTCTGAGGCAGGAACTCAGTGAAAACTCCAGTAATAAAACTGGGAAAAGGAGTGGTCAGACTACAAGGCCCAGACCGCAGCTGCTTTGAATGGAAAGACTTTAAAAGTCCAGCTTCTAAACACATGCACCTTGCTGATCATTTGGCTTTCCTTATAAGAAATGCTTCCCCCTTCCCTAAACAAAATATTTGGAGGGTGTTGATCCACATCACTGGGGAGCAACTAGTCAACGTGGCCTCACCAAAACCCCATACCATAGACAATGTCTACTAACCATATAATAAAATTTTTATTTATTTTTTTCCCATAACAAAATTCTACTTTGCCAGACAAAGTAGGAACTTAGTTAAATCTTAGCTGTTAGCGTGTACCCCAAAATATTTGAAACTATTGCTTAAGTAACCTGTCCTTTATGACTCACTGATCATGGGCATCTGTTATTGTTTCCTTTGGAAGGTTCTTGTAGAATTTTTTGGCTTCTTTAGGTGTTGAGAAGAGATGAATCTTTCTACCGTGCAGGATCCTGAGTCTGCAGGGGCTGTACTAAAATCCACCTGAAGCGTTGATGTCAATAAACAGCTTGACAACCTGGTGAAATTTCCGTCGGCTTCGGACCATCTCTGCAGATAGATCCTGTGGAAATGTGAGTTTGGCCCCGTCATGTGCAATTTTGTTTCCTTGCTTCCTAGTATACAAATTCTTTCTCCTGTAATTTTAGGAAGCACACAAGCACCGCTCTACTCTGGTTTGGTTTCCCGGAGGAAAGTGTGCGATTTACTCATTCCAGTGTGAATGACTTGTCAGATGTTAGCCCTAGCCACTTCGGTAGCATGTTGTTAATAAAGTCGAACAGTGGTTGTTTACCCTCTGCTCCCTCTCTTATGCCAAAGATGCGCAGGTTCTTTCGTCCTCCCCGATTTTCAAGGTCATCTGCTTTAACCTCCAGAAGTATGATTTTTTTCATAGCTGAATCCAGCAATGTTCCTGTTTTTTTCGAGTGTGCTCTCTACCTCTGTGATGGAGGCCTCAGCTTCCTCCATGTGCGCCGCCTGGTTTAATATGTCTTGCTTAACCTCCGACACTTTACCCTCCAATGCAGTTATAGCTTTGCCATTCCTGTCAGTCTTATATCAACGCTATCCAATTTAGCTCCAATGTCCGACCAGAGCGAATTTAGCTCATCTATTACTTCAGTCATGCTAGCCATGTCAGCATCTGTGTTGCACGTCGGGCTCGGTGTGGTTGTTTTAGCGCTTGTCTTGCGTCTTCGGGAAAAGATTTCACACTGATTCACAGATAAGGCCTTTGACATATCAATGCCCTATTCTTCGAGCCACGTCAAGATCAATTACAAGGATTTTTTATAGCAAGCTCGAACTTAGGAGTTAGGACTTAGGAGCTATTCCACTATGCTGCCATCTTGAAACTTCTCCCTTTTTATTTATTGTTAAAGTAAACCTTTAAAAGTTCAAAATTAAATTGGTCCAAGGGACCAATAAGTTAAGGTTTCTGTCCTAGCGCATATAATCATAAGAAATTGATTTAGCATTATGTCTCCGGTATAGGGGCCATAACAGGACCAGTTATACAGGGGCACTGGCCCCTGTTGGCCGCCTATCTAGAACCCCCAATGTATAGAGCACCAATTCACAACACGTTGTCTCAAAGCACCTTACAAAAAATACAATTTATATACAGAAATATATTGTGCATTCATATAGTACATACATTTTAATTTGATTCTTGGTATAAACAATGCAATCACATTCTGTCACGTTACCATCACAAGTATCAATAAATTTCATTGGGATTTAGGTAATAGACCAACATAAGTGTGAGTGTGTAGGTGTGAGGTGGAAAGAGAGAAACCATGGTTTTCAACATTGAAAGAAATAAAACTAATTTGGTTTGCATTCTTATTCAACCCTTTTATTGTATTGTTTTTCTAGTGCAACCTTCAGAACTTACATAATTATTCCACCTACGGGTGATTATTTCTTACAAAGCTGGACAATGGGAGACCAATGTGGTTCTTTTTGCTTCTTTTTTTCTTAAAGAATTCTGAAGAAACTTTTTACCAGCCAGAGAAACGCAACTGGATATAAAGTACCAGGGGATAAGGGTTAGGCTCCCATGCCCTACACTCTAGTAGTTCACACGGTTTGCATCAGTCTTCTTCTAGCTTTCCCAAGACATCCATCTTACACAGGTTGGGTTACAGCGCCCTTGTGTTGTCGTAAATCACTGAGATAGTCATTAATTTTTAATATTCAGTAACCTATGTGCTGTGCTGCAGTCCGACTAGCTTCTCCACTTCTCTTACTAAGCCTCATCCATTACAGCCTGTCTTTGCTGTCTTTCCGCTGTGCATGTTTGGCTGCACTTTTCTGATATCATTAATACTCATCAAGAACACCCTCCATTCATGCCACATTCTACCAGGCAATTTACGCTCTAATACCTTCTCCCACCTAAATCTTCCTTCTCTTTTTAATACATTTCCATCCGTTTTACTCATCTAATTCTATTCATAGGGAGTAGTAACCTTTGGACAAACTTTAGTCCTGAGTTTTATTTAGGCATTTATTAGGATTGTGTATACAGTTGAACTAAGAAATTCAAGTACACTTTCTTAAAAATAATATTGATGAAATTTAAATAAGACTCCCGGCCAGGGGGTCTTTTTGCATGGAGTTTACATGTTCTCCCCGTGCATGCTCTCCTCACCGGGTACTCCGGCTTCCTCCCACAGTTCAAAAACATGACCGTTAGGTTAATTGGTCTCTCTAAGTTGCCCTTAGGTGTAAATGAGTGTATGTGGTTGTTTGTCCTGTATGTGTTGCCCTGCGATGGACTGGCGACCTGTCCAGGGTGTACCCTGCCACTCGCCTGTAGACTGCTGGAGATAGGCACCAGCCCCCCCGTGACCCACTATGGAAGAAGCGGTATAGAAGATGAATGAAGTAAGACATTAGTTAAATCAGGTAGAGTGATTTTAAAGGAGGGGGATATTAAGCTTAGATAAAATTAATTCTACTTTCAGTGTAGGGGTGAGTCATATGTGCAAACTATATAATATTTTTTTAACAGTATGATAATGATTGTACAATGAATTTTCTACTTCCAAAACGTAGCAATTGAAAAGAAACATAACAGAGCTTTTAGATCAAATCATACTTCTGAACCGTTTTTATTTGGTTTGCACAATTTTACTAAGAACATTAGTGTTTGGCCTACCTTCAACAATTTATTTTCATTTAAAAGGCTAATAGCAAGACCAACTGTAAGGTAAATTGCACATTTGCTTCATTGTAGAATGTAAAGGCATTAAAACCTTCCATCAAGTTTATTGTTCAAATTCATGTCATATCCACAAAGGCTATTAGTGCAGACTGGTGCATGTTTGTTTGTGTTTCTCTCATCTCCTCTTTGCAACGTGCGACTGACAGGTGTGTTCCAGCAGCTTCTGATCATCAGAGCTACTCAAGAGTTGCTTAAAGAGAACTGAACTCCATGAGAAGGACGCAAGACTGTTTTACACCTCTGTGTGGAATCCATTTTCCAGGACTGCCTCTAGTACCCGATCCAGCATTCAGTCCTTTCTTTTCCCAAGTTTCTGGAGAAGATTTACTTGGCTCTTTCCTGACGTCCTCTCACAGCTCCTCCACTCACCCCCTCTTACAACTGCTCTGATTAGCTGCTACATACCTCACCCTAGCCTGCCTGTCCACCATCCAACACCTCTGCTCTGGTTCAGTTCCTTCTGGAGAAATAAGAGACACGTGGTTTGATTCATCCTCCCAGGACCTCCTCCCTCCTAACATCAGTAAGACTTGCATTATCACCTGCATTGTGAATTATCTTTCTTGACCTAATCTCCGACTAGGGATGGGTACCTTTCACATTTGAACTGAGAAGGTACAGATGCCCGGTACCTGGGTATCGGTACTGAACAGTACCGGTTTTCGGTACTTTTGTGTGTGTTTATGTGGCAATAAATGTTGTTTTGTTTAATAATACAATCTCAAAATTATTTAATTTAACATTTATTTCTCAATACACATATTGAGAAAATATCAAAACAATATTAATGAAAATATCAAAACAATATCCAGCTGTTCGTATTGTAACATCTCAGTTGTTTCAAACATGTCTTCTCCCATGTTGCCGGATGCAGATGCAGGCATGCTAACGGTGCTCGAATGCAGGAGTTGTAGCTGAATATCTGAAGCTGACGGAAATTGTGCACTCTTCAGCCTTTAAAAAAATCTGGTGCCTAACTAGATGCTTCCCCTCATCAGAAGTATTCCCGCCGCTGGCCTTGCACTTAAGCATCACAAATATTGCAACGAGCTTAATGTGCATTAAATTTTGAAAAGTGGATCTGTACTTTTGAGCGCTTTCGATCACCCATGCTTTTTTGACGATACCAGCGGCTACTGACGTCATTGCGCTCTTGTGTGGGCAATGTTCAAGTCCGGCATGGAAAATCACCCACCCTTCCACTCCTCCAGTGTCACAATGATGCCTTTAGGTACCGAAACATGGTACCGTTTTAAAATTTATGTGAATTTTTACTAGGAAACCATCCCCATCTCCGACTGGATAATAATCTCAACCTCTTCTTTTTTTAACTTTTTTTTTGCAGCACTAGATGCCTTTATTTTTAATTTTTCCGACAGTAGGTAGACAGGAAAGAGGGCAAAGAGAGTGGGAGACATTCGGCAAAGGTCACCGGGTCCAGGACCCGAAACCGGGACAGCCGCATCGAGGACTATAGCCGCTGCACATATTCGCGCGTTTAACCCCTACACCACCAGCCCAATCTCAACCTCTCCTGCTTGGAGACTACAGGAACCATACCAGAAGCCCCAGGATTCCTGATAAATGTTCATTACAATAAACATTACTAATAAACTTTTCAAACTTTCTCCCTGTGTCCATAATTGTTACTCGCATAAGAGTCAGCACAGAGAACAGCATGGCATTTATTTCAGTTATCAATTTAACACCAGGATAATGTTTGCATCCTTTTTGTCAATAATAATTACTATTATAATTATCACTACCATTTGTTGGGCTTTCAAAGTTCTTGTGAGGATGAGCTTTGCAGACAAAACAACTGAAGTGATGGAATCTAAGCTTTGACAATGGACTTGAAGGAGGCCTTTAAGGTTGGAACTTCTCAGTCCTCCTTGATAAGATGTGGATGAGGTAAAAAGAGACAGGGAATTGTTGCTGTCTGATTCTTGGACTGTTGGCCTTAATTTGTTACTTCCTATAGTGCTGGATAAGAGGTACTAAACTATGGATAAATTGACGTATGGATCCATTTAACAGCATCCTTATACATTTTACTTATACATTTTTAAATCCATGCATGTCTCACTGTGAAGTCTTTTATAAAACACTAACTAATATACGTTTCAATGTCCTTCTTTACTGCTAACATTACATCTTGAAGGACAGAATGAAACTGTTCTGACAGTTCATTAACTTCTATACCCCAGGTCAATTGTGGAATAATTGCAACCTTGTTTGTGTTTTTTCTTGATCAATAGAATCAATATATGAACTGTATTTTTTCCGTTTTATTTTTTTAAGGTATGAGATTTACTTCTGCAATTCATAATTATGACTTATGGGAAACGGTGATATTTTCAAAACTATACTCCCAACAATCAATGTCAGCAGAATGAAAAGCTGATTTCATCTAGTTTTACAGTGGACCTGTATGTAAACTTTACTGGTTATAAATCAGACCTGTTACAACCTTTGGACAAGATGGCATAGTTTGTTCTCATAAGTTGGTGATTTCCACCTGATAAAACTGACACAAAAACTGTCTGCAGTTATTAAGTCCAAATGAATTAACAGTTAACATGCATTTATTCATCTTCTATACCGCTTATTCCATAGTGGGTCACAGGGGGGCTGGTGTCTATCTCCAGCAGTCTGTGGGTGAGAGGCAGGGTACACGCCAATCCATCGCAGGGCAACACAGAGACACCCACAGGACAAACAACCATGCACACACTCATCCACACCTAAGGGCAATTTAGAGAGACCAGTCATGCTTTTGGATTGTGGGAGGAAGCTGGAATACCTGGTGAGAACTCACGCATGCACCTGGAGAACATGCAAACTCCATGGACTGACTGACCCCAGGACCTTATTACTGCAAGGCAACAGTGCTACCAACTGTGCCAACATGCAGCCCCAGTCAACATTCAATCCAATTTTATTTATAAAAAGGCCTCAAAGGGAGCAAAGTGCTGTACAGTACACGTAAAGGTAACACAAAAAAATATAATAATAAAAATAAACAAAACAACTAAAAACATACAATTAAAATAAAGAAACAAAAAATCCATGAAATCAACATATTAAAAGGTAGAAATAGCCATAGTAAAAAAATGAGTTTTAAGTAAAGATTTAAAAGCAGCTAATGAGGAGGCCTGTCTGATAGGTATGGGAGATCAGTCCTGCTTAAACTTGGTTCTGGGTACATTCAGAATCAGCTGATTAGCAGACCTGAGAGAACGAGAAGGTGTGTAAGCGTGTAGCAGCTCAGAAAGGTATGGAGGAGCAAGACTATTTAAAGATTTAAAAAAATAGAAGTTTTAAACAAATTCTAAAATGGATTGGCAACCAATGCAAGGATCTTAAGACAGGTGTGATGTGGTCAAACATCCTTGTACCAGTTAGTGGTCATGCAGCAGCATTTTGCACCATCTGCAAACAGGCGACAGCAGACTCACTGATCCTGGCATAAAGGGCATTACAGTAGTCAAGCCGAGTAGTGACAAGGGCATGGACTAGTATTTCAAAGAGATGCTGTGAAATATTGGGCCTTATCTTGGCCAGCTGCATCAAATAAGAGAAACTGGACTTCACCACTGCCTTTATCTGGCTATCAAATTTAAGATGACTGTCAATTTTAACTCCTAAATTTGCAACTATTGGCTTTACAAAGCGGGCAAGGAAGCCAAAGTCTAAGGAGGCAAAGGTGGGAGAGTTGCCGAAAACTATTACTCCAGTTTTCTTTTCTTTTAAGGACATCCAAGCCCGGACCTCATCAAGGCAGTTAAGTCAACGTTGAACTGATGGGGTGTCCTGTCTGCTCAAAGGCAGGTAAATTTGTGTGTTGTCTGCATAACAGTGGAAAAGTATACTATGCTTCCTCCGAAGATAGCTGAGGGGAAGGAGGTAGAGAGAAAATAAAAGGGGACCTAGAATTGATCCTTGAGGAACCCCACTCACAAGAGAGACAGAAGAGGATGAAGACTTACAGAGGCTGACGAAAAATGTATGCCATGACAAATAGGACCTGAACCACTCCAGAGCCACTCCCCTACACCCATCCACTGTTCTAAACAAGAGATTAAAACACCATGGTCCACTGTATCAAATGCAGCAGTTAGGTCTAAAAGCACAAGAACAATCCAGTTACCCGCAACAGTAGATAAATAGATGTCATTACAAATTTTCAAAAGTGCAGACTCAGTGTTGTACAAAGTTTTAAAACTTGACTGAAAACCCTCAAGAATGCCGTGCTGTTCTAAGATGTCCATCAATTGGTTGTAAACTATTTTCTCAAGAACCTTTGAGATAAAAGACAGTGTTGCATTAGATCTAAAATTCCCCAGCACTGTTTTTGTGATCAATGGCTGCACCACAGCCTTTTTTAATGTTTCAGGGAAGACACCAGAAGACAAGCTGCTGTTTAAAATTGCAAGGACAAATAGTCTCAGCGAGGGGAAGACCTCTTTGAAGAGACGAAGAGGGAGACCCTAAGGGTTTCATCTGACCAACATAATACAAGCTTTAACTGTTTAGGAATCAAGAGGACACAACCTTAAAACAACAATTATCTGTATATGGAGTCAAAAAGATATTTATAAGCTTTTGAAAAGCAAGCAATTATTTTTTGACATGGATTGGCCTCTTCTTTATTTGCTCGCAGTGGAAATACTGTCCAACAACCATTCACTTGCTAAACTCATAAGGCTGTCTAAACATCAGTTCACAGCTTTTTTAGGTGGAAAACATCACACTGAAATTAGCACCTGGTTACATTATTTAGCTAAACTGTAACTGAGGGAACATGTTAAAAAGGTTAGTATTCACTTTCAGATACTTAGACTTTGAGACCTGGCTTGGATTTTGGATAAAAGACCTGAGACTTGACATGGACTGTAGAAAAATGGCTTATGAATATTTCACCTCTGACTTTAAGAAGGGAAAAAATTCCAAACAGGGGCAAGTGTAAGAGCTGAGGGTGTAGGTATTACTGTTGTGGAAAACAGCCTCAACATGGCCTTTATGTGTGCTTTGTGCACTTCAGCAGCCACTGACTGCTGAGGTCCATCACACTGACCCTAACTGAAACCGTTCAATCATTTATAAACTCTTTTACTTTGATTAAAATCTTGTCTTGTTTTGGGTCTATAAGTGGTAAGAATTAGTAGATGAAACACATGCAGTCCCACATTGAAATAAACAGAATTTTAGCATGCATTCTTCATAGCTGTTTATATCTGGGGAAGGTGGTGTCAATGGGCAAAAGGCAAGGTACAACCTGGACAGGTCGCCAGTGGAATGGCTAACACACTAGTTATAATCAAGTTTAATTATTCTATTATGTAATCAGCATAATATGCATGTAGTGTGCCCAGTATTAACCCTTGTAGTGTAGATAGACTCCAGAGCAGCAAGCTGCCTTTTTTGGAGAACTAAGTGATTAATAATTTTCCTATTTTTTTTATCTCCTTGAGGCTGTCAGACTAAATGTTATTTTAATATTTCCCATGTGCTATGCAAAGATAAGTATGTAGAGATAAATTAATTAAAGACTGCCTTTGCTTAATTGCTGACCTCCCCCGCCTTAATGGTTGTATTTTATGTCTCATGCTGTTTATGAAGGGAGGAAGTGCATTAGGGTGTGTTTTTGCACTGGATTCCATGGTAAAAGTTACTTGTTCTAAAAATGCAGTGCTGGAAAAGTAGGTCATTGTCTCTTAGGAAGATGCTGCCGTTAGATACAGTAGGTTGTCTATTTTACATTAACATACTGTCTTTGTCTCCTAAGAGGATGTTATAAGCGTATCTATTAGAAAACCAGCATATCATGTAGATTCCTGTTAAAAGAGGTCAGTGTTAATTTGCTGATGTTTTGTTAGCTAAAATTTAGCAAACAACCATTAAATGGGCTTGTGCTGCCACTTTTTCTATCACAGTTTAAAAAACAGCTGTTTTTGAGGAAGTTGGCTCAGCTGTTATTCATTTTAGGAATGAGATGACTTTTTTGACCTTTAAGCACAAAGTATGACCCCCAGCAATGAGGTAGGTCATTATTCATAGTAGTGCCAGTGTTTGAATTCTGCATTTCTCTCATGAGGGGCTATGACAGTAAAAAGCAGATTCCACTGATTCTGTTCCCTGGGCAGGGACAGGGTAGTTTTTTTGCAATAATTGACAAAATAAGTGAAGCACTCCGATGAAGTGAACAAAATGAAATGAAACTCCATGTGTTAAAAGTCCAAGTGACATTATTGTTAGGATTACAATATTAGATGAAATAGATAACATAATTGATTATAGAACACAAACTGTTAAAGTCAGTCCTCAAAATCTGTTGTCTTGTATGTTTTTAATATGGGGTTTCCAACTCGAGTCATCCAGAGTTACTGTCAAGCAACTTTTCTTTGCATCGCTGCTTCAACACACCTGAATCAAGGTTTTAAATGACCTCCTCAGAGTGTCATCAAGTTCCGCAGAGGTCTGATTATGAGCCATTTATTTGATTCAATTGTATAGGAACAGGAATGCATCTAAAAGTTGCAGGACAGTAGCTCTAAGGAGCTGGTGTTGATGGCACCTGTTTTAGATGCTTTCCTATTTGAACAGACCATAGTCTTGTTATTGGTTTATTATTGGATTACAAGGACCCTGTAGAACAGAGTTTTCTCTTTTGTAGCAAGTTGGCCCTCAGCTGTTATAACTGGGCCTTCAGATAAAGGGTTGAAGTTACCATCATACAGGCACATGATGTTCATCTGGGGTCAGATGAACATCATGTGCCTGTATGATGGTAACTTCAACCCTTCATTTTCTATACCGCTTCTTCTCATAGTGGGTCGCGGGGAAGCTGGTGCCTATCTCCAGCAGACTATGGGCAGAAGGCGGGGTACACCCTGGACAGGTCGCCAGTCCAACCCAGGACAACACACAAACAACCATGCACACACTCATTCACGCACCTAAGGGCAATGTAGAGAGAATGCAGAGCAAATGTAGGTCCATGCAGAAAGAACCCCGGTCGGGAGTCAAACCCAGGACCTTCTTGCTCCAAGGCAACAGCGCTACCAACTATGCCACCATGCAGTTGGTCATCTGAGGTTTATCATAAAATAGGTACACACAACATGTAATCAGTCTTTAATGTCTATAGCACTTTTCTATTTATAACAAAAAATGCTTTACACTATAGCCACACGTACCCAATTGCACTTATAAACATGCACACATTCACCGATACACCGATATGTGAATGACAATCTTGAGTTAAGTGCTTTGCCCAGAGTCATATTGACATGTGGCAGGAGAAAGCTGGAACAAAACCCACACACTTTTTCTGGTTGCAAGACAACTACTCTTCTCACTGAGCTACAGTTGCCCAACAGTGATCCCATTATGTTGTCTGTTCTGACCAAAACATTCACAATATGTATAGGTGTTCTCAACTGCCGGTTGCAAAATCTGTGACGTGCATTACCAGGATATTGTACAGTTGTACATTAAAACTACCTGACCATGCAAGCTCACAATGCAATTTGTTTAAAACTCTGAAAGAGCTGATAATGCTGTCCAATGTGTCTTTGAAGCATTTTGCAGTTTGCATCTTTGCTTTGACTGACTGTCAGACACTACAACAACTGCCTGTAACACTATACCTCCACCAGTGATTCCATGATACATGCCCTGCCATTCTAAACATGCCAGCTAATTGCTTAAATTATTTTCAAACAAATCTCTGGTCTGCATGTGTAGTAAAATGTAAACCAGATTACTCATTTTGGGTGCCTAGCTCGCTTTATCAGTGAATATATGTTGAAAATGCAGCATAAAGCATTGCTTTAATGAGATTCACCTAATGGTAATTGAGGAATTTTAGCAAAGGACCAACTTTCATCAAACAGCAGAATGCAGGAAACATGACCATTAAATTAAACTAGGATGCAAGTATTGGTGTATAAGCTTATCTGAATATGAAAGGCTTTCCCTGAACATGTGCATCACAACGATTGGCTTTTGACTAGCACCATGTTTATTGCTGTCTTAAACCATTTGTGGTACAGCCTATCTGTCTTTGGTAGGAATCAAGCATTAAAGCAAAAGGCAAGAAACTGTCTCTTTCGTCTTCGGTTATATTGACAGGCATAGGTACTCTAAACAAGACATCTTAGCTTACATGATGTAATATATAATTCCAGTGTTTCAAATATTGCCTCAAGCTGCCTGCAAGATCATGATGTGTTGAAAGCTGCAACAATCATTTAAGAAGAGACTTAAAGATTCTTGTACCCATATTGGGGTATAAAGCACATCTGCCGTACTCTGCCACATTTCCCCTGGCCGTCTTATGGAAGTCACATTCTAAAGATCTCCATTTTTGGTGTGACTGGTTTAGGCACATTACAACCAATAGGAGCCCTACGTTTTATTATAAATGGGTTTCTCTGTCTGAGGACAAAGGAGGCAGCAAATTTATCTCACGCTGCAGCTGATGGTGCTCATTAATATGGATAAAAATGACGGGGAGTCATCTGGGAGGAATGCCATACCACATTAAACAAATAAGTGGCTGAAACCACTGGCTGTAATAAATTGATTTGCTAGCTTCTCATTGACACCCCTCCTCCTCTACTGTTAATCGCATCTGGGAATCATGTCGGTATCTTGAATTGATGTCGTGAAATATCATTCCAAAGAGTCTGGCTAAATGGAATGAGGGAATCAGTTAATGTTTCAGTTTTGTAGCTGTAGTGTCATGGCTAGTTTTCAAGTTCATCTTGCTGCCCACACTTTAAGTATCAGAATATCAGAGCTCCAAAAGGTAGTTGGATGTGATCTATTTTAGATGTTTCAAAGTTTTTTTTACAAACCATGAACTTTTGCATGGATCATCTATTTCTCATCAGTTATTATTACTGTTGCCTGCAGCAAGAAGGTCCTAGATTTAAATCCAACAACAGTTTTCTGTCTTCCATCAATGCAACAAGTTTGAAAGCCTTCCACATGCAGCCTCTCTTGGCAGCTGCTCTGTGCTGCATAGGTTTTCTACTGCTAGCCAATCAGCAGCATTAGCGCTACAGCTGACACTTCAGTGGTCAAGAGCTTGTTGACAATTATTGCTTGGGGAAAATAAATTGTGAGCTAGCTCCTTCATGGACTTTTGGGAGTTGTGGAATAAAGCATATTATCACAAATATTCCAGCTAGAGATGATTTTAACTAAAATAATTTACACATTTTTTTAACACAAGATTTGGATCAGTGACATTGATTAATGTAATCTGACTACTATGTTACTTGCTGTAAACAACCTTTTTTCCACTCAGATCTAGCATGTTACCATAGTCATGAGGCCACTTTTCTAACCTGTGGAGCAACATCTTTCTACACAAATGTATTCTGTAAGCTGCATCTAACATAATAGATGGAAGATAGACAGGAGGAAAAACATTGAAACTAGTGTAATCTGACATACACAGTTTAACTTGGGAAAATCAATAAAGCCAATTTAGCAGAATGTTTTTCTTGGTTTAACAGAAATAGGCAATCTAGACCAGACCCTTTTCTTTTCTTTTAAAAGAATATTATCCCATAAAAGCTTTGGCCTTTCTCCTGAGCACTTGCCTTCACCTGTGTCCAAATAAACAGCTGTCTTTGGCTGGCACAATGGAAAGTTGTTTCACAGTCTGAGTCTAAACTATTATGTAAGTACAGCACAGCAATCAGCTTCTCAGGCCATGCAATAACAAAAGCCATTAAGCAGCTAATAATTTAAAACTGCTGGTTCATATGATTGTTTTAAATGGTTTAATCAAATTACTTTTCACATTTGCGCACGATTTTGTATCGTAGTCAGCTGGAATTGTGATCCAGTTGAAGTTGTGTTTTATATTACCTAATGAACAATTACTGACTGATTTCATATTCAATGGTGCTAGCAGTGAAACCTCATTTGCAACTTCTCTGTCTTTGGTTGGGTTCTCCAGGTTCCCCTACAATACAAGATTTTGCCCACTTGGCAAGATCTTCAAAATATTCAATAGTTGCAGCTGCGAGTATAAGTTTTGTTGACTGGTTAGAATTCATGAAGAAAGCTACTCTTTTTCTCATGCTAATTTCTTTATCTCTGCAATTGATTTACAAGTTTGAATTAAATACAAGTAGAAGAAAGCATGCCTATCAGGTCCATCAGATGGAAGCAATTTGCAACTGTTTTTGTGCTCTTTTCAACCACAAACGGTAGATGCAATAAAGTAAACAAACACATTCTCATTTTCTGCATATGTTTTATTAGTTTTTAACTAACAGAGAGAACAACATCTGGCTGGAGGAATGACAGAGAGGCGTTTCTAAATCAGCAAGTGATGCTCCGAAGGTGCAGAGAGATATGTGCTCAGTAAAGGTATATTAGGAGTGGTTATGTCTTTGTGTTGGAATTAGAAGGATGCTCAAACTCAGGTTTGACCACATCAGGACCATATCAATATTGTCTCTGCTAAATCTCACTGCACTGTTCAATAGTTAGGATTAATTGGAATGTATGCACCAGACCTTTGTGAAGTGCCTTGAGACGACATGTGTTGTGAATTGGCGCTATCTAAATAAAATGAATTGAATTATATAGCGATGAATCAGAACTAATAATAATCGATTACTTACAATGAAATTTAAATATAGATATTAAACAATTCAGTCAAGTTTGGTATAAACTGGTAAAAAGATTTCTGTTTAGGGAAACTCAGACTGAGATGTTGCAGCAGATGTTGCAGCAAACTTTGCAGCAATCCCTCATACTGTTCATGTAATGTCTGTTTTACTTACCTCTACGATGGTCAGAGGGAAAAATTTGAAGTAGAAGACTGTATTAGGCTGTGGGATCATTCCTCTGCTTTTCTCTGCTGTACCGGATGAATCTGGATTCCCTGTCTGCAGCAACCTCGCTCAGAACTAGGGCTTAGAAACAAGAAGCATAATCTAAACCTCAGACAGGGATTGTAAATTTAAAGTGAGAGGAGAGCCATACATCATCAATAATGGATCAAATGTAGATACACTTGTGCATACACTGAGTCGTGCTAGTGATATTTCCTCCATGAAATACTTAGTTGCCCTAAAAGTTTTAGTTTATTGTATAAACAATCCTGACCTGAGACTCATTTCTGACAGACACACCTTGCAGACTAAGGAAGTTGCTACTTTTTGCTGGATCCCAACAACCAGCTCATAACCGTGGGCCGATGTTTGCATGCAGGCAAACATCGGCAAGCCTATTTTTAGGGTTCCAACTCGCTGAGGCAGGTGCTCCCAGCGGAGCATGGAAACCTATTCTAAATTTTACTGTTTTTTTCATTATTTTCTTCTCTGCTAAAAGTTGTTGGGCATAAGAATAAAAAAATGCTGGAAACATTCTGACTTAGGAGTCTAGAAGAAAAACGATTGCTACTCAGACAAAAAAAAAATCTGAAACCCCCAATTATTTGGGGGGTTAGGCTTATATCACCCAAACTATAAGAGACACACTCAAAAACCTGATTTCAGCTTGTTCCTTTGGTGATTTTACATCATGTGACATAGGCCACGCCCATTTCTACCTAACTAGATTTTTTGATACACTACCAGTCAAAAGTTTCAGATACACTTTTTTCACTTAATGGGTCTCTTTATTTTGATGACTATTTAAATTGTGGATTCTCACCAAAGGCAACACAACTATGAATGAACACACATGTAAATATGTTATAAACAAAAAGGTGTGAAATAACTGATCCTTCAAAATAGCCAACCTTTGCTTTAATGACTGCTTTGCTCTCTTAGCATTCTCTCCATGAGCTTCGTGGAGAGAAACTCTCTTTTCCAATGGTTATGGTAAATCTGACAGAGAGAGGTATCCCAATCGTTGTGGTTTTTAGTATAACAATGGCCATCAGTGGGCTCTAGATGGACAAACTGTCTACTTTTAAGGCTAGGTTTAAAACTTTCCTTTTTGATAAAGCTTATAGTTAAAGTGGCTTAGGTTATCCTGAGCTATCTCTGTAGTTATGCTGCTATAGGCTTAGGCTGCTGGAGGACATAATGACCACTTTCACCCTCTTCGCTATATTCTCACACTACTCTTCAGTTTTGTATTATTTGCAGTTATTTCAGCTTTTAACTTTGTTCTCTCTCTTTTCTCTTCCTAGAAGCCACACCTGGCCTGACTCTGTGTCTACCTGTGACACCTTTCTGGAGAGGGGAATCCTCCAAGCTTCTGCTGGCAACAACTTAATGCTCACCCTCTACCGATGATCCACATGGCCCTGTCTTTCAGTGTTTAACCCTTTCTCTCTCCTAGACATGGCTACTGACTGAGCTTTTACTGTGACTAACTATATGTGCTCTCTTCAGACTCTAAACTTGAAAACTGGCTCAGAGGTTATCTGTTCCTTCTTTCTAGGTGAAACGACTAAAGGAGCTACATCCATTAACATTTACTTCTCCTTCCCATAGAAAGTACTCCTGGATCAGTGCTTCTTTGTTCTCTTTGTGTCTCTGCTCTGTTCTCTCTAACCCCCAGTCGGTCGTGGCAGATGGCCGCTCACACTGAGCCTGGTTCTGCTGGAGGTTTCTTCCTGTTAAAAGGGAGTTTTTCCTCTCCACTGTCGCTACATGCATGCTCAGTATGAGGGATTGCTGCAAAGTCAACGCCAGTGACTGTCCACTGTCTCTACATGCTCATCCAGGAGGAGTGAATGCTGCAAGTCACTGACTGGATGCAATCTGCTGGGTTTCCTTAGATAGAAAAACTTTTTATCCAATTTGAATAAATAACTGAATCTGACTGCACTGTTCAATGGTTAGGATTAATTGGAATGTATGTACCTGACTTTTGTGAAGTGCCTTGAGATGACATGTGTTGTGAATTGGCGCTATATAAATAAACTGAATTGAAATAAACTGAATTGAGGTGGTCACCTTAAATAGTTTTCCAAAGAGTCTTGAAAGAACTGTCAGGCAAATTATATAATGTACACAGAATTTAGGCCTGTACCCATGGAGAAACAATTGCAAAATTTGACCACTGTTTTTATCTACAACTGTTAGTGGTAGAGACTAAATCTCTTTCCTTGCATATTTCTGAGTCGTTCTAAATCATGTGAGTTTAAAAAGAAACATTTTAGATAACTCCTCCCAAGAGTCAACACCAATCACAGCAAAGCTTTTTGAATCTAGGTTAATACTAAGGAAATGATGGTTAAGAATTTGTGGTTGGAAAAGTATTTCATCTAGAGACATGAATAAAAACACATATTGTTCGTTCTATAGACATGATCATCTGAGAATGTTTCGGGAATTTTTTGATCAACTTTTTTGTTGAAATAGCATTTGATTTAGGGATGTCAAAAAAGTTCATATTGTTCCACATTAAGACAGTCATCTAAGAATGTTTTAGAATTTTTTAATAAACTATTTATGTTTTATGAATTTTTTAATTTGGGTTATTATTAACATATTGTTGAAAAAGCATTTGATCTATGGATGTAAAAAAACGTTCATGTTGTCCCACATTAACACAAAAGCCATCTGAGAATATCTTGGGAATTTTATGATAAAATATGAAATTTATATGATTTTATTTTTATTTGGCACCATATTACATAAATGTTGACATGACAGTCTAGAGGAATTTTTTGTTGTTTTTTCCTTAAAAAGCATTGTAAGGGCATTTGAATGGGTTTGATAGAGACATGGCTGTCTGAAAATAGTGTGGGAATTTTATTATGATATTATTTTTTTAGTATTTTTTAAAACTAATTTCAATGCCAGTCATAGGCAAAAGCTTTCAGGAGACTGCGCTGACCTACAAATTTCCAACATGGTTGACAACCTAGAGAGCCGGCAATGCCCAACTGGTAGAAAGTGGGGAGGAAAGTGTACCAGGAGGGGTGTGGCCAGGGCAGTACTTGCTGGGTTGGGCTGGAACCTGTTTATAACTGCTTGCAATTCTACTTCGGTTTTGTATTATTTTTACTAAAAGATGATTAAAATCACAAAGTGTTTTCTAACAGCAGTGAGTAACAACATAAACATGAAAATTTAAAGCTCATATTTTTTAAATTTTGGATATGTATTTTGTTAGATATACACAATAATTTTGTTATAACAGTAACGGTGAACATCGGTCTTTTTAAAACATGAATGCATTTCACTTGGTCTTCTTAATGAGTGTTTGTGGTGACTGAAATAAAAACTCCATATCAAAATGGTTTTCAAACAGTATTTTTGCTCAAAACATATGTGTAGTAGCATGTCAAAAGACACAATACAACCAATATAGTGAAATAAAAACATCAAATAACCCAGTAAAAAAAAAGACAGACAGAGAGATTATTTTATTCCAATTATTTTAAATATGAAGCAGCTTTTGTTCTCCCCCATGTTTGACTTTAAAAAATCTGATCAGACCCTGCAGTTTGGCAAATCCTCAAAGTCTTTGTTAATTCATTTTTCTTTTATGTGGGAAACTAAAAATAGATAATTTTGATATTCAAAACTCTTAGCGCAGCATATAACGCTGCTGTCTCCCTTGCCTGGTGCAGCCATTTACCTCTAAAGTCACACAGACGTCCTGTTCCTGTTGGCTAGGTGACTCATGCTCCTTAATTGGAAACACCCTCAACCTTCATCCCATAGCAGGTGGATTAAAGAGGTGTTACCGGCCATTAGACTTCAAAAGCTTAGATATTCCCTCAATGGCTCCTTAATCTCATATAAAAAACTTGTAGACCTCTCTTAAATCATACTGAATCTCTGACATCCCTGTCTGACAGTGACGACTAAGACCCACCCCTACCAATATTTTCCTTATACTAACTATACCTAAATGTAAACTCCTTAATATGTTAAATGAAATCAGCATGTCAGAGACGGCATTAACTTGCAAAGAAAAAAGGTTTTATAGGGGATTAAACTCAGGATCTCCTGCACCTAAAAAAAGCATTTTAACAGTGCTTACAATATCTGTATAAATAACTTTGGATGAAAGAGAAAATACTTCTAATATTCCAACATATTTATTTATGTGAGTTTTTCTCATTTCACCCTTTGTTTTGTCATCTTCTGAAAGCCAGATCACTACTATGCAATACCTCTATTGTAAGCCTCATTTAAAAAGACAGAAAGATTCTGAAAATTGTAATTCCAATCACAAATGCATCAAAATGCTCAGACAAAATTAAAGCATTTGAACCAATCCCCCCATTTAACTTTCTTCAGAACTTTAAGTGACCATTTTTAGTCCTTGTTTGTTAGCAATTTAATATTTAAGACACACATAGTTACTTTAAAAAGATCTTTTTACTGAATACCATGGTTTCTGAGTTATGAAAGGAGCTAATTAACAATTTCTTTGGCTACTCTACTTTTTACTATCATCAACCAAAGCTTAATAATTTGCTTTAAGTTTGCTGAAGCAATTAGAAAAAAGAACAGACAGAGAAAATGATAGAAATAAAAAATGAAATACTTTTATAGCTACTCATGGTGAAAACAAGAAAATGAAAAATATTAACATTTGAAAAGCATCAAACAATATTTGAAATGAACAAAAAAGCTAAAATGTCTGAAATGAAATTTCCTCTTTTCTTAATACACTGACTAAATTTCTATATTGAGAGAAAAGCTTAATGATATTTTTAGCTTTTACCTCTTAACTACAAGTGGATGCAGGCACTTTTACCCATTATATTACAGCTTACTAAATAATGTGTACTTATAATTATTGCCTTCAATAAATATGTTAACAATCAAAATTCAATAAAACTTAATCGGCTAAAAAGAATATGAAAATAAAACGGGGTCATTATGATCATACCAGTGTAATTGCTTTTCTTCATAGCAAATAATTGGAGTCCAAGTGATCTTGCTCTTGAGGAATTAAGCACTATCAAGGTTAAAGGGCAAATTTTATATCTTTTTACGACAGAGAATCTAGGAAGACCAATAATTAAAGAATGAAAATTTTGTTAAGTAATAGTTTTTTTTTATGAATTCTAACTATATGATCATATGGCTGCCAGTCATGTATTCAGTTGTAGAACAGCCTCCCACATATAGATGTCCATTGATGTCTGGTTGTGGTTTGGGTGATTGAATAGGTCAACCAAGCCTGTCTTTCAGCATTTTCTTTAGCCTTGATTTGGATGGCATCTATGGCCTTGTTTGCATTAGACTTCAGTTTGGTGTATTTCTATAAAGGAGTTCCACATTGTGCACTTTAGCTTTGCATGTTTGTCTCTTTAGATGAACTGCTTGTATTTGTTGAAAAGCCTTTGTTGATTTTAGTGTGGGTTAGGGTTAGGGCTGTCAAACCAACCTTCAACTAGGGGCCAGTAAATGTTTTATGTACTATTTGGATTCAAATGCTGTGACAAATGATTCCTTGAAATCTTCCATCATTTAAATCTCTGATCTGTACTGAGGGAGGTACTCAATTAATGGAGGACAGATGGGCCGATCAATCATCAGAGAGAGTGAAATAGGAAAGCAGCACAAAGAATAGACTGCACCATCGTAACTCTCTGAGAAGCACATTGAAGTAACCCCTCTATCAGATTTAGGTGTGCACCTGGGCCTCCTGAAAATGTTGATATTACCTTCAGTCAGATGAAACATGTTAAAATTAAAATTAAAAGCCAACTTTAAAAATAATTTGCCATAGATATTAATAATGTTGCTCTTTAAAATGCTATCTATATTACAAAGGGAAATACACTCACCATCGGCCACTTTATTAGGTACACCTGTCCAACTGCTCGTTAACGTTAATTTCTAATCAACGAATCACATGGCAGCAACTCAATGCATTTAGACATGTAGACATGGTCAAGACAATCTGCTACAGTTCAAACCGAGCATCAGAATGGGGAAGAAAGATGATCTAAGTGACTTTAAAGTGTGGTTGTTGGTGCCAGACGGGCTGGTCTGAGTATTTCAGAAACTGCTGATCTACTGGGATTTTCATGCACTTCCATCTCTAGGGTTTACAGAGAATGGTCCAAAAAAGAGAAAATATCCAGTGAGTGGCAGTTCTGTGGGCGGAAATGCCTTGTTGATACCAGAGGTCAGAGGAGCTTGTCCAGACTGGTTTGAGCTGATAGAAAGGCAACAGTAACCCAAATAACCACTCGTTACAACCAAGGCATGCAGAAGAGCATCTCTGAACGCACAACACGTCGAACCTTGAGGCGGATGGGCTACAGCAGCAGAAGACCACACCAGGTGCCACTCCTGTCAGCTAAGAACAGGAATCTAAGGCTACAATTCACACAGGCTCACCAAAATTGGACAATAGAAGATTGGAAAAACGTTGCCTGCTCTGATGAGTCTCGATTTCTGCTGTAACATTCAGATGGTAGGGTCAGAATTTGGAGTCAACAAAATGAAACCATGGATCCATCCTGCCTTGTATCAACGGTTCAGGCTGGTGGTGGTGGTGTAATGGTGTGGGGGATATTTTCTTGGCACACTTTGGGCCCCTTAGTACCAATTGAGCATCGTGTCAACGCCACAGCCTACCTGAGTATTGTTGCCGACCATGTCCATCCCTTTATGACCACAGTGTACCCATCTTCTGATGGTTACTTCCAGCAGGATAACGCGCCATGTCATAAAGCATCAATCATCTCAGACTGGTTTCTTGAACATGACAATGGCTGGACTCAAATGGCCTCCACAGTCACCAGATCTCAATCCAATAGAGCACCTTTGGGATGTGGTGGAACGGGAGATTTGCATCATGGATGTGCAGCCGACAAATCTGCAGCATCTGTGTGATGTTATCATGTCAATATGGACCAAACTCTCTGAGGAATGTCTCCAGTACCTTGTTGAATCTATGCCACGAAGGATTAAGGCAGTTCTGGAGGCAAAAGGGGGTCCAACCCGGTACTAGCAAGGTGTACCTAATAAAGTGGCCGGTGAGTGTATGTTACAACTACACAGCATTTCCAACAGCTGTTTCACACTGATAATAAAGGTGGAGTCCAAGACTTTAATCAACTAGCTATTCTTCTTTAAAATAATTGTATCTAGTGTAGAAAATTTGTTCAGTACTTATGTCAGCTGTCTGTTTAAATAATAGCCACTTCTAGCTGTTAAAAAGCTTGATCTTCAGTTGTCTTTAGGGTCCTAATGACTGACTTAGTTTAAACCAAAAAAAGCAAATCAACAGTAACTGACAACAAAATAAAATAAGACATTTTATTTACAGTAACAAGCCTACCTTAAATGTTACTAATTAAAGTCACACCATCAGAATCACACCATATATTCATCAGCTTTTTGAAAGCAATCATTCCTGCGTTTTCAACTTGGCAGGTGTTTTGCTAATGCTTGCTAATGTTATTTAGGTAGACTGAAGCTTTAGGAAAATGTTAGAAAGGTTTGCATACAACCTCAAAAAACTGCAGAGTTTAAACAGTTAAAAAATCTTCTTTAAAACGGCTAGCAGGGGTCAGTATTAAGGTTATTGCCAAATCAAAGTGGAGCTAGACAAATTAACTATTACCTAGTCTGCTTTGGTATTTGAAACACACCTTATATTAGGAGTTTTCTGTTTATCATTTAGCACACTGTTTTACATATGCAGAGCCATGTCTGTTGTGGTGATTCATTTCTTTGGATCTGATGGTTCGGAGCAGAGCAGTGCGTCTAACGTTATTTAGATTACTGACAGAAATAGTTTTTGTTCTCAATAAATAAGGGAGAAAATCTGAAATGGATACAGGTAATAGCAAATTGGAGCACAATTTGCAATAAAATCTTTTCAAACTAACTGACAGGTGTGGAAGTGGATGCAGGAGAGTATCACACTCCAGCCTCCCAGCTAAAAGTTGATACTGAAAAAAATGACTGTGACTCTTCAGGTGCTTATCCATAATGCAGTTTTCAGATTATTGCCTTGCCTTAAGGCTTCTAAAAACAAGGAGATTCTTATTTTATGATTTAATTGAAGTCATATTGTATCACTGAACTACACTTGATTAAAGTACATGTTGAGCCAACTGATAAAGGCTATACTGACATTTAAATTGGTCGAATAAATTTTCAGTTCAGTTGCAAGTAATCATTTTTCAGTGTACATATTGCACTTGCACATTGTATATTGAGATGTATTTTATAATGCTAGACTTGTTTGCATATGCCTACATCTGAATATACCTGAATACAAGTGTGAGTGTAAATGTGCTAAAAAAATTGTTGATATCTAATTAACACTTGTCAGTTTGATGGATTTGGCAGATGGAGGGGTTATAAGCCTGCAGAACTTAAGCAGCAACTAAGTGAAAGTAAACAAGTGGAATACATTATCACTTTAACACATTTTAACGTGAAGTTTCTGTTATGTTTGCAATATATTGTATGTGTTTGATTTGTGAACAGAAAGTAGAGAAAGTCCAGAAATGCCAGGAGATAGGTTTGAAGGAACGTTTTATTGTCATTGCTGGACTGTGAGATGTATGAGGTTTGTTAAACAGACTTTTCTAAGATTTCTGCAACTTTCACACAGCTTTCTGTCTTACAGTGTATGTAGATGTGGGTCTAAACGTGACGTAATGAAAGGGAACTTGTGGAACATCAAATCCTGGTATATCTTCGAAGTATGTGTGCTGCTTTTGATGTGCTTCCGTTCTGAATGGTACAGGTACATTTGCATTATGGGTGTGGAATTAACAGTGTTCTGTTGTGTCAGGAAGGATTATGTTACTTTTGCTGTGATGTCACTATCTCATTTTATTTTCAATTGTAGGATTAGCTGAGCATTTGGGATACAAACTTTAACATTCTGTGGGAGCCTCAGAGTGCTCAGATAATTATAAACCAAATTTACAAAATAGGGCAAGCAGTCAAATAAACGTTTAGTTTCATTCATTCAGCAAGTTGAGGTGAGTGAATCTACATTAGGGCAGACGACATGCATGTATGGGAAAAAATGAAATCAACGTCCTCATAAAGCTTGTCAGCATAAGGAAGCATGCTCTAAAATGTCCTGGTAAATGCTATGTGGAATGTGGACTTCAGAAAACACAGCCGACCAAAACCAGCAGATAACCAAATCATGACTGATTGTGAAAACGTTTCACTGGACTTCAAGCAATGTGGATTCTGTGCCTCCACTTTTTCTCCAGACTCTGGGACCTCAATTTCCCAATAAAATCTAAACTTTAATTTCATCTGAAAAGAGGATTTTGGACCAGTGAACAACAGTCCAGTTCTTTTTCTCCTTAGCCCAGGTAAGACGGTTCTTATTGTGTCTCTGGTTTAGGATAGGTTCATCTTTGCGTGACGGCACTGACTAACTCCAGCCTCAGTCCACTTCTTGTGAAGCTCCCTCACATTCTTGACTGGATTTTGCTAAACAATCCTCTAAAGGCTGCGGTTATTCTTGTTGCTGGTGCACCTTTTCCTACCACACTTTTTCCATCCACTCAACTTTTTATTAATGTGCTTGGACAGCACTCTGTGAACAACCAGCTTATTTAGCAATGACCTTTTTTGGCTAACCCTCCTTGTGGAGGGTGTCAATGGCTCTTCTGGACATCTCCCCAGTCAGCAGTCTTCCCCATGATTGTGTAGTGTCCACAAAATCACGAAGAATGGCTCCACAGGTTTGTAGAGAACTGGACTGAAATCAAAGGAACAGCTAAATATAAGCTTTTACCCATGAATAGTGAAAATATTCATGGGTATAATTTTCCCTATTTTATGTTTTTAGTTGAGAAAGAGACTTCTTAGAAAAAAACATCTTGGCAAGGAGAAAATCTCCTCTGATACATGCGTTTCTCATTCTTTACTTTTCTAAATTCTCAGAAATGGGCTCTGGTCCATGAAATGATTTTGGAAGACTGTAATATTGCCATTTGTAAGTGTATGAAAGACATTGTTAACACTTGTCTTAAGTAGAGGTATTGAGAATGGTGTTTATAAATACTTTTTGCTGTCTGATTAATATATTTATTTTAACAATTATCATCTTAGTTTTTTGAATGTAGTACATTAAATAAATGCATTTAAATATGTACCCACTCTAAAACCTCTCCATTTGAAAGAATACAAGATGTGAAAATAATCATTAGTAATTTCCATCGATCATCTAAAGTGAAAGCCCTTCTATACATTTTTAAAAAGGCATGTATAAATCAAACAAAGACTTTGGAAACTAAATGAGCTCCACTATAAATCCGACTGTTTGTCTGAGAAAGGCCCAGTCTGCCCAGCACTTAATGGGCTCCCAGACTTTTGAAAATACAAAATAAAATTAAGCAGGAACTTAATATCATTATTCTTTTACTGTTATTTGTTCTTTTCCGGAGAAAGGCTGATTTATGTTCCTGTAATAGTGTACTCACAAGGAGGGCATAATTATGACACATGGGCCTCTTATCTCAGGCGCACTGTGTTAATCATTAAAAATGAAACTGCAGGAAATTTCTGGTGCAGCAGCTTAATGGCACTCTCCTCAATCTTGGCCAAGTATCACAGCATGGTTGTACAGGTGGAGCACATTATCAGAATTGGGGTTCCTGGCATGGATATTGAGGCTGTAAGCATTTAACCTTGTACTGGATGTCTACTGTTCCTTCTCCTACACTGAGAATAATGAGAACCATGAAAAGCAGACTGTTGACAGTGACCCCTTTGACTCTGCACTGAATTTAGAGCTGTCAAATTGGAGCGCCTTGCATGACTTCCAGGGAGGTCAGAGCCATCATGGCCATAAAGCTTTAATTACAGGGCTGGGACTTTCGGATGTGCATTGTTGTACAGTGGTTGTAGTGAAGTGCAGCAACTGAAATCAGCAGTATAGAGACGCTAGCTGAAGAGTTCTCCTCATGGTTAAAAATTAAACTAATTAAAATATTAGTAAAAATTCTGCATAGTATAACTATGCACATAGGAACAAATAAAGAAAGTTTAATGAAATTTGCTTCTCACTAAACAAGAACAATAAAAGAAGAAAACATGGTTCATAGCAGGAAAGTACCAATGAAACAAAACTTTGTTTTTTCTTACAACTTCGAGTTTGTAAAAAATAGTATTTTTCTTTTGTTATTTGAATTTAAGAGTACAGAAACTGAGTTGTTTGCAGGCCAGAGTGAAATTTTTTTTGAGATCATTTGTCTCTACATGGATTTTTACCCCTTATATTTTAGTAACAGTGCTAGGAAAATTTCTTCTCTTTTTGCTTTTGTGTAACACTTAAACGTTTTAGGTCAAGCTTATTTTAAAGTCAAAGAAAGGTAGACTGTAAATATGAAAAGCAGGTTTGAAATGATGATTTCTTTTTTTAAAGGGAAAAAGTTATCCAAACTAACCTTGTCCTGTGTGAAAAAATAATTTTCCCTTTAACCTAATTACTAGTTTTCCACCCTTCGGCAGCAACAAACTGCCAACATTTGTGACAATTGCCAGCAAGTCCTTTATGTGATTTCTTGATTCTACAGTTCTGGCATTAATCAGACCTGGGTGTGGCTAGTTAAATTGGGACAGCTTTCCAAAAGTGTGGCCAATTAATTCATGACTTAACAACAAGGGGAGTTATTTTTTCACACAGGACCAGGTTGGTTTGGATAGCTTTTTTCCCTTTAATAAATGCAATCATCATTTGCCAACAACATTTTGCATTGGCCTTTTTATGTTTTTCTCAGGAATATAGATGTATGAATTTATGGTACATCATTTTGTACGTTTTTGTATTTTCTAAGTCGTAGGACCAGCCTCTGAGATATATTTTTAATTTTGTTTTTCATCATTATTTAACAGCATTGTGTTTAATGTAAATAATTCATGCAACAAATGTAACAATTTTATCAGAAAGGCCTATGAATATGGACACCACTGAATGCAGTTCAATGAAAAAGGTCACACTTATAAATTATGTTTGTAACAAAGTGGTTGAGTCTGTATTTACGCACCACTTTCCTATAAGTATATTCATAGTTCATTGCATCTTGTTGTAACTTTGCTGTAACTGCGCTGGCCCAGCACTTCCTGTTTGTAAAGGCCATTATGTCATTGAATGCATCACTGGGTAGAACCAAATCAAGGGTTTTCTTTTTTTTGAATAGTATTATATTAAAGGAACCTTTCGTTCAGGTGTGTTTCAGTTCTGTATAAAAGCAGTACAATTTCAGCAATCAGGGCTGAAAATTGATACTTGTGTTTAATAAAATGCACCAAGAAGAAACCCAAATGGTCTGCTGATGCTGTCGGCCTGACACCTTTCTTACTACTTGCTCTACAGTACCTCACAATTTTCAAATCAGATTTTCTTTCTGTCATAGAAATATCTGTTCCTCACCATCCAGTATGTTCTTTTTGTTTCTCAACAGATATCCATATGAATGCAACTTCTAGTAAATGTGTCAGGTCTCAGTTTCTTTAAACCAGCAGAAAGCAATGACTGACTTTGTATCTAATTAGTCCATTACCACTTTTTTCTTTCTGTAAGCTGCTACAGGGCTGAAATTTTAAATGACTAGCCCTGTGTGTTTCTGTCAGTGTGAATCATTACTGGCAACATGCCCTCTCTGTGTTGGCTTTCTATACAGCCTTTATGGTTCTCTTTCTTTTTGTGCTGCAGAAATGAATTCCAAAGTCAGAGAGGAAAGAGCATACCAGCAGAAGAGAATTTGACCTTTCAAACAAAGCCCAACAAAAAATGTTCGGTTGTTCTAAATATGCAATGGATATATTATTGCCCTAAATTTAAAAACTTTGTATTCTCTGGTAATCTACTCCGATTAAATACATTGAGTGACACAAGTGCTTAAATTATTCATTGGCCATGACTTGTTTGTGCCCTTGAGAATATAAATCTCACAAAAGGTGAAAGTATGTTGCCTAGCAAATGACATGGTCTCTACAAAGTGCACATACTTGTCTGCCTCACAGGTAGCACATTTGTTTGGCAAATTGGAATTCTCCTCTCCATGGTAGTACCTCTGATAAATTAGCTCTGGAATAAGGGCAGACATAGATTTATAGTCCTTTACAATGATCTCTCTGATCATGTCAAACACTTTGGAAGTCAGTACTCTGAATGCTCCCTTAACACAACACTAAGACTTCTCTAGGCTCTCATCAACCTTTACAATTTATAAGAAGGTGGTGGGATCTGGGCAAATGAAATACAAAATCTTTCAGTGATAAGGCAACCATGACAGTGCTACACTAAATAATCACTAAGTAGGTTTTCCCTCTACAAATTCACTTTCACACCTTCACCTTAGCACATCACAAACACAAATCCAAAATGTCTTTGTGTTTGTGAATTGATCATTCTAAGGCTTTTAAACCTGAAATGACTTTTTCTATCAATCATACAATGAGTCCTGGCATGATTTGGGGCTGTGTACCCTTTTTAATTACTCTGAGCCTTACTCCAGCAGTATGTTTAGTGCATCCTGTTTTTAATGTACAAGGGCCCAAGTATGGTTTATGATTCATTTGCAGTGGGGAGCATAGACTGGTAGTTGCAGCCATAGTGAAGGTGTAGCCAGGGCTGAGCATGGTGCAGTTGTCATAGCAGCAAGACTGCCAAGTATGGGCAGAAACTTGTGCCATCAGAAACTCAGACTAAATCTGTATTTGCATAATTTGTAATTTGTAATTAAATACATTGGTTTGAAAATTTATTTCACCAAACTAAAACTGAATTTAATGGTTTGAAACGGATTTCCTTTGCTTTGAAAATGTATCTTGTTGTAATAAAAATTCAGTTTGACTACTTTAACTTTCAGTTCTAAAATTCAGTTTGCAGTCTCAAGTCAGTCAGGAACAAAACAAAGAGATATTGAGAGATCAGGGAGAACAAGATGTAATTCTTGCTAAAACTTTCTTCGCTGAGAGTGGTTTGGATGAACAGAGGTTCAGCAAGGAAGACTTCATTAGGAAACAGTGTGATCATTTTGTTAGTGAGTCATTGTCTAATGCTGGTACTTTGGAAGTTGTGGTAGAAGAACCAGTAGGCCTTTATGTTAAAGACAGAGTTTTATAAGAAAGTGCAGGGACCCTAAATGTTCTGTTGCTGAGGAATTTAGGGTATTTCATCAGATTGTACTTCTCCTCTGCTGTAGGGAAGAGATTATAAGATTAGCTCATGAAATTCCTACTTCAGGGCATTTGGGCATTAATAAGACCAAAGCCAGCATTATGAGGCACTTCTATTAGCCCACAATCTGGAAGGATGTGGTAGCTTTTTGTAAGACCTGTCATGCATGTTAGCTGGGTGGAAAGCCCAACCAAACCATTCCACCTGCCCCACTGATTCCGATTCTAAGGTTCGGAGAACAATTTAGTCGTATATTAATAGATTGTGTGGGCCCCTTACCAAAAACTAAGCGGGGACACCAATATCTGTTAACAGTAATGGATGTAGCTACACGCTATTTGGAAGCTTTCCCTCTGCGCAACATCTGCTCAAAAACAGTTTTGGACTGCCTTCTGAAGTTTTTCACTCAGCTTGGGCTCCCTAGAGAGATACCGTCTGATCAGAGGTCCAACTTTATGGCAAGAGTTTTTCAGATGGTGCAAGAGTTAGGGGTCAAGCAATTCAAGTCATCTGTGTACCATCCACAGTCACAGGGGGCACTGGAATGATACCATGAAACTATTAAGTCTATGATCAGGACCTACTATGTGGATCAGTCTTGGGAGTGGGACAAGAGTATTCCTTTTCTCTTGTTTGCGATGTATAAAAAGCGAAAAACAGAAATTACTGAACTGAACGCCAAGCTGACGTTGAAGGTAGGCCCCCCTCAACTTCACTATGTGTTCGGGTTTTTTTTCTCCACACACTTATTGTTACTGCTCTACTCCCTGAGCTAGTCAAAGACAAAAACATGAAAATAAACGAGTCGTGGGAGTAGGGGACACGTAACGATAGATATAAAAATACAACACTATAGATAAAATACATTGATGACAAATACCATTTGTTTAATTTATTTGTAAAACTTTTAACAACATAAACACTAACATATTAACTTTAGGAAGAAAGTTTAAATATTTAAATTAAAGTTTAGAGCACAATAACTAAAAGCACGCGGCCCATTTACCGAGGCTTCGGTCCTCAACGTGGCTGTCCTGGGTTCGAGTCCCAACGATGTTTGCCGCATGTCTTTCCCTCTCTCTTCTCCTATCTGCTGTCTGGCTACTGTCAAAAAACAATAGAAAATAAAGGCCACGAGTGCCTACCTTCATTTGAATAAACGACTTCGACCCGCAATGAATCATGGGATAGGGTGGGCCACAGAGGATACATTGGACCCATCCTTCAAATCTGGGGAAAAGAAGGACACATTTGGAGGAGCCTTCAAAGTTGGATAGCCTTCGTCGCCTCACCATGATGTAATCGGCCTACAAATCGAACCTTCAAAGGATGCAGCCCCGGAATTTGGACACAGCAATAGTGACTGACATCCGTGAATCGGTGAATCTGTGTTTGATTAACCTGTGGATGTGCGACACAAGAAACTGAATTTTGGAACTGAAATTGAATTATAGAACTAAAAGTGAAAGTAGTAAAACTGAAAGTGTAATGGGGAGCCCACTGTGTGCCAAAGGGCCTCTATGACCTTGAATAAAATGGCCATGGTTTCACAGTATTACAACCATAAATTCAAAACAAAAATGTTTTACAATATTAATTAATTTTCATTTGAATGGAAAAGCAACAATAATTAAATTTCCACAGTTATAATATTATACTTACTCATTACCATTATGATAATGTTGTGACATTTGTAATGACATATTTTGTAGTATTTAGATTTAATATCATTTAATTCAAAAATACTTTGGTAATCCCAGAAGGAACTTAACCATTGTAAATGAAACTTTTCAAGTGTCCTCAAAGAGTCATTGTGGATGCTGATGGCTGTGGCCAGGAAGCATCTCTTGTTGTGGTCCGTTTTACAGTGGATCTGAATAAGCCTCTGGCTGAAGACACTCTGTTGTATTAAAGTCTTGTGATGAGGATGTTAAAGGTTCTCCATTATATTCCTAATTTTATGAAGCTTTCTTTGCACATTCATCTCTGAAGGCTTCACAGCAGCTCCCAGAACAAAGCCAGTCTTCTTTATCAGCTTGTTCAGGGTTTTTTTTTTTAATCCTGATGCTGTTACCCCATCAGATCATGCAGAAGAGATCACATTCCCACATCAGAGTAATAGAAAATATGCACTGAAGGACCTAAGTTTATTCAGGAAGCACAGTGTGATTTGTCCATTCTTGTTTTTGGCTTACTGTTGCATCTCTAGTCCACTCTATTGTCCAGATGAAAACCAGCGTATTTTCATTCTTCCACCAACTTCAATACGATGGTGCAGTTGGTAGCAGTGTTGCCTTGCATGGTCCTGGGATTGACTCCTAGCCGGGGGTCTTTCAGCATGGAGTTTGCATGTTCTCCCCGTGCATGCGTGGGTTCTCTCCAGGTACTCTGTCTTCCTCCCACAGTCCAAAAACATGACTGTTAGGTAAACTGGTCTCTCTAAATTGCCCTTAGGTATGAATGAGTGTGTCCATGGTTGCTTGTCCTGTGTGTGTCTGTGTTGCCCTGCGATGTATTGGCGACCTGTCCCGGGTGTACCCTGCCTCTTGCCCATAGTATGCTAGAGATAGGCACCAGCTTCATTACATTTACATTTTCATGTAAACTTGTTTAATTCTCCAGAATTTATCCTAAAACTGTCTTAGTGCTGCCCTCTTTGGGTTGAACAATGGCTACTGCAGTTGAATTTTCCTATTGGTTCACGGTACAGCTTGGTACATGCTTACAACATAACCCCCGCTTTTGGGTATAAAACCATCTCACTCAGACACATGCCCCCTTAGCGAGTCAGAAGTTGGAATTGAGAGCATTGATTATAGCGTTTTATGCTTTATACCGTCGATCATACGCTTTACTTGAGATGATATAAATCTACATGTAAATGTAAACTTTCTGAAAGTTTGTTACTGCTTTGAACATTAGTCCATGTTAGCAATGATGCCGCTTACATAACTTTACCACTCAGAAACTGGACCTTCAATGCCTCAGCACCGCTGGGTTAGGGCATGGTTGAGTCAGAGCCTTGCACCAGCGCCTTGGCTAATGATGCAATACTAACCAAACGCGAATTCAATTCAGTTCAATTCAATTCAGTTTTATTTATATAGCGCCAATTCACAACATATGTCTCAAGGCACTTCACAAAAGTCAGGTACATACATTACAATCAATCCTAATCATTGAACAGTGCAGTCAGATTCAGTTATTTATTCTAATTGGATAAAAAGTTTTTCTGTCTAAGGCAAGGAAACCCAGCAGATTGCATCCAGTCAGTGACTTGCTGCATTCACTCCTCCCGGATGAGCATGTAGAGACAGTGGACAGTCACTGGCGTTGACTTTGCAGTAATCCCTCATACTGAGCATGCATGTAGCGACAGTGGAGAGGAAAAACTCCCTTTTAACAGGAAGAAACCTCCAGCAGAACCAGGCTCAGTGTGAGCGGCCATCTGCCACGACCGACTGGGGGTTAGAGAGAACAGAGCAGAGACACAAAGAGAACAAAGAAGCACTGATCCAGGAGTACTTTCTATGGGAAGGAAAAGGTAAATGTTAATGGATGTACAGGGGTTGGACAATGAAACTGAAACACCTGGTTTTAGACTACAATAATTTATTAGTATGGTGTAGGGCCTCCTTTTGCGGCCAATACAGTGTCAATTCATCTTGGGAATGACATATACAAGTCCTGCACAGTGGTCAGAGGGATTTTAAGCCATTCTTCTGGCAGGATAGTGGCCAGGTCACTACGTGATCCTGGTGGAGGAAAACGTTTCCTGACTCGCTCCTCCAAAACACCCCAAAGTGGCTCAATAATATTTAGATCTGGTGACTGTGCAGGCCATGGGAGATGTTCAACTTCACTTTCATGTTCATCAAACCAATCTTTCACCAGTCTTGCTGTGTGTATTTGTGCATTGTCATCCTGATACACGGCACCGCCTTCAGGATACAATGTTTGAACCATTGGATGCACATGGTCCTCAAGAATGGTTCAGTAGTCCTTGGCAGTGACGTGCCCATCTAGCACAAGTATTGGGCCAAGGGAATGCCATGATATGGCAGCCCAAACCATCACTTATTCACCCCCATGCTTGACTCTGGGCATGCAACAGTCTGGGTGGTACACTTCTTTGGGGCTTCTCCACACCGTTACTCCCCCGGATGTGAGGAAAACAGTAAAGGTGGACTCATCAGAGAACAATACATGTTTCACATTGTCCACAGCCCAGGATTTGCGCTCCTTGCACCATTGAAACCGACGTTTGGCATTGGCATGAGTGACCAAAGGTTTGGCTATAGCAGCCCGGCCGCGTATATTGACCCTGTGGAGCTCCCGACGGACAGTTCTGGTGGAAACAGGAGAGTTGAGGTGCACATTTAATTCTGCTGTGATTTGGGCAGCCGTGGTTTTATGTTTTTGGATACAATCCGGGTTAGCACCCAAACATCCCTTTCAGACAGCTTCCTCTTGCGTCCACAGTTAATCCTGTTGGATGTGGTTCGTCCTTCTTGGTGGTATGCTGACATTACCCTGGATACCGTGGCTCTTGATACATCACAAAGACTTGCTGTCTTGGTCACAGATGCGCCAGCAAGACGTGCAACAACAATTTTTCCTCTTTTGAACTCTGGTATGTCACCCATAATGTTGTGTGCATTTCGATATTTTGAGCAAAACTGTGCTCTTACCCTGCTAATTGAACCTTCACATTCTGCTCTTACTGGTGCAATGTGCATTCAATGAAGACTGGCTACCAGGCTGGTCCAATTTAGCCATGAAACCTCCCACACTAAAATGACAGGTGTTTCAGTTTCATTGTCCAACCCCTGTAGCTCCTTTAGTCGTTTCATCTAGAAAGAAAGAACAGATAAACTCTGAGCCAGTTTTCAAGTTTAGAGTCTGAAGAGAGCACATAGAGTTAGTCACAGTAAAAGCTCAGTCAGCAGCTATGTCTAGGAGAGAGAAAGGGTTAAACACTAAAAGACAGGGCCATGTGGATCATCGGTAGAGGGTGAGCATTAGTTGTTGCCAGCAGAAGCTTGGACATATGGAACAATCAGATCTCTGATGTATGATGGAGCTAGATCATTAAGGGCTTCATATGTGAGGAGGAGAATTTTAAATTCTATTCTAGATTTAACAGGGAGCCAATGAAGGGAAGCTAGGAGAAATATGATCTCTCTTTTTAATTTTCATCAGAACTCTTGCTGCAGCATTTTGAATCAGCTGAAGGCTTTTAACTGCATTTTGTGGACATCCTGATAGTAAAGAATTACAATAGTCCAGCCTTGAAGTAACCAATGCATGGACTAGTTTTTCAACATCACTCCTGGATAGGATATTTCTAATTTTGGTAATGTTCCGGAGGTGAAAGAAGGAAATCCTAGAAACCTGTTTAATATGGGATTTAAATGATATGTCCTGGTCAAAAGTAACACCAAGGTTTTTTACTTTATTACCGGAGGTCAATTTAATGCCATCCAGGTTAAGTGAATGACTAAGCTTTTTCTTTTTTAAAGACTCCGGTCCAAAGACGACAACTTCTGTCTTGTCTGAATTTAGAAGCAAAAAATTTAAAGACATCCAAGTTTTTATATCTTCCAGACATGCTTGTAGTCTATCTAACTGGTTGGGTTCATCAGGATTTATGGATAAGTAAAGCTGAGTATCATCAGCGTAACAGTGAAAATTTATCCTATGCTGCCTGATAATTTAACCAATTGGAAGCATATATATAGTAAAGAGAATTGGCCCAAGTACTGAACCCTGTGATACTCCACAATTAATCCTGGAGTTTAAACATGATTTATCATTTACATGAACAAACTGGAATCTGTCAGACAAATAAGATTTAAACCAGCCTAGCGCTATTCCCCTGATCCCTACAGCATATTCCAGCCTTTTTAAGAGAATATTATGGGGGGACTGTATCAAATGCAGCACTGAGATCTAAAGGGACAAGTACAGACACAAGGTCCATTATCTGAGGCCATAAGAATATCATTAGTGACTTTCAGCAGAGCTGTTTCAGTGCTATGATGAGCTCTGAAACCTGACAGAAACTCTTCAAAACGGGTCATTGCTGTGAAAATGCTCACACTTTTGATTAGCAAACTATTTTCTCAAGAATTTTAGATAAGAAGGAAGTTTGGATATAGGTCTGTAATTTTTCAAGTCATCTCGATCAAGCGAAATTTTTCTTAAGTAAAAGGTTTAATTAGAGCTACCCTTTAAAAGCCTGGGTTGGACAAGATAGATTAATCATTTAAAAATGGGGCTGGTAATCAGAGGGAACACTTCCTTAAATAATTTGGGTTGGTTTGGGGTTAACATACAAGTGATGGTTTAGATGAAGCTAATATTTCAAAAACTCAGGAAGCTCCACAGGATCAAAAAAAGTCCAAAACAAATCAGGTTCTACAGTTTTTTGCAATGTTGTTTTACTTGCTGAGGATGAAGTAATCATCTTCGGGAGTATGTCAAAGATTTTCTTTAATAGAATCAATTTTTAAATTTTTGGAAAGAATCCTATAAAGTCATGACTGCTGAGAGCTAAGGGGGAAGGATGGGGTCAACAGAGCTATGACTCTGTGTAAGTTTAGCAACTGTATTAAAGAGAAACCAGGATTATTCTTTTTTTCTCTTCATTAATGATGAGAAATAAGCTTTTCTGACTTGGCGAAGTGTTTTTTTATACAACAGTAGGCTATTCTTCCAGATTAAGTAGGAATCCTCTTGGTGGGGTGTAGAGCGCCATTTTTTTCCCTCCAATTTTCTAACATTGTGCTTTAAAGTACGCAGATTAAATTAAACTAGGGAGTCAGCCTCATATGAAGATTACATTCTTTTTCAAGGGGGCGCATTTCTAATGCATCACGCAATGATGAAGAAAACATGAACAAAGGAATCAATTGTGAAGGGCCCGAAACAGAATTTTTGCCCCACTGTGTTTTTCAGTAATAAGAGGAGATTAAAAGTGGAAACAGATTCTTTTTAAAGGTTGTTACAGCATCGTCTGATAATGATCTACTATAATGAAATTTCTTTTAGGTGTGGAGTACTCGGTTAAATTAAACTCAAAGTTATTTTAAAAAATGGTCAGACAGGACAGGGTTATGAAAAATATTTTTATGTTTTACACTCAATGCCATATGTCAGCAAAAGGTCCAGAAAGAAAAGGAAAGGGGGTAGGTTTGTTAATGTTTTGAGCAAAGCCCCAAATGAGTCTAAGATGGTTTAAAAGGCAATATTTAAGCTATCACTTTCAGTGTCAAAAATGAATGTTAAAAATCGCCCACTAAAAAACCTTATCTGTATTTTAAAACTAAATCAGATAAAAGGTTCTGAAAACTGATCTAAAAATGAGAGTAAGGGGCTGGTGGACGGTACAAAAAACAACAAAAAAAAGAGGTTTTATTGCTTTGCAATTTGGATGAGGAAAACTAAGGATTAAAGAGTTGTAGCTATTGATTGGTCTGGAACTAATCAATAAATCGGACTGAAAGATGGGTTTCTACCCCCTCCTTCGCCCCCGTATTCGAGGAATGTGAAAATTTAAAAATTAGTAGGGGTTGACTCATTTATAGAAAATAATCCTTTGCTGCAGCCATGTTTTGTGGGGCAAAATAAATCAATCTGATAGCCCCAAATCAGGTCACTAACTAGCAAAGGTCTTTGAAGAGGAGAAACTTATGTTCAGTAGGTCACATTTTTAATGTTTTATTTTCTTTTCAGTCTGAGTTGTGTTTTTTTTTTGGATTTTTCCTGATTTTCCTCCTTTTAGATAATTTTTTAATCTATTCATTTTGGCCGTGGGGGAGACACTGTCCTAATAGGGTAATGGGTGGGTAGCAGTACAGAAGCTGCAGAGAGGAGTATTAAACTACGACCCTGCTTCCTGGTCTGAACCCTGGGTTGTCAGAGTTTTGGAGAACTAATAAATTCGGCCAGATTTCTAGAAAGAAGAGCTGCTCCATCCAAAGTGGGATGGATGCCATCTCTCCGGATCAGACCAGGTTTTGCCCAAAATGTTCTCCAATTATCGATGTAGCCCACATTGTTTTCTGGACACCACCTAGACAGCCAGCGGTTGAATGACAGCATGCAGCTAAACACGTCGTCACTGGTTTAATCGGGGAGGGGACCAGAGAAAATTATGGAGTCCGACATTGTTTTGGCAAACTTACACAACGAAGCAACACTAAGTTTGGTGACTTAACCGGGTGTCATTACCGCCAGCGTGAATAACAATCTTACTGTATTTACGCTTATCCTTAGCCAGCAGTTTCAGGTAGGATTTGATGTCACCCGTTCTGGCCCTTGGCAGACATTTGACTATGGTCGCTGGTGTCTTTAGTGCCACGACTATGGAGCTGCCAATTACCAGAGTTGGCTTCTTAGCGGGTGTGTCGCTGAGCGGGGAAAATCTGTTAGAAACGCAGACGGGTTGGTGGTGACCTGTGGGCTGGGATCTAGGACTATGCTTTCTACGTATCGTCACCCAGCCGGCCTAAGATCCCGGCAGCGCGGGGTCTGCTGGAGGACTGCTACTGGGAGCTACCCTCGGTGGCTCCGCGCTGGCTAAGGGGCCTCGGCTATCTGCTGGTTTTTCAACAGTGCGGAGCTGGGCCTCCAAATCCGACACCCTCGCCTCCAAAGCTACAAAAATGCTACATTTATTACACGTACCATTATCACTAAAGGAGGCAGAGGAGTAACTGAACATCTGACAGAGAGAGCAGGAGAGAGGAGAGAGAAACAGCAGAACGGGTAGACATGGTGGAGCTATAGCTAACGCTAAGCTAGCGACCCCTTACCACTACTAGAAAAACCGTGTAAGACACGGAGAGTCCCCAAACGTTAAATACAGCAACAGAAAGTATGTGTTTTAGCGTGCTTATGTATTATAACAAGTAAGAGGTATCACAGTAGAGAGAAATCAGATCAAACGAAAGAGCCTTCACACACCAAACAATCCACCAAGTGCAATAGCGAAAACAGGAAGTGACGTTACCCAGAGCTCCTCCTTCAGCCTTCAGCTTGCCCTCCCGAGGGGATACTACCGAGGGGAAATATTTGGTGACATGACAGAAGCGAGTTATTTACATGTTAACCCTATGTAAGGGCCCTTTCAGGAGCGAAGCAACACAAAGGACACGACGCAAAGGATGTGACGCGAACGGCGCGATTAGCTCGAATAGAGTGAATCGAAACCCGCGATAGACACGAAGCGAATTTCGCTGGAGTTGAAAAATCTGAACTTTTCTGTCAATTTGCATCGCGAATCAGTCAGTGCAGTCCCTGCAAAGAAAGAAGGGAAAACAAAACCTACAATCAGCAAGCATCACATATATAAAAGAGACAGAAACATTCATGAACACATAGGATAAAGGATGGTTTGGTCTTAAGAGGTTTGTGGGTGACTTTGAAAACAGGTGTTGAAATTTTGTCCTTAAAAGAACTGTTCAATAAGGCACGCATAAAGTTGTGAAGCACACATGTGGCCTTCACACACAGCTTTCTATTGAGCTGAGATTTATTTACTAACCGAAGACAGATGGGCGGGCGTTCTGCAGCGGTGCCTGTAGTTGGTGTCCCGGAAGCTGAGTTGTCCCCCAACACAGGACAGCAGATCCTCAAACTGGGTCCTGGATAGACGGAAGTACCGATGAAGGTGGTGGTACTCTCCAAACTGGTTCCGTCTCTGGAGAATTTGGTGAACCCAGGGAGGTCGATCCCGGCGGTGTTGTTCGGCGTTCCAGAAATAAAGCACCATGCCTCACTCCGTAAAATCCAGGTCCGCCATGTTGAGTTGAAACCGGCAAGCAGCAGATAGGAGCTCCTCCTATGTGATGACGCGTTGAAGGGAGTGGAGCGTAGTCGCGTGTTGGCCACATTAAGTACTGACTAAATGTCAGGCGAGTGACAGCACGCAAATGAGGCACAAAATTCGCTGGAATCGCAGTCGGTCTGAACGTACCATAAGGCTCGCTGGACTTCACAAAGCCTTCCTTAACCTGTGGTGACGAGGGGGTGTCTCTTGGCTCCTCCTACTTTGGTGGCATTTCCAAAATATTTTTGGGGCCGGAGTTATATTTTTACACAAAGTTCCACTTTAAGTTTTAGACCCCATTTAAAGTATTCACACAAACACACATGCAGATATTGGTTGCTAGATTGGGCTTTTAAAAAAAAAAATTGTACTGATTAATTGTTTGAATTTTTCAGTTTTTCTCTTTGGCCTTGTGAGTATGTTGAACAATAAACTCCTAGCATACTTCTAAACTGCTTGCCAAAGATTAATTCATAGCTATTTTAGAGGATCTCAGAGTAGCTCTCGTTAAAAAAAAATGCTTATGCCTGTAATATCTGGAAATGTGAAGATATCCCACATTTACTGGAGACTCTCAAAACAATATGCGATCTGAAAAAGTAAAAAAAAAACAAAAAACATTTCAATAGTTGTGTGCGTTTAGGTGCCTTTTGATTATTTCCAAATGGCAAATATTATGGTGGCATGTAGCTGTAGTTAACCTTCAGAGTATTCCCAAAGTTAGGGTCGGAACCCCACTAGGGGTGGGTCACAAACACCAAGTGTGGACTAGTGAAGTCCTCTTTAGAAATCAAAGTGAATAACATAACCTCTTTTAAAAAAATAAAACATATTCTATCAGTGTTACAAGACACAAACTATATTAATGTGTTATGCTGTTTTTGAGTTCAAAATACTTTGCTCTAACTGACTTAGTAATAGACTTTATGTTTTGTGTTTAACTGGTGGTCACAGTTGCAAGTAAGGGTAGGAAGTTTAGCTTTTTCATGATAAAAGGGAAAGTTTAGATGCCTTCCTTCAGTCAGCTGACTGTCAGTGCACAGCATTTTTTCTTTAGTGCTTAGCAGTACAACTGCAGCACTGACTGTAACTCATGTAGTAGTATACCTCTTGATAATGGGTAAGTATTATTTTTAGAGCAGTATTTTTGTTCTAAGTCTCAGTATGCACTGGTAGATTAACAGCTAATAATATTGATGAATTCAGTTTTTTTAGCACTTTTGTTATTATTGCAATTAATAGCACAAAATATTGTGATAAGATTTTAAGTCTTAAATGATATAAACACATGTCACCATGTATACTCCTGTTGCATATATAGTCGGTAACCAGACTTATGTTGTGCTAGAGGTGACAGATTATTATGAATTTGCAATGGAAGCAGTTTAATGCTGTGAATATAACTCTTTTCTGAAAAAGAGTTTTACCCTCCAGAGAAGAGTCAGGTCTCTGTAGTTAAGTTACTAAAAAGGATTGTAAAATGCAAACCTCAACACTCTAAACAACAAAGAAACACAATAAACACACAAGCCGATCATGGAAAGGCTTCAAAGAAAACAGTTTTTTTCATAGAACTGAAGTCAGTTACCTTATTTAAAGTTAAACATTGCTCGCTTTAAATGTACCACTACTTATTTATAATTACCATTGATTAAATTTGTTGACAGAGATCTTAGTATAAATTATTATCAGAAACTTGCTTTTTCCTAAACTATTTTGCCTTTATATGCTCATCAGTTTAAAATGCATTGCATTGAAGCTTTTTCATTAAGCTAAAAGGTTATTTTCTCCATATAAACATTACTAAATGAAAGGTGATATGTGTCTGATATCATTTCATCTTTTAATTAAAAATAACCTGCATGCAAAACAAAGCTGTCTATAGATAAATTTTGCTGCCAGGTAAATACAGCCTGGTAGTAAAGAATCGCTTTGGTTTGTCCTTTGCAATACTCTGGCACAGTAGCCGCTGCTAAGGAAATGTAATTAATTAGCAGCCTACATAGACAGTGCTTAGGCAATGATAACAGAGATACAGATTTAAATCTGATAAATAGGACAGACAAGTGTAAGCGATAAGTATAAGATTAATACTATGTAGCTGAGATAGTAAACAGGTTGTTTTTTTATCTAACTGTGCAGTGTTTTTAAGTAATTTACAATGACTCAATGAGAGTCAATGCAGATTCAATAGGAATAAATAACAATTTAATGATAAGATGAGAACAGCATAGAAAGTGTCAGATTTAAATTGATTTAAATTTAAATGCACCTTAAGAGTTACTCTGCATACTCGTAGGATTTTTTGCCACTTTTTAACAAGCAGAAGCATTCCTGATACATTCTGCTAGATATAATTTTTTAACTTCCATATGTGAAAACCAAGTATAACATCTAATTTTTCACGGTCTTCCAGTTGGTAACAGTCATTTTCAGCAGACCTATGGGGTTTTTTGAAAGCCATTTCCACCCTTGGAATGGGCTGTGCTTGGTAGCAGATGCTTCAATTTCAGACCCCGGTTCAAGTACACACACACACACACACACACACACATGCTGAAAGCATGCTTCCATCATTTTTGCCTTGTCTGTTGTAAAGATATTGATCTAAAGGCCAGTTATGTGCTGGCTGTGAAGCCACCTCTGGAGTTTTATAGAAACTGATAAACATCATCAATCTCTTTGCACAGCCCTCAGAAAGGTGGCAGATGTTTCATACCCCTTTAATCAATTGGAATTCAATGATCTAATTAAGCACATGTAATGTTGCCTTCGCAGCTTTGCTGCTCTGGGCTATAGATTCGTGATGTTTTTTTTTTTTTTTTTTAAACATCTATCTAAATATTTGATGTTCAGTGTTGTTTTTTAATATTTTTGTAAATGATTCCTGTGTTAAGTAGCATTTTTTTAAATGTGCTGTTTTTAGTTTTTTAATTAAGTGTAGACCTGCTCACTTGGTGTTTTATCTTTCACTCAACAGTGATGTTTGAGGCTCTAGGTGTCCAAGCTAAGGTAATTAGGTCAGTGTACGGCCCTTTTATTTGTAACACTACAGTATACTATTGTATTTCACTGTATAGTGTTGGGATCCCAGCCATGTATTAAAAAAATGGATGGAACATGGACTCTGAACTGTACACAGATGCTGGTATAAACCTGTCTGCACCTTGTTAAAATCACACTTGTGCTGTGTTCCATTAACCTTGGAAGTCGGAACTGGCTAGTAAGAGTTGTTGCGTTCCAGGTTTCTGCTTGTTTTTGTTCGTATTGCTAGCAACTGTAACAGTAGTGCTACAATAATAACAATGACAATAACAGTGTTTTATGCGGTATTTCGTGCATGTAAACAGCGTTGAAACGTCTCTGCTACACTTCCAACGTTTCAACAGTTTGTCAGCTGCTCTACCAGAGAAAACAAAACATTGGATCTCTACAGCAAGACTTCCTCTAGGCAAATCAGATCAAAATCTCGTTTTTCTCTGCTCTAAATATAAATCCCTTGTTCAGAGACAACCTGTAATAAAGAGAACTATGAGAATATGGTCACAGGAAACTAAAGAAGCCCTGCAAGGTTGCTTTGAGGCTACAGACTGGGATGCACTGTTCCAACCATGTGGAGAGGACATCAATGCCATGTCTGAGTGTGTCACAGGCTATATAAACTTCTTCCACCAGAACAGTGAGATGCTTCCCCATTTACAAACCCTGGCTCACCAGTGACCTGAAGAACCTGCTTAACAATAAAAAAGAGCCTTCAGAGAGGGAGACAGAGAATTATTGAGGAGTATACAGAAGCAACTTAAAGTCAAGATAAAAGACAGCAAGGAGGTGTACAAGAATAAGCTGGAAATCAAGGTCCAGCAACAATATCAGAGATGTGTGGTCAGGGATGAAGAAGATCACAGGCTTCAAGCAAGAAGAAGATCAGACTGATCAGTGTCTGGACAGAGCCAATGAACTAAACACATTCTTCAATAGGTTCAGTTCAGAAACAAGCTCAGCATCCTCCTCTCCTGCTTACAGCCAAACAGGCATCCCACTTTCGTTTGACCGATAGCTTTCCTGTCACACCTCAGATGCTTTATCTTCCACCTCAGCCATGGACCTTTCTGCTTCTACATGTATGTCTTTAACCAAATTAGAAGATGCTGATGCTCCCTTCATCTCTCCCTTCCCCAAAGTTTAAACCGTAAAAAAAAGGGGCAGGTCCGATCGTTTCCCCTAATCCGAAAGGGCTGTGCAAAGCGTTTTGTGGGGTTCTGCAGCATCTGTTCAACCTAAGCCTCCCCCAAAAAAGGTTCCTGTTTGTGGAAAATCTCCTGTCTTTTTTCCGGGACCAAAAAAAACTTCCCATCATCCTTAGTGACTATAGACCGTTCCCTAATTCCCATCATGAAGGTCCTAAGAGACTAGTTGGCCCACCTGAGTAAGAAAAAATAAACACCGGGATCCCCTTTCGTTTCATTACATGGGGATTGGGGGAGTTTTGAAGATGCCATCATACTCTTGCTTAAAAAAAATTACTGCCCATCGGGACAAAGCCACAGCATTGGGAGAACAGGGTTTTTTTTATTTCTCCAGTGCATTTAACCAATTTTAAACCTAATTTGCTTGTCAGAAATTTCAGAAGACCAGGTGGGGCCCCCTCAAAATCTCCTGTTTCAAAGATACCTGAAAAAGCAGCTTTTTGGAGACAAAAGGGTTTGCGTCAACCGGGTAGTTGGAGCACGGGACACCCCGGGGGACTGTACTCTCACCTTTCCTTTTCACTCTGTACCCCTCAACTTTCAGTCCAAACAGACTGCTGTACTGCAGAAATCTCGGAGATTTACAGCCCCGTGGGGGGGGATAAAGGATGACATGGAGTTCCAGTTGAAAATTCCTACTCGGAGGCCCGGAAATTTGGATTTTAGGGTACAAAGGGAACGCACCTTTAAAATCTTGCCAAACCACCCAAAGAGAAGGGTATAGCTATTTCCCCGTGACGTCATTCAGTCTGAACAAAAAAGCCTTGTTCCCACATGGGTATCACCAAAATATACACCATAAAAAAGCTAATGTATTTAAGTTTAGCCGTTGTTTATTTAGCATCGTAATTACAAGCAGGCTGCAAATCTATTTGGAGAGGATTACTAAGTTTCAAATTGAATGTTTAAATGGCAAATCGGCTTCCTTATTTGGTGCAAAAAGAGTGATTTGCATCTAATATTTAAATAAAATGGTTAACCTTATTGTGATTATAAAGAAAAACAATTATTTAATATGTGGTTAACGATCTGTGTTTACTCTATTTAACTTTGAAAAACCGAGTGTTGTTGGCGTTCTTTTTCCTGTTTGCTATGATTGAAATTATGGAACTAGACCCAGCTGGAGCCAGACGGACCAAAACGGAACAGAAAATTGGACTTGTTCCATAATTTGATGGAGTACGATGGAGAGCAGGTCCGTCGACGGTGACATTCGGAATAGTAACCGAGAATGTGGAACCGCTCTCATTAATTAACATAATGGAGTTGCTCCGTCAGTCGGACGTGAGCGGAACTGAGCAGTAACGAAGCATGTGGAATTTGGGGGTAACTCTTAAACTTGGATCCACAGTAACTACGATCTGACGGTCGAATACCCTTCGTTTTAAGGCAACCACAAAGTTAAGTATTGATCTGCTGCTCTCATAATCCAGCGTTCATACGAAGGAAGCAATAAGACAAGCATTGCTTGTCTTTTCTTTGAGGCCTACAGAAGTATCCTGTGTTCCAGAGAGCTCCTAGCAGAGACGTTGTCTCTAATTGAAACTGTTTTACCCATGGCCTGGAGAAGAAGGCATCGGGACCGCAGCATCGCACACTTTCCTGCGTGCACGTCCAGGTAGTGAGAGCTACCCCGCGCGCATAGCAGTCACTGAAGTAGCTGCAATGTGCCTTTGTTGTACATTTCAGTCCACGCTTGGATGACCGGGACAACTACCCAGACCAGCGCCCACTGGACCCACCTTCTTTTCTTCAGCACGGTTCAAATGCGAGGTGGTGTTTAAGCAGAGAATATCGGTTAAGGAGGAAATAATCTAAATAATGTTTATTTCATGATGTTTGGTTTTGTTTGTGTTGAGAAAACTCAGCTACTCAAGTGCTAGCAGGCTATCTGCTCAAGTAAGGTGAACAGACAGTTTAGCCTGAGGCTAATTATGTGTTCTGTGTTGCGTTTTAAAGTTAAGACAACTTTATTTAGAGGGTGGTTTTAAACACAGATTGGCCTTAACACACTGTCAATGCTCATGCATTAATCCTTGTATTAATAGTATTTTAAGGGTACATGTTTGACTTTAGGGAAGCTATAGGCTTTCCTTTGTTAGCTTAAACCGCTTACGGCTAGCACCGCCACCTTATGAGTCCATAGGTGTTCCTTGTTGCCAGGTGAGGGCTAGATTAGAATCATTTATCCAGAAAGGTTGTTGGTTCCCTTTTTAAAATAATATTTCCTTAAATATTTTTGTACTAAATAAACAGCTAAATAAACTCCAATGAGAATTAATTATCCAGAAGGTTGGTTTCTCATTCTTTAGAATGTTATTTCATTCATTAGTTCTAAGACTAACTTAAACTCATTTCCTGATTGCTGATAATCCTTGGTTCTCAAACATAAATAACATTGAATAGTAATATTGCATCACTTTATTGGCCGTGGTTTTTATCCATCTTTGATTCACTTGTTCATACTGTACATAGTTAATTTGTCATACTTATTCTTTCATTATGCTTGGTAGTTTTAGTTGAATTGTTCTAGTATAGTAAAGAGTTTGTTAATTGAAATATGTCTGACTTTGACTTGACTTTTTTTTTGTTAATAAATTCTTGTATTTTAAGAAATTGTGTGAATTTATTCCATGTGTGTGCAGAGTTTTGCTGTTCAGTAATGCCAGAGCTCGTTTCACCCTTTTTCTGTTGTCCTAATACAAGGGCCTTATTGAGCTGGTATTCCCATGACAGCATTTAATAGACCAAATTCTTATTTAATTAAATATTAAATAATATATTCATAATAATAATTACAACAACAGTTACTTTTATTATTATAATCCTGCCCTATTTAAAATGGACATAGGGGTGGGGTGGTGGGTTGGTTGTTGTACTTGAGTACATTCAATAATATCAAACAGCAGATTTGTGTTCCAAACTTTTAAAAGTTTGGAAAACAAACAGATAAAACCTTATAAGAGAGGGTAGTGTGTAGTTTTGTGTGTAGCAATTCTATTAGAATATGACTAGAAACACTCATATAAACATATCTAACATATATAACATATATCCCACCATGGAGGGATCATTCCCTCCATGGTGGAGGGAATTATCCTGATCCTGACAGTAATTTATAATGCCAACAGTTCTAGTGATGAGGATTTATTGATAGATGCTTAGCTTGTTCATAGCACTTTCTAATCTGTTTCAGTTCTACAAAACATTTCGTAGACAAATATTTTTTCACATACAGTGAAATAGCTCTAGTCATATAGTTGCATAATCTAAATACAACACTTTCCTTTCTGCAGTTACACCTTGATGAACATATTGGGAGAAATTTAGGGTTAAATGTCTTGCCCACCAACAGATGACTGAATCCAACCCTTTCTTTGAAGGTTTGAGTTTTCATCTACAGAAATACTCTGACGATTCTGCAGTTGTGGGCTGGATCAGAGATGGACAAGAAGCTGAGCACAGGGAGCTGGTGGCTCCCTTTTTGGCATGGTGTGGAAACTGGAGTGGAGCTGCAACTATGAAGCCGTCTACAAGAAGGGACAGAGCAGACTGCTGTATATCTTCTATAAGTCTGTTGTGGAGAGTGTGATCTCTTCTGCCATCATCTGCTAGGGTAGCAGCATCAGAGCCAGGGACTTATAAAAGCTCAACAAGCTAATAAAGAAGGCTGGTTCTTTCTAGGGACTCCTCTGGAACCTCTGGAGATCATTGTGCAAAGAAGGATTCTTCATAAAATGAAGAACATTATGGAGAACCCTGAGCATCCTCTTCATGAGACTGTTGTACAACAAAAGAGTGTCTTCAGTCAGAGGCTTCTTCAGATCTTCTGTAAGACAGACCACTACAGGAGATCCTTCCTGCCCACAGCCATCAGCATCTACGACAGCTCTTTCAAGAAGCCTGGATAATATGAGCTACAACAACATTTAATCTCCCTTTGGAATGATTACAGTATTTTTGAATTAAATTGAATTGAATTTTGTACTGAAGCCAACACAGCACAGCTGGTAACAGGATAAAGAAACAACAGGGGTTATTTTTATGTTTTTTTTATGCAGTGTAGGGACAGTGAATGTTTTTACTAAACATCCAAATTTTCTGCTTGCGATCTTGGAACTGCAAACATGTCTCTGTGCATATTAGTTCTATTTTGTTTTGGCTAGACAAACATCACTAATTAATAGTATTGTCATCTAAAGGATTGTGTAGTGTTTAGACTAACTATTTTTGAAAGATTTTATGAGGGTTCCATTGCCAGAGCATTTGCTGTATCAACCAGCATAGTATTAAGAATATGGCGGTAATTCCAGGAGACAGGAAGTTACTCTATGAGATCGTGACTGGGTTAAAAAGGGTCCTTAATCCATCAGCAGGACCAGCATCCACCTCTTTGTGCAAATAAAAAAGATCACTGTTAGCGCTCTATAAAACAACCTCCAAGAACCTACTGGTGTGAATCTCTTTGACCACGTAATCAGAAAGAGACTTCAGGGTTACCTGAGAGTCCAATGTCTACTAAAGGTTCTGTGCTCAGTGCCCAGCAGTTGAGCTCATTTGGGATTTTCTATTGAATACCAGAACTTGCAGGTCCACCACTGGTGCCCTGTGCTTTCAACAATTGAGAGCGTGTTCTCCCTAAGCACGTGACAAGCATGAAAGCGACTAGAGGAGCAGAGGAAAATGTAATGCTGCCTTTAACATGGTCTGCATAAGCAGTTTGGTGTTTGTTAATAATGGTTTGGGGATGCAGATCTTTCTATGGACACACAGTCTTTTGTTGGGTCGGCAACATCACCCTGACTGCCGCAAGGAACCTTTTGTGTTGAGACTATGCAGATAGTTCCAGGAGGATTAAAGAATTGATACTATTGATCCATGTTTGCCTGGTCTAAATCATATGGAAGGCATCTGGGACAATATGTTTTGGCGCAACCGTGCCAGGTCACATTCAGACTGTTGAAGAGCTCAGTGATCTTCTGCTTTAGACATGGACATGGGACCAAGCAAAATACTGAGGACCATTTGCGTTGCTGCAATAACGTTTTGTCAAAATGGACTAGCCTGATACATCATTTGTTCACTTTGAGTTTTGGTGTGTTTAGAAATTCAGTCCTCTAAGTTGAGAATTTTAATTTCCATCAAATAATGTGTCATTCTTTCATTCCTGAAATATTACCCAGGCCATATCAGTGTAGAAGTACGGCAGGATTTTTCCCCATTAAGATTTGATGTGTTTTTAGATGTAAATTATTGAATTTTTATCGATATCTTTAGTTTTCTTCACAAATAAACTTTGTTTTTTTTTAAATCTAACAATTTGTTTGCTTATACTTTTGAATAATCAGGGGCTACTGAAAGTTTGGTTTATTTTCTTAGGAAAGAGCTGTCTTTACTTGTTTGCTTTTTTATTTAAAAAAAATCTAATAAAACAATCCAAGGACAAAGCAACACAGATTTTTTTTTAAAAGAGATAGAAAATGTTATTAAATTCAATACATTTTGTGAATGTGTTAAATTTGATATTTTTTGAAATTTTTGCCTAACTAAAGTAAAACTTGATCCATATCTTTTTTTCTCCCAGATTAGTGGCACTATTTTCAGATAATGCAAATTGAGTTAGCAGTTGGAGTATATGAAAAAGCAAGAGGTGGCAGGAAGGAGTTTGTTATAATAGACTCAAATGCAATAAATCACAAAAATGTAAATCATCTTTAGCTTTTTACTAACACTTATTTACAGTGCTGTAAAAAAGTGTTTGCATAAAATGTTTGCTGTTTGGCATTGTGATAAAATAGGATTTTAATGCAGGGAGATATCAATTAGCTTTGGCCACAGTGCTAGGTTACCATTGCAGCAATAGACTACAAGTATGCATAATTAATTCCAGGTTACACTGAGTGGTTACACAAATTCACTGGAACATGTGTACAGTGTGAAGGAAATTAATTCTGTCATTTAATCTGCTGCTGCCGATTCTCCTGTGGAATGAGGGAAAATGATGTATACACACAGCACAACACAAAGGCCCGTTCCTCGCTCACTCTGCCAGGCGTCCCCTCATCAATCTTACTGTGAAAGGCTCATAGCCAGCCAGCTGGGCCTGTTTTGAGGCTGTGATGCCTGACAGCTTAAATAGAACAGCAGGCGCGGTGTCCATTCAGTGACAGAGTAAACAACGTTTTCAGGCTCACAGTTAAGCCACAAACAGACGCATCTCAGCCTTACCTGTGTGCCTGTGAGAGCCCAGGTGCCAGGCGTGTTATTAGCTTATTCTCCAAGGTTGAATGGCTCTTTGATTGACCGTGGGGCGAGTTCTTAGAACGATGGCAGAGACGGACCATCGAGACGAGGGGATTGGTGTCTCATTGCTGTGCCTCGTTTTTTCAGCGTATCCCTCCTCTGCTCTCTTTTCATCGAGTGGTTTTCAAATAGTTTGACAGGTTACAAGTTTCTGTAACTGACGCCTGCTCCAGTTTTCCATGTGTCCATGTGAGAGTCAAAATATAAAGTCAATCCCTGATCAGCAGCTTGATGACCTCTTTCTTCCTCTTCAGAATCTTTGTCTTGTGGTACTTTATAATACCCTTGTTTTTTATGAAAGCTCTGCAGTCAACTATTTTGCTGCAGTTATTTTAAATGGCACAGACTGCAACAATGCTGTCTCATCGTAAGTGTCTATATTAACTAGTAATTAATATTTTCTTTTTCTCTCCCCTTCTGTAAAGAGAACTCGGTTTAAAAATTAAAGCTAGAAACAAGTCTCTTGCCAGATGCTGAACAGACGGAGCCTCACACATGGCGGACTCAGCAGCAGCCGCTAATCCAAACCTTAACTGAGCCCAGAAGATGGGCTGCTTCCACGTTCCCTCTGCAGAGTTAATTAGAGTTTACTGGGAAGCAAACAGCAGCACCGATACCTTATTATTTAATTTAAGGATAGGTTAGGGCTCCTTTTATCTCTTTTTTACAGCCAACATTGGTCCTGGCATGTGAATAATTTCTAGAATCTCATTTTCTCTCCTCCCAATCTGTATAGTTGTTTTCCCCTTTGCCGTGGGAGAGACAACATCATGATAGAAAACTGGGATCTTTTTGGAAGGGAGAATAGGCTGAGCGTCAGGTGCACAATATTCTTTGACATTGTTATTGCACAGAGATAAGCTGTTACTCAGGGCACAGGGGCATTTGACTCCAGGTGGAATCTTGGCCATGAGTTGGAATCATCTTCAATTTGTAGCCTCCAATGTTGCCTGTGGGGGAAATAGGTGATCCATCTCCTCTCGTCTGCTGGCTTGTAATTATGAGAAACCATTTCGTGTCGCGGTGCTCCTGGTGTAGGGGTTAAGCACGCGACCATGTGCGGAGGCTATAGTCCTCAATGCGGCTGTCCCGGATTTGAGTCCCGGACCCGGTGTACTTTGCTGAATGTCGCCGCCTCTCTTTGCCCTCTTTCCTGTCTACCTACTGTTGAAAAATGGAAAATAAAGGCCACTAGTGCTGCAAAAAAAAAAAAAAAGCCAGTTTGCAGAATCTGCTAGCTCCTTAAAATCCTCCTAAATGTACAACAGAGTCTTAGGGCCATTGAGGATTAAAGATAAAAACAACTGTGGCTACAGAAGAGTAAATTTCCCTCAGAAAATTCTAGATTAATTTCATGTTTACAAGAAAAAAATGTGTATATTCTCTGATGTCAAAAAGTCATAACTTTAAAAAAACATTTTTATGACCCGGCGACCCCCACCCCCCGAGCATGCAGTAATAGTACGTTTTCAACAGTTATTACAGACTTGACAAAAGCTGGACGAAAACACACATACTCTGTGTCAACGACACTGACACTCAGGTGCCAGGTCAAAACACACTCACTACATCCGACAGAGCGCACAGAAAAATTTGCCGCTAAAACCTGGAAAGCAGGCAAGGATATCTGCGGCTTTTAAAAGCGCTGCATTTCGTTTTGATGGCAGCACTTCCTCTCCTTTCTAGTTGCAGCAGGGCTAACTCTCCTACTCCTGGTACATATGGCGAAGGTAGAAGTACACAAAATAGCCCAAGTGTTTCATGCACTGCCCCTGACATGCAGCTACAGTCCAGTAAACACCGAATAGAAGGTTTGGGCTCTAAACGAGTGAGCTTTTTAATTAAATACATAGTGGGCCAGCTAGCTGGCTGGCAGGCAGACAGGCAGAGAATAGATACCGATTGAAAGATGGATAAAGACAGTTCAAGGCTTGCTGCTTCATAGCTAGTTTTCTGTCTTGACATAATTTAGCACATGTTCATGTGTAACTATATTGTGCTTAAATGTTAATGATTCAGTGTTTGCAAATGTGGATTTCCCCAATGCTACACTAAACATCTTAAATGTACCTGCTGACTCCTGGCTGTTTAATGGAAAATCTGTTTATCTATCCGAGACCTAGAAAATCAGCTCTACATCCTAGTGAGTGCAGACTAATGAGTGACTGTATAAAATAGGGGTAGTTTTGTTTTCCTTATTGCATCTTTGGTTAAATCTCCAAAATCCAAGCATCCAAGACTATGTATACTGACTTTTGACCAGATATTGGACTTTGAACATAGATGCACTAGTTTACGCTAACTACTTAGCGGGTTAAAGGCTAATGTCATCTTAAGTGAACAGATTTAGTGTCTGGTGTGACCTAAATTAAAAAACACAACCCACTGACCCAAAAAATATTTAACAGCAATATCTTACCATCCTATTGTTTCTTAAATCATAACTCCTTGAACTTTGATCAGGTTATTGTATAACTCAAAATGGTGATCTCTGAAGAACGATGGGGCTCCTTTTTAGCATCATGTCATTTGGGGCAGCTCTCAAAAAAGTCTAAAAATATATATGCTGATCAGACCAGGGCAACATAGATGCATTGAGTTCCTGTCATATCATTGGCTGATTTAATTTTTGTGTTAACAATTACAGTCATATTCAATAAATAAGAATATGCCTTCTGATGAGGCTCGTTTGTCAGATTAAAGGTACCTTTTGAAAATAACCTTTAAATTACCACATAAGCAGGTATTAAACATACTTTTCTTTAAACCCAGATTATTGTTAGCAGTTTTTTATTAGTCTGATGTAGTATCATTTTCTGAAGTCATGATTTCATTAGCAGTATGTGGAAAATCATCATAATTGACAGAAATAAAGGCTTTAAAACATCTATGTTTAAATAATCTGTATAATGTTATTCACTTAGTGAATTGAGTTACTGGAATGGAATTGAACTTGATAGGCAACATGTTTGCCAGACTTTGCAAGAAATGCATCTGCTTTATTTCAGTGTGCCAGACAAGGATATATTGTTTTTGTTTGTCAGTGAGGGGAAAACATTGCAAATAAAATGACATGTAAACAGGCACTTTAAAAAAACACTTTCGGAATGCATTCAACATCATTAACACTTTTTCACAGCCTTTTTTATTTTTTACCCAGACAGCACCGCCATCAGCCTCAGCTTATAGCCCTGTAACTTTGACTTGTCAGGATCAAACATACAAAACAGGCAGGCTTTTTAATAACCGAAGTGGAACAAAAGGAAAGCAGGGACTGCTCTGTTCAAATCTTGGTTGGTGGCCGTTTAACAAAAAATCAGCAAGAAGCAGCAAAACATGTCGCAGACCTCAAATGTAAGTTTAAAGCCACAGTATGATTGCGTCTAACCTTCAAAAAAAGTGCTCTAATGCAGCATCATGTAGTTTACGTGTATTTCTAATCTAAACTAACACAGAATCTGATTCAAAAAATGTCATTACATAAAATTCAGAAGGTCAGATTTCAGTCATCAACACAATGAATGTTTCACATCATCCCTTGATGTCACTTGGTTTAGTCACTGTTACTGCCCTTTCAAGCTCAGACACGGAGATCCAGCTTCAAACAACCTGCACTGATCAGAAGTGAAAGCTTTTTGGCCCTATTTTACCTATGGTACATGACCAGGTTGCAAACACAGAGAATTGCACACAACTGGGTTGTGGATGTTGAAGTCTCATAGTGCAGTAAAATATTTGAATAAAACAAAAGAGAAGATGAGAAACAATGCAGATAAATGGCTGAAATTAATGGTTTAGTTTAGTTTAAATAACTCAGTTTGAGGAATAGCCTCAAACAACTAACAAAACAGAGGAGATGTTTTACAAACTATGTTTAGTAGAAGCATGGCCTGCCACAACACTGTGTAAAACCTCTGAATTCGCCAGATGATGAGCTGTTGCTGGCAACTTTGCATTCCAGTTGACAATGAGAGCATCATGTGACCGTGTATCTGACAAAACAGATCAAGATCAAAAGACATGAGTAAGTTGCTCCTGCAGATGGGGCCACTTTGGATTTGTTGGATCAGTTAATGGCTTATGTTACTATGTTGCATTTTGTGAGTTTTAAAAAAGCTATATGCAAACAGATTGATGAGTTTCCTTTTGATGTATAATGTTGTGATTATAATGTTACAGAAATACAGTTACAAATCTTTCATAAATTTAAGCCTTTTACAGGCTGAGAAACAGACATCAATGCTGCATGAATGAAAAAAAAATGCAGATTAGCACATAGTACATAGGCAACCAAAACTAAATGAATAACAAGTATAATTACTTACAAGACCTATCAAAATAACTACAATACCAGTCAAAAGTGTGGACACACCTTCTTATTGAATAAACTGTCAACTGGAGGAAACTTTATTTTTATTCCTACCTCTGGGAACTCCTTCGAGACAGTTGGAAAACCATTTCAGGTGACCACCTCATTAAGCTTATTGAGAGAATGCCAAAAGTGCAAAGCAGTAATCAAAGCAAAGAGGGGCTTTTAAAGATGTTTTGAGTTATTTCAAAATTTTTTGCTTGCAACATAATTCCATACACTTTGCTTCAGAGTTATGATGTCTTCAGGATGTATCTATAATGTAGGAAGTAATAACAAAGAAAAGCCATTGAATGATAAAAGTATGTTGTTGTGATTATTAATATGAATATATTATTTAATATTAATACTTTAATATTTTATTAACTAATATTTTGGTCTGTTTAGGGTTGTCCTGTGAATACCAGCCCAATAAAGCAGTGGTATTAGGACAAAACTGAAAGGAGTGAGCCAAGCTCCGGCATTATTGAGCAGCAAAACTCTGTACACACACAGAATGAATTCACACAATTTCTTTTAAAATAAATTAAATTAACAAAAATAAGTCTACTCAAAGTCAGACATATTTCAATCAACAAACTCTTTGCTATGCTAAAACAACCCAACTAAACTACCAAGCAAAATGAAAGAATAAGGAAGACTAATGGGCTATGTACAGTATAAACAAGTGAATCAATGATGGTAGAAATCCATGCCCGAAAGAGTGATGCAACATTACCATGCAATGTTATTTATGTTTGAGAACCAAGGATTATCTTGAAGAATCTGGAAATCAAGTAAAGTTAGTCTTGGAACCAACTTAGGCAATAATTAGTATACCTTCGAACAACCATTCACAATGCAAGATCAGATAAAATATTTTGATAAAACATATTGAAAGAATGATTTGCTGAATAAAACCAACCTTCTGGATGACTAATTCTCAACAGTGTTTAATTAGCTGCCTTTATTAATTAAAATAATATTTAAAGAAATGGTATTGAGGAAATATTAAAATAATATTTAAGGGAATATTACTTCCTAGACTGGAAACTAACAACCTTTCTGGGTAAATTATCCTTAGCTGACGCATAAAGTGGGCGATCACGTGTTCTTAGCTGTTAGCGGTTGGAGCTAACAAAAGAAGCCTATAGCTGGTTACCAGAATCAAACACATTCCTTTTAAAATACCACTAATAAAAGTCTTGAAATGCATAAGCGTGGACGGCACGTTATGGCTGATCTTCTGTGTTTAAATAAAGTTTGTCTTAACTTTAAAAACACAACACAGAACACATCCTTAGCTGAGTGCTAGTCTGCTAGCACTTACTGTAGCTGAGTTTCTCAACATAAACAAAAACAAACATCATTAAACGAACATTATTTAGATTATTTAATTCTAAACTAATCTTTTCTGCCCTGGGCGTTGAGGAAAATACATCCACGTGTGGGTAAACAAAGGGTTAGCTTGCAGCTAACCTCCGTAACTGTGGGGAAGGGCTTTTAGCTGGCCCAGCCGAACCGTACAACAAAGGCACGTGTGGCTCCTTCAGTGGCCGCGGTGCGGCGGGGTAGCTTCGATTAGGGCTTCTTCTGGAGGCCTCAGAAGAAAAGTCAAGTCAAGGTTGTCTCACGACACCCTTTATATGAATGAATGCCACAGACTCGAACAGCAAATCATTACTTAACTTCGTTGGATGTGATCGTAGATACTTTTGGATCCAAGTTGAAGAGTCATGTCTGCTTACCAGCAAGGAGACATTCGCGCTGTTTGGTGCCTCTCCTGTCCGGTTCCCGTCTGGAATCCGCATGGAAAGAGATCTGTTTGTTGGGACGCTGGGTTTTTATTCAAACAGTGACGTCACGGGAAGTACGCTGTCCTTCTGTTCCTGGCTGAGCTGGAAGTAGGTTAATGCACTTTATTTTGAAAGTTCCAGAAAAGTTCTTACTGGCCTATTCTGTTATAACCCATGGCTGGGTCCCAACAGTGTCTTAAGGTTTGAGTGGTAGTGTATATCATTGTCCGCAGTTATACAACTTAAGATTTAAGGGCCTTTGCTTTAATTGTTTGGGAAATGTTTTTGTTTTACCACTGTAACCATTGTGTCCTTAATGTGTAAGGAGACGTTTCTCCATTGTCTGGCGGTCCTGGTTCACATGCTGTGATAACATTTGCCGAAGGGTAGAAGGATCAATAGTCCATGTGTTAGGTTGACTTTGGCCCTCGGCATTAAGCTAACATGTTTGCTTCAGTGGAGTTTTTACAGGTTACAAACTTCCATTTCTCATATCATCAAATCATCAAGATTTTTGTAAATGCCAGAAAAACAAAAAACACAATCTGTAAATCAGCTGACAGAGCCAGGTCTGAGGTGGGCCTTAGGTACTGATGGTCAGAGCACTTTCTTTCTTGGGGTTGGTTGCTCTCCTCATTAGCTGCAGGAAGTAAAGTGACTACTGTGCCATTTTAATGAGGAAGCTGACATTTGTACCATATAGTAGAAAGCCAAAAATAGGCTTTCTACTGTATGTAATTCCTTTTATTGACAGATTTAACCCTTATATTTTCCTCTTTTAGATCCAGTTGTAACCAGTGTTGTAGGTCTTGGGAGGGGGTGGGGGGTATATATACACACACACATATATATGTATATATATCTTATTTCTTCATCTTTCTGTCTCACTTTTTATCACATCTTTTATCTGTTTCTGTTTCTATCCATCTTTCAATCTGTATATTCTCTGCCTGTCTGCCTGCCAGCCAGCTAGCTAGCCAGCTATGTATTTAATTAAAAAGCTCACTCGTTTAGAGTCCAAACCTTTTATTCGGTGTTTACTGGACTGTAGCTGCATGTCAGGGGCAGTGCATGAAACACTTGGGCTATTTTGTGTACTTCTACCTTCGCCATATGTACCAGGAGTAGGAGGGTTAGCCCTGCTGCTACTAGAAAGGAGAGGAAGTGCTGCCATCAAAACGAAATCCAGCGCTTTTAAAAGCCGCAGATATCCTTGCCTGCTTAACAGGTTTTAGCGCCTTGTTTTTCTGTGCGCTCTATCAGGAGTGTGTTTTCACCTGGCACTTGCATGCAAACGCACGTACCTCAGAGTATCAGCATCAATGATACAGAATATGAGGAGTGTGTTTTCGTGCGGTTTTGTCAAGTTTGGCCATAGAAAGTAGAGTAGCGATGACGGACGGTCAGAAATCGCTAATGACATAATCTAATTACTGTGGAAAAGTAATATTACTACATGTAGCGGTCCTCTTGGGGGGGCGGTCTTGTTGGCGGGACGGGCCGCCCCCCTTGGATAATGTAGGGGTAACGCTGGTTATACCAATTGCAACTGTCCTGTTGAAATTCTTTAGCTTCATTGGCCCTGGCCAATGACTGACTGGTCATAAACTGAAAAGTCAAATTTTATGATCACCAAACGCAGCAAGCATAATCATTAACAGGTCGCACTGACAACACTGTTTCATGTTGATGGGGTTAATAAATAAAACACTCAAAGCTAGCACACATCAGTGAGATATTTATAAACAACAGAGAGCTATTTGACCAGATTTAACTATGGTGTGCTCAGACTGTGAGAGATTGACTCTTAACCCTCCCACAGTCCTGGCTAAGCACTAGTACAGAGTGAGCAGCTGTCACAGGAGGCGCCAGAAAGAACTGCACGTGGGGTTACTCTGACCCCCGTAGGACCAAAAATCTAGGGCAATGGTCGGAAATGTGGAGGGCTCCCTGCAGCCCGGGGTGTAGGAAAACCATGAAAGAGACAGGGGAAAACTCGAGTAGTGCACACGGGGTCTGTGCAACCCCTCCAGGACTGTGGGAGGGTTAAAGGAGATAACAGGAAGGCTAAATGCAGTACAAGCATAGGTCTGGACACACTGCATGATTTTATGCCCAATTTTCCCTTGATTCCTATCATGCTGAGTTTTAAGGTTGGACCAAAATGCAGGATTAGTGGAGTTGGTGAGAGAGAACATCACTGGTTTTAAGTCATGCTAGCCATGTCATGATTTGAGGGTGTTTGTGTTTTTGTTTTGTTTTTTTTCTCTGATTCTGATAATGTTCTCCAAGTTGTTTTTTAGATTTCGGTTCTAATCATTGTTTTCCAGGTGGTGCTTTAGTTCTTTTCTTAAGCTTGGTTTCTTATGATTCTTGTATCTTGTTTCCATTCCCTGCCACAGTGAGTTTGCAATCAGCTTCATTCGGTCCACCTGCACCATGCCAATCAGTATCATTGCTTCACCTGTGCCATGCCCCATATATACTCCTCATTTATGTTCACTTGTTGCTGGTTTATACTTCTGTTCATGCCATGCCAAGTCAAGCTCTGCCTGCTCTGTTCATGCCAAGTCTGTCCTTGTTCATGCCAAGTCCATGACCATGTTTATCCCTGCATCTGCCACCAACTGCCTGTCTGAGAGTTTTACTTTTTAATTTAATTTTATTAAATCTTTCTTGACTCACCACACCTAGCTCATGCCTGTCTGCATTTGGGTCCACTCCAATACTGCTCATTGTGACAAGCCACACTAATTACAAATAAAATCTGCAAAAACTGTTTCAAATCCAACCTCCATGACCATTTAGTCTTTATTTTTAAGTATTAGTAAAATCCTTTTTTGCAGTGGCTCTCTGACAAAGCAGCATAATGTTTGCCTGTTCTTAATAGAAATAATTAATAAGCACTCGTAACAGAAGGGCTAAAAAAGTATAATGAATGCTTTTCTTATATATTTGGTATTTGCTTTATGAAAAAAATGAAGATCAGAAAACCGACCTTGACCTTGTTGCTCGACACATCTGCAAATTCTATTTAATAAAACTGAATGTTTTTACTGCATTTGCTATATTTTTTACATATACAGACAAATGCCCAGTAATCGTACCAAAAAACTCGTAAAACTTGTAGTGAGTAGTGAGTCATCAGTGTAAAGAGAATTTGGATCTGAACACTGCCCTAGGTTTGCAAACACCGTCTGCATAGGACATGCAGGGTTCAACCAAAGTGTAGATTTTCCATCTGCACTGAGGTAGTCAGGCCAATAAGCAAACATAAAGTCAAGTGTTGCAGGTAGTCTGAATATCAAGTGGTCCTTTACTAGCCTCTCCAGGCACTCCATCATGATTGGAGGGAGTAGTTTGGAGCAGTAAAATGACTATTGCTTATGTCTTCTTCTGAAATGGTAAGATTGTGGTGGGCCTGAAGAAGGGGTGTGCTTGGCTTGGCTTGCAGGTATACTGGAGACGACTCCATTCATTAGTTAGTCTAAGAAACTTCCCTGTATGTTGGCAGAACCTACAGCTTTACATGCAGGCACAAATCCCTCCATTTGTTAGAAACAGTTAACAATGCCCTCAGTACTGGTTAGAACCAATATCTTAGTTTTTCGTTGAGAACCACAATATATATATCTTAACACACAGACATATGCTGCACAATATCAGTGTGCGATATAATAAAATGCAGCCTTTGTGAGTTGGAGCGAAGAGAAGCTTTATTGATTGCTGTCCATGTATTCTTGTTTGCTTCAAGTAAGTGGACTCCTATTGTCAGTCCACAGCTGGAAGGCTTGCTTTGCACAGAGCTCTCCTTGATGAAGGCAATGTTTGATAGCTACTCAGCAAGTGTTTGAAAATTGCCTTGTTGCATGAGGCTGGGTGGTCTGTACTGTCTGTAAACAGTCTAAGTGTGGATATGTCTGAAGTGAAGAAGGTAACAATGCAACAATTCCAAAGAATGCTCTGACAATTAGCGTTCAGAGTGCAGGAAATACAGTTGTCCTGTTTTCTGTAAGAAAGCATAGCATTCTGTTGCTTCTAGCATGACAACCTCTTTCTGACTATACCATAGCACTGAACTAGAGTACATATTAAGTAGCGCACACTTCTGAAAGCATATGAAACTGTAGAGAAAACTGCTGCTGTGCTACTTTAAATGTTTTTTGTAAATGGTTTAAATTGAACAAAGCGCAATACCCCTAAGGTGTGAACCTTAACCTACAGAACTGTCTTTGACAGGTCACTTCAAGTGGCCTTGTAGGACCATAGGTTTAGTGAAAGAAAGCTCTTATTCATGCAGTGGTGACCTGGTATCACAAAACACGAGGAGTCTGTGACACTGCTAGATCAGGTAAACTTCTGTTAGATGAGAATTAGAAAAGTTTTAATGGGTTTATTATTTATTGTATTTTTTATGAATCCATAAACCTTAAAAAAAACATACAGTATAATTAACCATAAGTTTAAATAATGATTGGTAGTTGTGTCAAACCTTCTGCATTTTATTCGTTGAAGTTGCATGTTTGAAATTTCAGGATGACAAAAGGGAACATTGGACATTGCATAGAGATATTATATGGCTACAGGGATTAATTATTAATTTTTGATAGCTTTGCTGTCAGGCAAAAACATTGCATCTAAATTTTTAGTCATTTTTGTTTTCTGAGGAAGATCAAATCTATTGATCATCTCTCACATCTGCTTGTGGTTTTATTGATATTTCTGGTTGTATTTCACTTCATTTGAGTAATGCAGTTCTGCTGTGATCCAAAGTTGATCATCCAGACTGTTCTACAGGAACATTTCCACCTGACATTCCCACCTAACCCCAGGCTTATTTAACAGCTGTTGTGTTGTACTCCTCTGCTGGGAGACAGGTACTTAAACCCTACATACACTACTGGTCAATGGTTTTAGATATGCTTTCTAACTTAATGGGTCTCTTTATTGTCATGACTATTTACATTGTAGATTCTCACCAAAGGCAACACAACTATGAATGAACACACATGGAATCATGTATTAAACAAAAGTGTGAAATAACTCTAAACATTTTTATATTTTAGATTCTTCCAAATAGCCACCCTTTGCTTTGATTACTGCTTTGCTCTCTTAGCATTCTCTCTATGAGCTTCATGAGGTGGTCACCTGAAATGGTTTTCCAAAGAGTCTTGAAAGAACTTTCCAGAGGTTCACTGAGAGACGGCTAAAGGTTAATATTTCAGTCATCATAGCAAAGGGCGGCTACTTTAAGGATTCTAAAATATAACATATTTAAAGTTCTTTTACAATTTTTTCTTTGCCTCATAAATGCATATGTGTTCATTCACAGTTTTAATGCCTTCAGTGAGAATCTACATACAATGTAAATAGTCATAAACATAAAGAAAACCATAAAATGTGAAAGTGGTTCTAAAACTTTTGACCGGTAGTGTATATAGAGACCAAGTTTGGTTTTGTGAGAGTTGAATTTACAAGTAGTCAGGCCTTAATGAAGGTACTGATCTCTTCTCCATTTCTTGTGATAGCTGTCCAGTGCTAGCAAAATTAACTTATCACAAAGGTGGTCTTCACCTTGATTTCATTCCCCTCCCAATGTTTTGCTCTTAGATCAGAGTATTAGAATTCAGAATTCCTTTATAGCTTTTGGGAAACCAACATGCTTCTGGCAATTTGATTTTGAATCCATTTTAAATATATTTTTATTATTCATTTCCTGGTTATTATTTCTTTCTTTCATCAGTATTAAATAGGTTAAAAGGTGAGTTTTAATATTGCATAAGTTGTTTTTGTTTATTTTACTTTGTTTCTTTCCTTTAGTTTATCTATATTTAGTAGATATTGGTTGATAAATAATTCTTTATCTAATGTTTATCAGCTTTCATCAATTTTTACTTTTCATTTTGAGTTTGAAGTGTCAAGTTATGTGTTGATGGTAAAAAATCTTTTTCCAGAGTAATATAGAGAAAACCGCTCTATGCATCTTTAATGCTATGTAGATAGTTTCCTGGGAACAAAGTTTCTCTGTTCAGATGGACCCTGCGAAGACAGGAGAATGACTGATTTCTGAACATTTATAAAAAAAATTGTCTTGCAGACTTGTGTAAATATACTATTAATAACTTGAACTGAATTATTTAGTGGATATAAATTTTTGCTGGGATTACTACTTTGGATTCAGCCCTACCTCTCAAATACGCTAAACTAGGCGAGTCTTCATGATAATAAGATGTCTTCTTATCTTATCTGACTGCTAAAAACTACCTTGGCTATCTGAACTCCTTCATGTGAATTGCTTTGTCAGATAGAAGACAAATCTGATTCATCCTTACAAGTCATTGGATTTTGTTCATTTACAAGGTCCTTCACTTTATGCTGTGGGTTGACATGTCATTCAGCTAGGTAGGTGGGTGGCTGGTTGGAACAGGGAGCTTAACAGGTCTAAAAGGTGAAAACTGTGAGTTTCCTGGCAATTAGCCTTTCATTTATGGATTGATTTGTCTGTAGAATGTACATCACACTGTGAAGTGTCTGGCATCTGCCGGAATCTGGAGGCTGTAGCAAATGGTCCTCTGGGGTTTAACGTCTCTGTTGGAGCTAACACCTTGGCAGCCACAGTTATTATTATGATGGGTTATTAGCTGTCTGCCTTCAGTCCCCTGATGTGTGTCAGTTTTTGCAGTTTATGAATACCAATGTATTCCCCTTTTTCTATCTTATTTCTGCAAAGCACTATTGTAGCTGCTAGGTAAACTGCTGGATTAAGAATTTAACAAGCCTTTAGTTGGTATTGCTAAATGTTTATCACTAGAAACATCCCAACACATTGGTAAACCACAAAATGTTACAGCTAATAACATAAATATTTGATCTGATTATTAGCATTGTTGCCTAAATACAACCTGAAGTTGAACTTACTGTAAGTCTTTGACCTTATAAAATGAAAATGTATTTACCCACTGTAACTTATTTCACTAACTTGAAACATTGCTTTGTAATGAGTAAAACCCTTCATGACAAGCAATTCCAACTGTAAATCCACAGAACACAGCATCCTGTCTCAGAAAGTCAGTTGGTGCTTTCTTTGTACTGTTTGAGGCAGCAATCCTGACAACTTGCAGGGTATGGCTTCATAGCTATTTTGCATGCGTTATAGGGATTAATTAAATGATAAGTTAGAGAAAGCTAGCTAGAAAAAAACAAGGCTGAGTGTGGAGTTGTGGTGCTTGGCATATTCCCAACTGAGCAGCCCATGGGCTTGCTGGGCTTGCTCTGGGCTTAGGGAACAGGGACCCCGAAACATTGTGTCATCTCAGGACAAAGCAGTTGTAAGCTGTGACAGCTTTCCTTCTAGTGGCTGGCTGACCAAGCAGTCATGAGACCCTCTGGTTCAATGTGCAATTCCTTTTTAATGGCTGAGTATGGCTGAAAGTGAAAACATTATCATTAGCTTGTAGAAACACAAGTTCCAGAAATAGCTCTAAGTAGTTGTTTTCCAAGTTGGGACCCCAGCCATGGGGACAACATGATAAGAACTTTTCTGGAACTTTCAAAATAAATTGCATTAACCTATTTCCAGCACAGCCAGAAACGGGGTAACAGCGGACTTCCCATGACGTCACTGTCCGAATGAAAACCCCGCTTTTGCAACAAACTGACCTCTTCCACGCAGGTCCCCAGCGGAATTGGATGGAGGTACACAGCGTGCTAATGTCTTTTTGCAGGCAAAACACACATAACTCTTCAAACTGGACCCAAAGAGTGCCCATACGACGCGCGAAATCATATGCACTAAGTTTGGGGAAATTATTGTTGTTTTTTGTACCCGGGGTTTTTTATTCAAAACGGGGTAATTGGGGTTTACAAGCGTTTCTTGATTTTCTCTTACGTTACAGAACAAACTGTGTTCCAGAGAGTTCCCAGCAGAGCCCCCTGTCTTACGACCCCCGAGTGGAGCTTTTTTCCCAGGTCTAAAGGGAAGGCCAACGGGACGCATCCAGGGTTACAGCGAACATGCAGTTTGGCCGGGGCCGACAAAAAACGGCCCCCCCCCCCCACGCTACGGAGGTTAGCACTTAACCCTTTGTTCCCTGGGGATGCTTTCTTAAACTCGTCGCTTCGGAAACAACTTTTCCTCAGCAGGGTTCACTTTAAAAAAAACGTTTAGGTTTTTCATCCTAAATCATTCTTCTGCCCAAACCCCTATTTGGCCGGTCCCAATGTTCACTCAGCGTTGTAGAGACAAGGTCTCTGCTGGGAACCCCTTAACACGTTTGTTTTCCCGGGGGTAAAAAAAAATCGGGGGAAAATTTCAAGCCACGCTTTACCTTAATTACCCGTTCATGAAAAAAAACTCCCCCCGGACACACGAACAGTTTTCATTCATATTTAAAACTTTAGGCATATATCGACATATATGACACTCTGGATCCAGTTTGAAGAGTTTATGTTGTTTGCCAGCAAAAGAGAGATTAAACGGCGTGTTCTCTTGTCCGGAAACCCCTTGGAGGAACCGCGTAGAGAAAAAGGATGTAGCAAGAGCGGTGTTTTTTTTGGGGACGTGGTCACAGGAAGTCCGCAGTTACCGTTTTTCTGGCTGTGTGGAAGCAGGTTAATGCGATTTATTTTGAAATTTCAGAAAAGCTAAAATGGCCATTCATGTTGACCATGGTGTGGTAGAAGGGTTTTCCGATTCCTCATTTGTTGGGTTTCCTAGCAATTCAATATTAATTTTTTTAAAGAAAACAGGTTTAAAAACAGTTTACTTGAGCTTTCTCTGAATGATTTGTGTGTATTTGGGTTTATTGGTACTTGGGAACTGTATAATTTAATTTATCGTTGGACCAGAGTACGGAACAAGCAAGTTGGGGGGAGAAATTCCTGTTAAAAACGAGCCAATTACAATGCCAAGGGCGGGTTTCAAAAAATCCAAGGAAAACAGAGTCAAAAAAACAGTTGGGTTTTTGGATGAAGGATAAATTTAACGGTTGCAAAGAAACTAATGGACTAACTTAGACCCAAAAACCAAATTTTTGACAAATGACACCGGGGAACAAAGGACAAAGACGAACTTAAATACAGACGAAGGAGGGGATGGAACAATAGGGGAGGTATCAGGGGAGAAAGACACAGGTGTGGAGCAGGGGGGGAGCAAGACAGAGGGGGAGGTGAACCAGATCGGGATAAAAGAGGAGATGAGGAGGCCGACAAGACAAAAAATAAAACAAAACAAAAAAAGGACCAGAAAACAAAAAGGAAAAACTGACAAAACACAAACAGAACGGGCCAGAAAAAAAACACCAGAAAAAAGGGACCCAAACAACCAAAAAAAGAGCAGAAAAAATGAAAAAAAAAAAACCAATTTCAGAAAATCAAAACCCCCCCCTTAAAACAGCAAAACACCTGACTAAAACGTAAACAAATATCAAACCAAAAACACACACTGTGACAGGAACGTCATCAACGGTGGCCCAAGTACTGGTCCAATCCAAAGTTCGCATCTAGAATTGCGCTACTCAAGGTGGCAGCAGGTTGGAGTAGCTCTGTTATTTTGATGTGATATATTCTTTTAAATATAAGAACTATTAATTGCTCTTGTTGTGGATAAAAACAGATTTTTTTTGGATGATTATCCTCTCCAGTATTGGAAGCTGTGCAGCTGGAAGGGTTTTTGCTGATACTTTCTTTTTTTTTTTGGACATTTATTATGCATAACCATGACAACAAGGATTTTTTTTCAGCTTGGAACAGCTGATTAATAGCTCAAAAACAAGGGAAACAAGTTGGATGCCCTTCAAGCCCTACTGTTAGAGTTAGATAGCTGATAAACACAGAGAAGTGTAAAATAAGGCACAAGTTTGACTTGCAAGGGTGAGACAGTCCTCTGCCGAAAGAACTTCCTTTCACAAAGGAAAATCCTTGAAACCAGTTTTAAATTTTCAACTCACTTTTCCCACAAACAAAAAGCGGGAACGGTTTAGCCCCGTTCTTACGAGATTTCAACCTGAAAGAGTAGTCATTCCATATATGGGGTAAAACCTGTCAGTCCCGCGAGTGTCCACTCCAGACCGCATTCCTTAACCTTTTCCACAAAAAGCTTTTTACACTAAAAAAAGAATCATAGGAATCATTTTAACTGTATATCTTTTAGGCATAAAATGTTAAACTAAACACTGATAAATTTTATACATTTTTTCCAAAAAACTCCCCCCCTGTTAATTTTATTGTTAAATATCAATCCATGTATACAGTTCCAAAAAGGGTTTGTGCATATACTTCAATAAAACATTAA